>OY987259.1:52426751-52920294 GCA_963920725.1 Rhamphomyia laevipes
CGGATCAGTATTAAATTGTGCCCGATGTTCAATTGAAAGAAAATATATTCCTAGACCAATTTTTACTATTATTGAATTGTGATTTTAAAAAATGCATTTTTATTTAATTTTTTATTCCTGGATGGTTTAGATTTAGACTATCCATTCAAAACGTTAGTGAAGCCGGATCCAAACTGGCTATAAATATAACATTCATAGTGAAATTTTAATTCAGTTTTTATTAGTTGTTCTAATTAGTGATTATAAGTACGACGAGAGATATAATTGAAGACAGCAAAAGTTTACTTCCTTAATCTGCATTTAAAATGGCCGGATAAATGAATTATCATTACTGTCCGCCGTTTATGCATCCTACGATATTTATTTTATCAATTTCAACATTTTTTTTTTTACACTTTTTATGGAGGCTTATTTAAAATTAAATATTTAAACTGAATTAGTTACTATTGAAATTTTAAACTATATAGAACTATAATAATAAATTATATTTAGTATAAGTGACTACAAGAGTTTTTGCAAAGCATTAAGTTGAATGTGTTATAACAAATAAATTTTGAAACGTTAAAGTTTTAATTGCTATTAAAATATAATTTGTGAAAAAGTTTAATAATCAGAATTTTACAAATTAATTATACGTAATTCATTCAATTAAAAACACATAAAAAATGTTAATTTTTACAATCTTAACATTAGCATTAACAATTCCAATTATAATTGCATTTGAGATATCACATCTTTATGCACCAACAATTGACAGTATCGAAGATATGAATAATAATAGTAATTCGGAATATACAACAATATCAGATGATTTAATTTATTTGGATTTAAAACCACGACAATCAGAATTTACAAGTAGTACCACACAACAAACATCAGAATTACAAAAAAATAAAAATAATATTGAAAATAAACTGAAAGATGAAACATTCGAATCATTATCAACAATATCAAAATTTTCATCAATTAATTCAATTATGACAGAAGATAAAATTAAGGATTATTCTATTACCACAGATGATAAAATTAAGGATTATATTGTTGGTGTGGAACCAGTTGAAAATCTAAAACATGAAAAACAAAAAGATGATTCTTTAATTATAGCAACTAATTATGACCATAAAAGTAGATTAACTAATGATCCAACTTTTGAACAAGATGATTGTAATACAGCAGAAGAAAATAATCAGAATGAAGAAGATGAAAATAATAATGAATATATTAATTTTAATCAAATTAATAGACCACATATTAATTTAAATGATTTTATTGCATTGATTCCAGTTGATAAAGTTCAAAATATTGTCCGAGATTATTATAAAAATGATAATGAAGTTCATCGGGCATATTCATATTTACAAAGTCAAGATTTTATTGAATTAAAAATGAAAATTATAAATATTGAAGAAGTTAATCAATTTTTAAGATATTTAAATCATAGTGGATTGGATGTATTAGATTTTACCAATAATTTGATAAAATTATGTGGTGATCCAGAAATAATTATGAATAAAAAAAATTTAGAAAATAGTGATAGTAAAATTGGAAATGATGAAATAATGAAACCAATAGAAAATTCTGGTAAGTTTTTATATTTTGTTGTCAAAAAATATCATTTTTTAGTATTGGGTGTTCCATAATTAATAAATTACATTTGTTTTACTTTTAACTTTTGAATGATCGACAGAAGAAATATTTACAAATTTTACCCTATTCTACAGCATTTTAGATAATTCTACTCACTTTTAAAGTAAAAAGGATAGTAATCGGCAGGTAGCTTTATACCAAACTTTTAAACTATGCGTGTGCTATATTCTCTAACAAATTTCCTTAAGATTAATTTTCTCAAATTCGATTTATACATTAAAAGTAGAGCTTCATCTGACACCAATCAATGATTTTATATCACTTCACACACAGAAAGCGTAGTTATTGAATATTTGAATGAAAACGTATTCAATAAATTTAAAACGTTTCTAAACACAGTTTTCAAAAGTTACAAGCATAAAGTCTGTTATTATGGTACACCCTGTATATTTTTAATTAATTATCGTTTATAATCTAAATATTTTGATTTAACATTTTTTTGTGATAATTTTGTTACATTGATTAGAGGAAATAAAAAATTCAACAAATGGAATGAGTGGTTTACAAGGACTTGTCGATAGTATTTTGGATATTTTGCCGCAAGATCAAATATTAACAGTATTTTTTGAAAAATTAGAAACAGATGTAGAATTTTCAAAATTTGTACAAAAAATTGGCTCCGATATGTTTAGCTATCTATTAAAAAGAAATGAGGTAAGTTAAAAATATTTAATTAAAGAAACTTTCTTTAATGTACATGAATTTTCTTTGATGGTAAGATTTTATTTGAAATTGCAAGGAGTTCTAGAAAAATATGATAAAAATGTAAAAAATAAGAGAAATTGATCAATTACATTTTTCTTAACGCTGCCAGGAGTTTTTTTCGTGATTATATTAAATACGTAAAACTTGATGGTAAATAAGTTAAACGACACCGGAGTAACGTACATCTTGAATGCGTTATATTATGTCGCAGGATCGATTTCTGCTTTAAATAAAAACTGTCAGTGTTAAAACTAGCCAAAAAGCAGCTTGCTATTAAAACTTATTCACTATAAAACTCTATGGTTCGGAATCCATAAAAATTTGTGGTTCCAAATTGCAAAAATTTCATCAATGTCAATGCTTAAGAAATTAATTTATTTGTTTATTACTAGAACTTTATTATTAATTTTTAACAACTCCTTTAATACCTTTAATGTCCTTAAAACTCCTTGTAAAACAGAACATTTTTTTGTTACAATGTGAAATTTATATAAAAAAATTAGCCAATTTTTTATATGAAAATTCAATTGTCTGTAAAAATATTTATACAGAAATTAATTTTTTAGAAAGGCTTTATTTTTTTTTTATATATATTTGTTATTTTCACATAAATTTATTTTTTCATTATTTAATTTCTTTTATATAGGATTCAATTCAACTCCGAAATTTAGTGTATACACTCCATAACAATGGAATTTATATATCAAGGATTGTAGACTCTTTGAAGGATTATTTCTTTTTAGGATTGTAAATGTATGATAACATAACAAACAAACAAACAAAAAAAAAATTGTAAAGGACAATTCAATTTAAGAAGATTTATTCAAGGACAATTTTACAAAAATTTCAAAAACAAATCATACACTAAATAATTTTAAGTTATAAACAACCGGAAAATGATTATAATTATTAATAATTTCATTACCATTGATTAACTCTGGATGAGAATATTATATTTTAATTGGCAATAAAATAATTATTATAATAATATATAATATTAAATACATAAATTTTATTGTTTTAAATAATTTATATTATTATTATTATTATATTAACAGGAAAAAGGATACAATTATATAATATGTTGTGCGTTTATAATCACAGAATTTATTATATATAGAAACAATTCTGTTTCCAGGATATAATAACAACTCAACCTTTATAATAATTTCCTTTAAAATAAACATTAAAATGATAATATTTATATAACTACATATTAATAAATTATATAAATACATAACACATTGTTTTACAAAATCATTAAATATCTTGTTTATTTATTTGTTTTTAAAATTATGTTTTTATTTGTAAAAAAAAAGTGAAATTTTGGAGTGGACATTTCGTATTGAAAATGTACAAATTTAGTGAAAAGTGAAGAGATAAATGTTATGTGAAATGAAAATGTTTAAAAATTGGTAATTAAAAAATTAAATATCTTAAATCATCAAACTATTTATATGAATTTCAATGAAATATCAAATTATAACTAAGGCCTCAATTAATTGTTTTATAATTCTAAGTAAATCTTTCTTTAATTAACCCATTTCTTGGTCTCTATAAGTAGAGATCTTAGTTCAGTTTAATTTGCAATCGGAGTTCTTTGGTATACGCTTTTACTGTATCCTCACAAACACTAGTCAGCGATTTCAACTAAAACATAACAATTTTCTGCTACTTTCCGCTAAACATTGGCTACTCAAAATCATAAAGCCTCTTTTTAATCAGGTTGTCGAATTAGTGATAATCAATATTATTAGACTTCCTTCTAAAATGCAACTGAAAAAGTTAAATTTGTATATGAAAAAAAAAATAGATTTGTGTCTAATAAAAATTAAAATGTCAATTTGCGGCTGTGACTTAAAAAGTTACTCATCAACATTGACTGTTATCTATGAGTTACGCAGATTAACTTTCAATCTTTATCTTCCTGGATTGGCTCAAGATCTTACTATACTCTCAAATATTTTGATTGAAGTATCGTTAGAAAATCAGCATTTAGACATAATTTGGAGAATCCAGTATTTTAAAAGGCTTACGCCATAAGTGTTTGTCTTGTGATTAGTGTAATTACTAAGTGAAGAGAGTTTTTTTTTAGGTAAATCAGGATATACTGAGTTTTTCCGCACATACTCCTCATTATTTCACTTTTATTATAAATTTACTTATTGTGTTGTCTAGCCATAATTAAGGATCGCATTTAATGATTAAAATTTATTAATGTCGATAGTCATAAGGTCAGAACTCTAACGCCATTCATTAATGAATGTGTAAATATATCATTCATACGAAATTTGGGTTTTGCAGCATTTCAGGCGGCAAGTATAAGTTATAATTCTTTCAAATATTCAAGTGAATACTTTAATTTATTTATCATTAAAATATTACATGAAAATGTGTCAAAACGAATTTTTGCACAATTAAAATTATCATAATTAGTAAAATTTTATTTAATCATATTCTTTATCTTTGCGGGAAACCAAATTGGATAATTTAGTTTACTTTTCATAATTAAATACTTTAATTTGTATTAATTAAAAATATTTAACTTTTATTATCATTTAATATTATTTGACAAAAATGAATTCCCGAATAAAAAATGAATTTACAAAGTTTTTTTACGTATGTCATCTTAATGCTCATTTAATTCTAATTATTTCAATTGTTACCTACTAAAATATACACGATTTCACAGTAAAATCAATTTGTATACCACCGTTTATAATAAGATTTCAAAATAGAACTATGCAAAAATTGTACAGATTTAATGTATAAACTTTGCATAACTTATATAGTCAGTTTTTTTTTTTTTGAACCATTTGTACACGTAGGTTGAATTATGAAATGCAAAGAAAAAATTCAGGTATATAAACATCATATTTTATAAGCCTTTGAAAATTCTTGCACAATTTTATTATATGAAAGATGGAATGTTTTAGTAGTGCTGCATCACTCAAACACAATACAAAATAATTTATTGTGAATATGAAAACTGAAGAGATATTTTAGTTTCACATGCTAATTTTTTAGTTGGATATTAGAGAGTTAGGGATATATCATACATAGCAAAAAAAAATAATTCAATATACGAAAGAGTTTGAAATTGAAATTTTGACACTATTACAGGGTATACTACCTAGATTTTTCATAAGATTAAGAGGTCTACTTCTGCCGCTTAAGTTAAACCAAATCTTTTAATTAAAGCTTGTATACTGAGAAACAAGAATAATAATTTTAGACTAAGTTTAAAGTCAGGCTTAAATCACATACCCTGAAATGGGAAAATTAGAACTTTGGTGCAAATATCAAGCTCCTTTGGGGTCATTAATACGCAATGAAAACTAGAAGTATTTTAACAATAAGTAAAGTTAAAGTAAGATTACTTTATAGGTATAGGAACGTGTCATATATTATGCGGCAACGCTAAGGCTAGCACAACCTTCTACATGTGTAGTAAGACTGGATAAATTGGTGGCCTCAATGAAAGATACACTTTAACATTTGATGTGTGACAGTCTCATAGTCTCGCACGATACATACAAGTTAAGTATCTAGGACTGGGTAGTGAAGCTTTATGGGCACAGCCTAAAATATGAAAGTTTTGATATTAAAAGGCTGAGATACCTGATACATGAGTTTGAAATCGACCGATCATAATTATTTGGGTACGCATTATATATCTTTAAAACGCCGAGCTGTGAGGTTTACAACACTTGTGACTTTTACAACACTTTTTCTAATCCAATCTAATATCTGATTATGAAGCATCGTTAAACTTTACATCGGTATATATAATTCAAAAACTTGAGTAAACCAATCCAACTTTTAGGCTCTATAAAAAAAAAAACTGTAATTATTTAATTAATTCAATTCTATATTTTGAATAAAAAGTAAAGTGTGAAACCCCTTAATGCAATGAAATTTTCACATACAAAATCTTGCACACAAATTCATCATCATTTATGATGCAATTTTTTTTTTCTACATATAATATTTTGTGCTGCTACTCTCTGGCATGTCATATCCTTTTATTATGGGTAAAATTATGGTGTATATTTTCTGTATAAATACTTTTGTTATACCCCGGTTTTATGATTTTTGATAAATCTTTATATGAATGGAAGCGGATGGAAGAAAATATTATTTTGATTGTTGGGTTATACGGATTTGTTTGTAAAATTATGTATTTATGTATATATGCCAGGGACAAAAATATAATTTCAATCGTTTAGAAATACATTTCGCTGATAGTGAAACAAATATTTTTCTCTATTATATATTATGCAAATTTGTCAAACTGGGAACACTTTTCTATATAATATTCCGACAATTTTCCGCTTTTACCTTATATGTACATAATATATAAATATATTATATATATGAATATGAGAAATTCAAATATTTGTCTCTTAATTTCCTTTTCTACTATATATAATATTATAATATATGAAAATGAATTACGAAGACTATAGAAGAAAAGTACTAGAAATTTTGTGTAGTATTATTTGTTTTTCAATTCCCATAAGAAGAAAATAAAATTTTGTTTAACACTATTTTGTTATTTAAATTTGTATATTATGGAATTGCATAAATTTTCACACTTTTTTTTTGTTGTTTGTACAATATTGATGCAAGTAATTGCATTAAATTCAACAAAATTATTTTATATATATATTAGAAAAGTGATGTTAATTTTATGTACTTTACATAAACAAAATTTACGAACTTTATTCAATTATTTATATTAAAAATATTTCATTTAATTAAATAAATATAAATCAGATTTTCATGTAAATAATTTTATAATATAAATTATAAGTAAAATGTAATTATAAATAAAATGTTTTGAGAAAATCGTTTTGGTATTTTTGATTGATTATTTCGTGAATGGGAATTAGGTTCTTTAATATAAATGTGTCTTAAATAATATTTAAGTGACTGGAAAATTTGTCTTCAAATAACTTTTATTAAACTCTTTAGAGAAATTAAATAAGTAAATATTTAAATTGTTTGATAGTTTTTTATGGAATTATTTATTTGGAATATAGTTCGAACTTAAGCCTTTGCCAGAGCTTAAACTTCGATTTAACTTATTTTCTTGTTTTTCAGTTTTAGGTGAAAGATAAGCCTTCCCTAAAGTAAGGGTTACTTTCAGCATTGGATAGGCCCAGCTCAAGTTTTAAGTTACAGCTACACAATCGGTTTAGTTAAGATTGAATTTAATCCGTCACTGTCAAATTGGATTTTAATAATTTTAAGTGTAACTTCGAAAATCATTTAAAAATATCGCAATTAGAATCTGTAATCGAATTGTGGAAAATTTCATAAAGGAATTTATTGAAAAATTAACAAAAGTGCAGAAAATTCTTAATTTGATAATTAGGAATGTAGAATCAATACGTAATTCCCTTAATTTTATTATACTGAAATTCCAAGAAACTTTATTATGGACCAATTTTATGGTTATTTGACGTTCATTAACAAATTAGTGTACATTTAAGACAGTAATTTCAGATTTATTGTTTTAAATATCGTGCATTTGATACAAAATGAATTTGTTAATTGTAATAATTAAGTATAATTATTTAATTTGGATGGTTGGTTTGCAAGTGGTGACATACAAGCCGGCTTTAAGTTACCAGCCTCCATCTAGTACGTCAAGAAATTATGCTCTAGATGTTTCAAACGTTTATTATGTTATTATTATAATGTACTATTTAATAAATTTGAAATAACCATGATTTTAAAATACGCTGGTTCGAAACGATTAGCGTTAATTGTTTTGGACTCGTATACAAAACTTTTGTAAATAAAAAATGCAACATTATCTGTAGCCCTCATACGTATATACTCTAAAGTTATAATGTTCTTATATTAAAGATTCCAAAATGTAAAACTTTACATGTAAATTAAAATGTTTTGATAAAGAAGTCTACAAATTGATTCAAAACTCCAAAACTGTTGATACCACAAAAAAAAATCTAATGTCAACGAAAAATTTATAACTTCCGAAAAGTTTACACCAGCAACAAACTGCGTTTAGCATATAGCAAGTAACAACTTTACCATATTCCATTTTTTTTTTATCTACTATTAAGCTTCTTTCTAATCAGAATTATAAATATTATTATCCTTGTTACCCATCTACAAAAAAAATCTCACATCAACCGAACATATTTTTCAATACATAAAAATGTATCCATATAAAAAAAAAATATTTGGGGCCTTATTTTACGAACAGGAAATTTAATTTCCCATACGCATAAATTATATTCACAATTTTTTTTTATTTTTCATTTTCTTTAATTCTCATACTCTATGAATAGCTCATTTGTTATCCTTGTTTAAATTTCCCACTTTCTCTATAACTCTGTATATTTTACAATATGTGGTAACATAAGAATTTATATGTATACATACAAATTTGTATGTGTGTAAATTACAACAAAAATAAATTTTTTGTATATATGTTCAAAAAGAAATTTTTGTCGATGAAAAAGAGTACATACCAAAAAAAAGATAAGCGATACCATTATCCAGATACTTAGATAAAAATCCATTCAAAAAGGACCTTAGCTTTTTTTTTATTGTAAATATGCTTGAAATGCATAAAATTTAATGTTCAAAAACCGAAGAATGGGTCAGTGTTAATGATGACAGGAGTTGAAATTTAAAAAGGAAAAAGGACATTATTATATTTTGAAATCATAAATTAAACAAGGGTACATGATGCCAAAGCCGAAAATGGTTCCGAAAAGTTTAAAATTTATTATTTGCTGAAATTGTATTTTTTTTTGTATGCGTTAATTAATTAATACTTTTGTAATAGCAAGGGGGAGGATGGAACAGGTCGAGGGTTAGTTTAAATAAATTTTTCCTTAAAACTTAATTATTGATAATATTGTAAGAAAATTCTTAGTGGCAGACCATAATATTTTCACTGCGGGGTAATAATAATAATACATTTATATATAGTAAAATTAATTTAAATTTGATATTGAACATGAAAAAATAATTTTTACACTTAATAGATTTAAGGATAATAATATTTTGTGTAAGGAAATCCTATTGGATTTTGATATAAAAAAAAATTACTTATACACTTTATTTTGTAATTAATAAGAAGCACGTACTGTAAATATTTAGATTCCTATGTAAAATTATGTAGAGATTTAATCATCGCGAAAAATATACATTCTTTTCCGGAACATGAATTTTGTTGATTTTTTTTTTGATTTTGGTTTTTATATCCGTATTGCATTTGGGGCTGTTAATATCTTTTTTATATAATTTTTTTTTTAAATTATATTGACGGGTCAAATTCAGGAACTTTTGAACTTATTTAAAATAAATTATTTATTTTGAATATTAAATAAAGAGTATCAAAATGTTGGTATCTATTTCATATTTCAAATGGCATTGGTTAATTTACGATAACAGAGGGACAAAGTATTACTTTTTATGGCATAAAAATGATAATTCGAATTACTAATATTTCAGTGGTCTGTTCCCTCGTTCCCTGTATCTGTCTTTGTGGTCAAATAAAGTTTAATCTAAAAAAATGAAATTATTTAATTTTTGAATTAAGTAATGATTAAATTTTCATTGAATTTTGTTCACGGAAAGTTAAGGTTTACTTTTGACATTATTCTATAATTTTTTTTACAGACTAAGAATTTTTTTTATATGTCATAACGACGTTTATAATATTTTAGACCTTATACCCAAACTAAATGATTAAAAAAGTTTAAATTATGGTAAAATTGAAATACTTCTTTGATAGAATTCTGATTGATAATGATTTTTTTTTGTACTTTTCCGCTTAAAATTTGACTACAATATTTACTTATGTAATAGAGCTCTAATGCTTGCTATTATCGTTTTGTATTCTTATTATTTGAGATTGAGAGGTATATGCAATCTTACCCACTTTCAAAAATAACACATTATCCATGAAATAAAGATCTTACGAAAAACCCTTTTTATCATAAACGTAAATTTTCTTTTCCATTGTGTTTAAAGTCCGTAATTATTATTTTCATTTTATCGTATAAAATATCTAAAATATAATTTATCTGTAATTGTTTATTCATTCTTCTATAGACTAATTATAATTGATTGATAAGGATAAGCATCGTAATTCATTATTCAACTATTGTTTCCGAAATAGAATATTATGAAATTTTGTTAATTTTTAAGTGTATATATACATACAATTAAATAATACATAAACTGGAATTAAATTATTGAGTGCATTTTAAATCCTTTTTACCTTTACATTTTATTGAATGTATAAAAGTTCAAGTGCGTAATAATTTATCTATTATAAATTAATATATTTTTTAAAAGGATCTTTATTTAAGTGATAAGGGTAAAAAATTTAATATTCATTAAACTAAAGTTTAAATTTTATGGACATTTTATTTATTTATTGATATTAATAATAATATTTAATGTACAAATAAAATTTAATGAATTCACTAATTTTGGTGTAATAATTAATATAATGGAAAGTTAATTAAAAATATTATTTCAAATTCAAATATAAAGATTCTTGTAATATTTAATATGAATATCAAAAATTCAGTATTGAAAATCATTTATGAAAATCTTCAAATTTTGTCTTTATTGCATGAAAATAAACCTTATTAAGAAATTATAATTAATTATTACTGCTGAGTTTGTATTATGCAGTAATATGTAAACTAAATTTTTAGCTAGAATGATCATTAAAATGTAATTAAAATGTGTAACTAGATATTAAAGCAACTAAAGTTACTCGTTAAAATTTAGTTACTATTGCTATTTAAAAAGATTATCGTCTTCTGTAATTTAGCTGACAAAATTAACAAAAACAATAGAATTCGGTAGTGTAATAAAATGGTTAGGGTAGATTATAGTGACGACAAATCCTGGGCCCTTAGTGGTACCACTTTTATAGATAACTAATTCCGAGTATAGATATCAAGTGAGTTTCTTAGTAAGTTTAAAGATTTCATAATTGCAGAAAACTTGAGGAGTTTTTTAGTGGTACAATTCGATCGAAACCTCGTTCAGAATGAGATCTCTACATTTAATGAGTGCAGGATAGTGTCACAGTTTCAGCTTGCCTTGCATACGTAGAGTTTCTGTATAGAATATCTAGTTATTAGAATAAAGAACTAGTTGAATTAGTAGAAACTATAAAAATTTGGTTTAACAAAAACTAGTATCAAGCGAATAATTTTAAACTAATAATTTAATTGCAACAACTAGAATCATTTCAGTTGAAATGAAAGAACTTTTCTGTGATGTATGAAATTAATTTAAAAGATAGTATCTAAATTAATTTAATCAAACTCATAAACTAATAATATACATTAACTTTACATAAATACTAGTTAGTTGATCATTTTTATTTCAACTAGAAACCAGTAACTAGAAAATATTTATTTGATATTTTTGAAAAGCGGGTCGTAATTGTTTTAGAGATTATTGTATTTGCAGGTTTGATACAGCAAACGAAACATCATTTGTTTATCGACGGTGACCTGTACCTCTAAATTAATACTAGTTATAAAATTTGTTCCTACTATACGCAACCATATTTCGGATAATAAAGAATTCTTTAATGTTTTTCACTTTAATAAAATATCGTTCGAAATCAATATAAAACTAGTAACGTTCATCCAAAATGAAAATCTAAAATTTTCATATTTGGACAGCCATTAATAATTCAAAAATGAAGAAATTCTTTGACTTTGTAATTAATAAATCTTTAAATTTGATATCCTAGTTCGTAGTTTCTAGTAAATTGTTGTATACCAATAAAAATTTCATATTCTAAAATTAATCAAATTCTATGTAAAAGATATAAAATTTAAATTCATTAAATTACAGTTTTTATATGACAATAAAAAAGGTTACAGGATATTTTCATTTTAATATAAAATGAATTAGGGAATTCAGAATTTCAAGGATTAGAAAATAACAATAACAGAAATTTTCTGATTTTGTAAATATAATAATTGTAAAAAAAATATATAAAATTTATGGTTAGTTTAGATATTTTGTAAATGAAAAGATTTGCATATTAGTCAAAGTTTTGATTGAATATGCAAAACTTTCCTTTTAATTGTCTATAATTGTTTGTGTATTTATATCTAAAAATTTATAATATTTATGATTTCTGTAAAGTTATAGAAGATATTATGGTATTCATAAGTTTTTAGCCGATTTATGCATTTTCATTTTCCCTGTATTATTTGTATAATATACAAACTTCATATATATAGTAATCATTAGTTCTATAAAATTTTAGTTTATGTACTTATGTATGATTTTCAAAGTTTTCTATATATATATTAAAAAAGTTCCATGTGCAGACGTTTTGGATATGTACGCAATCAAAGATTAAAATTTGAATTTATATTAATTTACAAATACATATTTTTTTCTTCTTGAAATTAAACTTTTAACTAATAATTCTAATATTTGTCTAAAGTCTTTCAATACCGTATTTAACATTTCATATTATGTGCAGAATCTTCTAAGAATTTTGTTATATTATATAATTTTTATGAAATTTAATGCTAAAACTTCTTTTTGTTCTAGGTGCTGTAAGAAATTTGAAATATTTGGGTAAGTTGTTTTTACTATTACTTTAAAGGTTTATATCTAGAAGTTATAAAATTTATAAATTATTGGTATTCGTAAAAATTAGATATTTTTACTTCATTGTGAAGAATGACCGAAAAAATATTATTTAGGCTAAACCAGGTTAACAAGAAAAACAAGATTTATCTTGACCTATTAATACAATTAAATTTTATGTATAATATTATATTAAAAAAGATTTGACCCTACTTCAAACATGTTGTACATAAAGAAGGCCACATTCAAATCAAACTCATCATATTGTATTCGTAGGGTTGGCATATTAAACGGAATTTCATACTCGTAGTTCGAAAAAATATAACATATAAATGTGAATTACGTGCTCCTTTTCAATGTTATTTTCATTCCCATTTCGTTCGAATATATTAATAATTATCTACGTATTGTATGCTAATTTCCTACTACATGTCCTGTCGTATTTTAGCTTGTAATCAACTTGTTGTTCATTTTGATCATTATCATTTTGAGTTAAAGACGCTAAAACATTAGTTTTAGCTATATAAATTAAATATATTTTCAAATTTCTTTATTGAATCTTTTTCTTTCTCATCTTAAATTTGACTGTACAGCATTTACGTGGAAGTCGTTAGGTCTTCGATGCTATTAATTCCGAATCTGATTATTTTCGTTATATTCAACGTGCATTTCTATATTATAATATCTAAATATTACTAATAATAGGGTACGTAAAACTACTGCTGAGTGAACCATTTGCTTAGTATATACTACACCACTCGTTTGGGTTCATACCCAAAAACCTCCTTCAAAGGATATAACCCTATTTTAAAGTTTTTTTAGTAGACATGAAAAAATAAAAAATGAAATAATTTGAAATGCCATGAACAGAGAATAAAATAGTTTAATCCAACATAAACTTCACACTGTCATCGTTAATTTATGTTCATGAGTGCCCATCTAGTACTAATTACTAAAATCTCTCTGATGTATTTTTTTCTCAATTTTAAACTTTTGCTTATTATACAATAGAATTTCCCAGTTACCATTTTCTATGTTGTAATTATAAACATACAAACATATATCAACATATTTTTGTAGAATATAGGAAAACTTTTTCGTTATGGTTACTAGATTTTACAATGAATAAATGTGATATGAAGAAAATATATAGGATATTTAAAAGGATATAAATTTGAAATTGAGTTTAATTTTATAAAATTAAATTTATTATTTTGGTTGTTAGTAGAAAGTATGTTTACAGTTTACTATTAAATAAATTATTTAATATGAAAAAAAATAAACTTTATGCATAAATAAATAATTTTTATATAAATTCAATTATTATTTTCTTTTTCAATATATAAATATGAAATTAATGGATCCAGAAATATAATAAAAATTTATTTTCAAAATTTTAACTTGAAACATAATTATTAATATTTTAAGTATAAATTCATGAATTTTATTTAATGTGTTTGTTTTTGATATGCTGTAACTTAACACATCACCATACAATTAAAATTACCGCACAAGAGATAATTGTGTACCTCTGCAGAAGTTTTATATAAACGGAAATTGTAGAGTATATTTTGTCTTAAATTTCTAATCTTTTGTGGAAAATTTTAGAACGCCACTTTAAAATGAATTGCAACGTCACCAAACGTTCAACTCAGTCATAACAATTACATTATATTGTCGTGGTAATTATTACTTCAGCAAAACATGATATACTTAAAGAACAACAGTGTGGCAGTCAGTCCTATAAGCACTCGGTCGTCGTCCATTTCTGAAATTAAGAAAGCAATTGGAGATATGAAAAACAATAAAGCACCCGATTATGATCGAATTACTGCGGAAGTATTAAAAGCCTCACCAGATATATCAGTAACACTTCTGCTTCCAAATATTTGATAAAATATGGGAATACGAAAAACTGCCATAGGATTGGCTCCAAGGTATTTTTATTAAGCTTCCGAAAAAGGGAGATCTCACAAAGTGGAAAAACTATAGGGGAATAACTTTGCTCTCGATCCCTTCAAAAATACTATTTAGGATCTTACTAAATCACATCAAGATAAAATTGGAGTGAACTATGAGAAAATAACAAGCTGGTTTCCTTCAAAACAGATCGTGCAATAAACACGCTCAGAATAATAATCAAACAAATAAAAGAGTTGCGTTCCTATCTGCACCTTTTTTTGTTAATTATATTACTGCTTTCGTCAGCATTCACCATAATAGCATATGGGATTCTCTTAAGCACAAGGGTAAAGAAATCCATGCCTCTGGAAAAACCTGGCGTGAAATAAAACTAATAGCAAAGCACCGAACCAGGTGGAAAAGATTTAGTAGAGTAGTAGTAATTAGTATTATTAACGTTGATAATATTATCACTAACTCTTATTTAGCGTTCTAATATTTTTAGTTCATATTCTACCATTTACATTAAATTTTTAAGTTTAATATAGAGCGTTATACAGTAATAAAAAATTTAATTATTACTTTTTTACCTTACTCTCCATTTTAGTTTTCCTATACGAGGTCTATTATTATTTTTGTAGAAGATAAATTAGAATTGAAAATGCAAATTATTTTGCAAGGTAATTTAATGCGTCCTTTGTGGAAAAATATTAAATTTTAGTGTTTAATATTATATTTTAAACTTTATGACGTTACCAATACAGTTTCTAACATCAATTATGATGAACCTAACTCAGGCTGGCTCTATAATAATTCTTTTCTTCGTATTTTTGGATAAATTTCGCATAACTTTTAAGCATTTTTCGCATTACTTATAACAAATCTTTTGTTGACGAACCGGTTTTCAATACGAGTAGATTGCAGAGAACCCCTGCTTGATGTCTTTAATGTAGTATTCTTTCTGTACAACATGAGTACAGATGTTCATTTGTGATGGTCTGCAACTGTACTGTACAAAATTTAAATCTGAAAATTAAATTTTTTTAACTAAAGCGTCGGCGCCTTAGCAGCTTCTTATAGTTTGCCTTTATGACAGGTTATTTACTATGTTAAAATTCCTTTTTTCGGTAAAAAAAACACTCTTTTAAGCGCCCCATCTAGTGACAGATTATTGAAATTTTTGAAAAAGGAGTAAGTGTTAACCTGTTAACGTAAAGGATCTTACAAAACAACATCAATTTAGTAGAAAATTTAGTCAATTCTTATTAAAACTTTAAAAATTTTAAAAATTCCGAAAGTTTCAAGATTTTGAATTAAAAAATAATTAAATATGTTGTGTTCATCATTTTCATAAATATATTTTTGTAATTATTCATTATCATTATTTCACATGAATTATTTAGTTTTATATAATTCACATTTTTTACAAATCCCGTCCATATACCCACAAATTGGTAACTCAACCACAAAATATTATTACTCACAGGATTTTTTTACTTTTATGCATTGATAATTTATTTTTAAATCATTTTCCTGCGTTGTGAAAATTGTTTTTTTTTTTTTAAATTTCATGATTTTTGTTCACATATTCTACAATTCTACATAATAAAATCTCGTTATATTATTACCCACAGTACCAAAGTTCAAAATGAAAAATCGAAAAAAAAATTATATTTTAATATGCATTAATATTTTTAAGGTTGAATTGTACTTTAGCATAAATTTTTTTGTGGTTGGGACACGGATAGCATAAAAAAAAAATTTCACTGATTTACATTTTTAATTGTGTGGAAATAATCAAAAATCCTGTCATATATATTTATATATTAATATTTTGGTTATAATGTGTGTACCGCAGCTATGAACATTAAAACCTTTATAGGTAAATTGAGCTATTGTTCATTTAAATGTTCAGACTGAATTTTCACACTTCACCACATTCCGAAAATAATTAACATGAATTATTAAACTGGAATTATGAATAAGATAATTTTCCTTTATATAATGTTACTATAATATATGAAAAGTGTACTTGTAATAAAAAATGGAATATTTTTTATGTATCTGTTTTGATATTTTTTATATTTTATTACCATTTATTTTAGTTTCCATTTTTAGTTTTGAAAACATTTTATTTGTATAAATCAAAGATTAAAATATATCATAAAAAAAATTAACAACTCCCAAAAGGTATCAAAGGAAAGCAGTTCATAGAATTATCAAATGAAAAATTTGGTACTTGGGCTTCTAGTAAAACTGAGCTTTTTGGAAGAAGCTTCCTCTTGGGCTTCTTGGAGCCCAAGAAGAAGTTAAACTGAGCTTCCTGGGCCTCTTGGAGTTTTTACAGGCTCTTACAGAAAGAAATCGCCTAACATTTTTTTTGGGAGTGGCAACAATATCGTGGAAAAGGTCAGACATTTCGTTTCTGGAAGGTTTCTAAAGGTTTTGTAGGAGAGTGATTTCTAACCCTCAAGTGAAGTCAAGAAAATGTCAGCTATTCGATCCGTTTTCTCAATTTCAAACATTTCACCATTAAATAAAATGGAACTTTTTATTAATTATACATTTTTGCGAGGCTGATTACACGCACTGTGCCTTTAATATGGTGCGGCCTATTTTACATTATTGTTATTATTTTAATACATTCATAATTGAATTATCAAATTGGAAAAATTTCATAATTATATAAAAATATTCTATAAATAAAATTTATTACTGCTCATGATGTCTGGAACATAATTATTCCAAAAACAAATTATTTTAAATAACATTTTAAAAAAATTGCAGATAATCCAATTGTCAAGCATATTTTCTAATGGATATAATTCTCAGTATTTTATTTCAATATTATTTTCAGGGGAAAAAACCACTAGCCCCTAATTTGTAATGGTACAAAACTTCATAAATTTCATATCAAAGAAAAGGAAGTTATTAAGAATACCAAATATTATCAATATTAAAACCGAATCAATTAGTTAGAAGAAGTGTAACTAAACCACTAAAAGTGATTTTAAATAATTACGCTGATGATTTTCACCGCCATCTTTTAATAATAAACTAATAATAAAGATCTTTTACGTGTTCTTAGCGAAATAGTGACCTATTAGCCTAGCTTATTACACAATATTCGATGTTAATGTATCAAGCTTTCAAATGTATATGTTTTTAATATTTGTAGAGGTTGTGAAGATTGGCGGGATGAATGTAAATTTACTGTGCCATCTTTGAGTTTTTATCAATTCTTGAATAAATTGCAAATAACGAAGAAGTTAGATGGGAACTGATTTTTAGGTAACCACGCAAAAGTGTGGGAATCATCCAATCCCTTAATATGTACTTAATGGACTACAAGATTGTTCATTAGTTTTACTCAAAGGATTGAGTGCTTTATGTGTTCCTTGAATTGCCCTTTTCAATCCAATTATTTATCCAATATTAAAAATCATCTTTTCCTTTACCAGCAAATTATCAACCCTAAATTATTATCTTAAAAGTATAATTGTGATAGGTTTTTTTTTGTTAATAAAAAATTGTATTTTATTATTTCCCTTTCGGCAATCAAGCTTTTAATAGTTTAGGCTTTACAAGATGATAAACAAATCATTCTTTATGAAGTGTTAAACAGAAAATTGATAAATAACATTTTTATATAAAAATAATTTATTATCAAAACTTATAAATTATAATCTTTTTTAACCATATTTTTTCTATTCCAACCACAAATTTTACTCTTAATCTTAAATTTTGTGTGATACCTTTTCGTAAATAATTATCTTTTGGAAAAATTAATTTTTGGTAATTATTTTAGAAATTTATTTTGATCCTTTCATTTTTTTTTATAGAAAATTTATATATAGATAAACCACTTATTATAAAATAAACTGAATCATCTTAATATAACCAATAATTTGATGTCACATACGATAAAAATGTATAGTATATAAGAGGGTTATCTTAAACATGGATTTAATATACATTAAAATAAATATCTTTATCCTTTTTATAACCAAATTACCCGCCGCGCGACCCTTTATACAAAAACAAAGTTTGGAATAAATTTTTGTAAGTTTTGTCTTTAAAGTAAAAAAAAATATGTAAAAATTCTTCAAGTAAGAAGGGAAAGCGAATAAAAATTTATGAGAAAAACGAATAAGTATTAAGGCTATAAATACAAAATAACGACTAAATGTATGGTAGTATATATAAATGGACGGGAAGAATCCTTAACATACAATATTTAATAGTAAATATTTTGAATAAAGAAGATGATGATGAAAAAATCCCATTCTATAGCCAAACATAATTTACATATTATTTAACACTTTGATTGAATATGTAAATCCTTGACGAAATTCAATTTATAATATCATAAACACATAAAAGAGGACTGACTATATAGATGTATGTTACAGCTTACAGATACAAAATACTTTGACAGTTGGGGTTATAAATTTTATCGGTAATATTAGAATGTTTTTTACAGGGAATTAAAAAAAAAAGAAAATTTATTAAATAAATTCTATGATTATTTTAAGTTGATTTTGTTGGTATACCGAAAAAAAATAAAAATCTTTAACATTTAGATCACACCCTTAATTTAAGAAAGTAACAAAAGTTGTATTGCCTTTGATGTTAGTTAAAGGGATTGAAATGATATTTTATGTAAACCGCACCAATAATCAGGATAATAACAAGTACAGAAGTAATATTAGTTAGGTATACTATGTATCGGCAAAAAAATTGTGTTTGTTAGGAATGGGGAAAAACCTTTTTTTTTCTTATCCTCCCAGTTTTTATTGAGGACTTTACTTTTATCCTTTTTTCTGATTATGTATTTTACCTTTTCTGCTCTGTTATACTCTTATATTATCCCTAGACTGTACAGAGAGAGGATACTAAATTTAACTAAGTATTAAAGTATCCTTTTTCTGATGGGGTCTTCGAAGCGGTGTTTTTTTATTTTTTTTTATTTTTTGTGTTGGGCAGCCAGGATTATTTAAATTTTATGGGTGTATTTTTTGTATAAATTATTTGTGTTTTTTCTGAATGTTCTTCTTATGGAGTTAAAAGATTTTGTCTTGTTCATAAAGATTGTATTTATATATTTAAAAGAGAATATTTCTTAAAAAGATTGGTTCTTATATAATAGAAATAATTTAAATAATTAATTTTATAATTCAATTTATGTATGAATTATGGAATTATGATATTTTCAGATTGATCTACAAAAAATATCTTTCATTTATTTATGATCCTGACAATATTTATGAACCTGCTAGCTTTAGTTGATCACCAATAATCTTTTTATAAACAAATTTTCCATTTTAAATTAAGTATGTTTTTGAAATTGACGAAGGTAATCTAAATAAGAGTGGATCAGATATGGGCTAAAAAACTGGTTTGTTTTAACTACCTAAGACTTTTCGGTCAAATTAATTCTCTGAATAATTATGAATCAAAGACTCATGATAAATATGATACAACTTTGTCACTGTCTGTCTGCTAGAGACTGTTTCATTCTTACGGCGATATAGATCATAACCAGTTGTACATATGTCATTTACTAAAGCCTTACCAGAAGTAGACTAATCGTATACTAAAGGAAATATGAATTACTTGAATGTAGAAGGTATTCAAATAAAGTTGGCTTGGTTTGATGTTTCTAAGACTTTCTAGATTCGGATAATAATTTCTTAACAGACGGAAAGGTGGACGGGTACGACGACCTTAAAACCTGTCTACAAAATATATGAAAATAATAAAATTCCATTAAATATTTAATATAAATTTTATTTTTAAATTTTAATTTAATTTAATTTTTTCTAATTTAAATTTAAATATTATTTTTGTGATCTTTAAGGATAAAGAAATCTAAATTTTTGTTCATATTTTATTTTATTGCGGTCTATTTATCCTTATTCGACGAACAAATTAAAAAGAATTATAAATTCAAAAAAAAAAAAACAAGAAAAGAAAAAAGGAAAATCATAACAAGTGTTACCCTCTAACTTGTTTTACCACGACTACCCACAAATCTATTTTCTTTTTTATATACAATTTTTGTGGAACTTTATAATACTTTATATTGCTCTTCATTTTCAATTTGTTCAATTTACATTGGAAATTATGTAAATATCCTTGATGGGATCAAAATAGGATGTAACTACACAACACTAAAAAACATGATGACTTTTAATACACATACAAATGTACACAAAATCATAATGTTTTGAACGACGAACGAGAAAAAATCAGCCGCAAGCTAAATTTATCTATGGCAAAAAAAAAATGTTTTCTTTTGTTAATATACGAAAGGACAAAGTTTTTCGATTGCCTTTACACATATATATTTATATATAGCCAAAGGATATACTAGAAAAACCATCAGCAAAAAAAAAAAAAAAAGGAATATAAAATCGGTAACACAATCATTTCTTCACTATACAAAAATTATATAGTTAAGATGAAAAAAAAAAATATGAAAGGATAAACTTTTCTCGCGATTATATCGACATGACTGCAAAATTATTGTATAAATTGAATATAATATTATAAATATAAAGAAAATGTACCGAGCAGAGTAGAACTATTTGTGTAGTGGACTTATTTTAATAGGAATTTTATTCAAAAGTTTTCCACAGTTGAATAATATGATGGACTTGCCTTGTTTTACAGAACATTTTATGACAAGTATTTTCATTTTGCTTCAATGTGGTTTATTGGAAGAAAAACATTTTATTTTTACTAGGTGGTGAAATAAATAATAACCAATAACGTTCGATCAAAATTGTATCACTGGTATACGAAATTTGTAGAGTGGCATTGAAGCGCTACTTAACTTTCAAAACTTAAAATTCGATTAGATTAGATACTTAAAATTAAACCATTTTATTCTACTTTTCATTTCATTTCTTGCAAGTTCATTTAAAAGATTTATTATGACCTGACCATCCAGTGCCCTTAGTGGCAGAAATTTAATTTACACTTTTTTGTATTTTATATAGTACTCATCATTAATATAGTTTTAACGAGGGGTCACTAAATTTGATGCTTTTATATTGAAATTTTTATTTCTAAAATAAAACCGAATATGATAGCCTAGCTTTCCAATATGGCCGTATTTCTATGTCTAAATAATGTGGTACTAAATCGCAAACTTTTCTACAAATAATTTAAGTGGACCAGGACAATTCATGTTTTAAATAATGATATCAATTAATTTACAACGGACGGACAGGCAGACAGACAGACAAACATATGGAAAAAGAGACAAAATGGTTGACGTATGGAAGGATGTGTTTTTTTCTTATTTTTATGAAAATTATGTTGTTAATATTTTTAGGTTGGTTTAAGAGAGCACCATTCTCTACTACGCAAAATGGTGTATTTACGTACGCGTTGTTTCCTTCTATAAATGACTTTAATTGATCTACAGCACATCGTCATCCATTCTGGACTTTTGAATGAACGATATCATTTAGATTTATTTTACCGGCTTCAATCAAAACACTAGAAGCAGAAACACTATAAATAAATTTCGGACAGAAGTACTGCTTTCTCTATGAATGTTTAGCCTATGAAAATTTCAGTAAATTAATATTAACACTTCCATAAAATCATATTTGAAAATGAATAAAAGTTTAAATGAAAATTTGTTGAAAAAGTAGAACTGTAACAAAAAAAAAAAAAAATGATGTCGCCATTGATCCTGGTGTATGTTATTTATCTCCTGAATTCATCATCCAATCTTATTATCATATAAACAAACGACAAAAATTATTATACATAAAAAAATTAAAGGTTGAAAAGAAATTTTCCGGATAAGGTTACATGGTAAATAAATGACATCGGAATGATATTTAATGTAAATTGAGTGGGAATACATATTAAGAATCTAATAGCTATCATTGTGAAAGGTTTGAAAGTATTGTTATCAGGCTTAAGAATCAAATGAATCATGAGATCATATGCAATATATTACTGCCATTTTACTTACCTCTTTTGGCCATAACTTTTGAAAAAATTAATTTATATTAATTACAAAATAACTTCGAGAACATCAATGTAAATACTATAACTTCTAGCATCTAAAAATAAGCTCCTTTCAAATCAAAAGAAATATTAAACTTAATTGTACCTTGATAAGCTACTTTACATTCATACTAACAAAATTTGATTATTTAAGTACTGCTCTACATTTGTATCGACTACCATATTTCTATCGCTTGCCTAAAACACAGAAATAAATCGAAAGTGACATAATGAAATCAATTTTCAATATAAATAAAGTTTTGTAGCTTGGAGCGTTATATAGGAAATTGAAAAAAATAAAATAATATGTTTACCTTGTAAAATATTATTTTATATACTGCGTTAAATCCTACAGAAAACACATTCGTACTATAGACTACTAAAAAATACTGCCCAAAATAATAATTTATTTTATGCCAGTTTGTATTTATACCAAAAGAAAAAAAAATCGATATTAATTTCGATATGATACCAAAACAAGAAACCAATTTGTATTTAAAAAATCGAACAAAAAAAATTTATGAATATTGGTAAAATTCAGTTCTTTTTGGAGGTGACATTCAAATGAAAAGGTGAAAAACTAAATTTTAAAACGTTTTTGAGTAACAAAATAGCATTTATGTTAAGGCCATTCAGCTGTAAGGTTGTCTTCTAGTTACTATACAAACTCAAATAAACATCAAAAAATCAAATTTATTCACAATAGTTTTAATCATAAATATTATTTTATTGAATTATGTTGTAGCTTAAAACTTTTGAAATGATTGAAATTAAATTATTTAATATATACGGAAATTGTTTAAATAAAATTCATCTAACTAAATACTAAAATGAATTTTATTATAACGAAATATTAAATTATAAATTTCTGAACAGTTTTCAGAATAACAGTTTTCCATTTTGAAAATATTTTTTTTAATATAATATTATATTTATCAAGTTTTTCAATTTTCTTTATTTAATTACACAATTTAATTTCAATATTATTATTTTTTATATAGAAATTTGTAATATTAATCATAAAAATTTGTTTTCAGATGGTTAACTTTTTTCATATTTTATTACATTTCTGAGTATTTTAATATTTATATAAATGATTTTTTATTATATATAACAATTTTGCTAAGGTGATCGAGCATTTATTTCGATTTTAATAGAATTTGTTTAATCACATGAAAAATCAAAGAAAATCTCAATCGACCTCAATGAAAAGAAAGATTAAATTGATACTAAAAAAAGAAAAATTGAATATAATTTTCATTTTACAACGTAAATAATTTTATTTTCTTAATAAAATTATACTACAATAATTTTTATTTTGTAAGGTTTAAGTAAAACTTAGATATAAATTATGAACAGATTATATCCTGTAACAAACGTAACAAAAAAGTTACATGTACTTAATGTAGTAAATGATTTTGGAGAAACAATAAAATAGCGAGACTATAAAAATGTTAATGGTTTGGGAGCCAAAAGCGCTTCTGTTCTACAGCTAATTGTATTTAGTCCGCACGAGTTTCGATTATGCCTACGGAAATGTACTCGCAAGTTACGTTTTTCTGCAAATGTGTTTGCATATAATGTACGTACTGTTTCCAATGAGTTTTTACGTTATCAATAATTATTCGTGTAGGATTAATTTTCTTATGTATAATTATAATGACAGTTGACAAGTTAATAAAAATGAAAAAGTCGGGATATTCAAATGTTGTTATTCGTGTACTCTTTATTTCAAATTTTCTATAATTTGTTTTGTTGTTAAATAACATTACTTACTTTAACATTCTGCATTTTGACGTATAGTGCGGAGAACCCATCTTTAATAATAAATTTGAAATTAATGAAAATTGTCCATTGAAACAAATTCAATTATGGTATAAAAATCCTTTTATTTTAATATTATAATTTTTCGATCAAAACAATATTTATGTATAAAAAAAGAGTCCTTTTTTTAATCAATTTATTTCAATTGAAAAACTTTAATAACATTTATAGGATTATCTACGTAATTTCGTATCCAAAACCTTTAATTTAATTAAATTTTCGTTCTTGCAGTTCCAAAACACTTTCGAAGAAGCTTATTTATTAATAATATTTTATGCTTGAAATAGGCTGTTATTTTGCTTTAACATCTTTCAATTCCGACCATAAACGAAAATATTAGCATACGAAAATTTCACAACCCTTTTAAATGAGGTTATTAAAATTCTAATCTTTAATAATCTTTTAATACAGCTTAGCTTGTTATTCTAAAAAACATAAGTTTTTCCTATACTATATATACAATATTAAAATTTTCCTTTTAAAAATACGTATTATAAATAAAAATTATAATAATAATAATATAAATATCCTTACGCATATGTTAAGAAGAGTGTATAAATTTTATCCTTTTTTTTTTGCTTTTACGAAGAATCGAGTTGGAGAGGAGATGTTGGTGGCAGTTCTTATTTAAGAAATTTTCGTAAATTTTAATATTATGTGTAAAGTAATAAACGCTACAAAATTTATGATCAAAAAAATAGTCGCTCTATGTAAATATAATGTTATATCGTTATATGTATACAGGACATATAAGGATCTTATAATATTCTTGGTAGTCTGACTAGTATTGTGTATAGAAAATTGTGGAAAATTTATAAAATAAAACGGGATAGCATATGTTAAATATTTAATGTCTCAAGTCTCGGAAACATAAACAAAAAATCAGTTTTCCATTTCCAATACAACATTTAATAGTGTTTTCCCTCGGAATATATGTGAATATTATAAAGAGTTAAATAAAATTTACCCGAAAATATTCACAGCATTTCTTATAACAAGAAGTAAATTTTCCTTTTCGGAAGAAAGAGTCAGCAATACATTTTATAGAATTACATAAAACTCATACACTTCGTGCATTATCAATCAAATGTGAGAAAAACTTTGATAAAATATATATAAATAGTTAAGCTTAGTCCACCGCCGTCTCGTGTACTATGAAGAGTTTTGTTTGGTACAATGGGCCTATCTAGTCTGGTCTGGATGCATGAATCTTTCGCAGACATTCCATACTTTAATCTATTAATCTATCTCCCTTTGACTACTATTCAGTATTTAATAAACTATATTTCGTTCCTTAGAATAGAATCATCCTAGCAAAGAAAATCATTTCTTAAGAAATTCTATGTGTTTGGCAGACGACTCTGTATAGTAATGCATAATAAATAATATTTTTCAGACATTGTGTAATTTTATGTTATATTTAATTTTCGTCTTGGAAATTTTATTTTTTACGTTTTTTATTACATTTACTATTTAGATTCAGTTATATTTTATTTAATATTTCTCAGCGTATGCGTCGCATTGGAATCAGCAGAATAGGAAATAAGAAAAATTATAAAATATCTTATGTATAAAGCTGACTTGGAATAGCTTAATAAGATGCATATGGGTTCATTTATGAATAGAAGGATATTAATATAATTTTTTTTTTTGGTATAAATTTATGGAGCTTAAGAGTTATTATAGTCGTTAAGATTTTTTAACATTGAAAAGTTTGTATGGAAAGGCATATAATTTTAATAAATAAAAATTATATTTAAACTGCAATTGTTTATACGAAGGGAACCATACTTTGGTATAAATAAATTATAAACAATAAACTCGGTAGTTTAGATTATAAATATTTATTTAGTTAAGAATCTTAGCCTCTTAGTTGTAGTTAATGAATACTAAAAGCTTATTGGCTAGATTTTAGTTAGCAATTGAATCGTATAAGTTTTTTAGTTAATTAAATAACATATTAAATTACTTACTGAATATTCAGCTTATTAGTTAGTTTTAGTTGCTTTTAGCTTCAAAGTTGTTAGTTAATTAATTAGTTAGCTTATTAGTTACATTTAATGAATACTAAACTTATTAGATAGTTACTTATATAATTTTTATTTAGGTAATGAATATTATAAAGTTATTTAGTTTGTTTTATCTACTTGGCTTATTAGTTGTTTAATTAATTCTATAAAACTTATTAGTTAGTTATTCAATTAGTTATACAATACTAAAGCTTATTAGTTAGTTAATGAATATTTTGAGTTTTTTAATTTTTTATTTAACCTATTAGATTATTTACTGATTTTTAATCTTACCAGTTTGTTTTCATTAGTTGCTTTGCTTAGTTAATGAATTACTTAACTTACATAATGTATACTAAGCTTATTAGGTCCTTACTTATAGTTCATTTATTTAAGTAATGAATATTATAAGATTATTGGTTTGTTATAATTACTTGGATTATTAGTTATTAAATAAATACTAGAAGTTTATTAGTTAGTTATTCAATACTAAACTTATTAGTATGTTAATGAATAATAAAATTGAAAAAAGCTTACATTTCCAAATTATGTTTTTAAGTCAAAGAAACTAAGATCTCAAAATCATAAACAAATTTCAGCAACAAGAAATATAAATAACGATTAAATATATATGTATATGTGTATAATCATATATACATATATACAACAATTCATTATAAAATAATTTATTATATTCCCCTATATATAAATTCAGAATTATAATATAAATTCTATTTTAAGTGAAATTTGTTTATTTTTCAGATTTTTAATATCATAAATTCATAAATTACAATTTGCGACACCAAAAATACAAGATATTATAAGATATGGAATAAAAAAAAAAAAACAGAATTATTTTGTATAGCTCATATATAGTAAAACCGTAAAACTGATAACAAAATATATCCTTAAAATTTTTGACTTCAAGCGAAATATCTGTAACAAGACGATTTACACAGCACCAGGAATAATTTTTTCTCACTATAAAACATTTCAACCTTATCGCGATAAATCACATATTTATGTATTATACGAGATATATGAGTATAAGGAAAAGGATAATAGTATTAAGAAGTATGAGTGTATACATTTATATTAAAAAAAATATACTCATTTACGAGGGTCTTGACAATTTCAAAATTTATCTGTATATATATAAAATGGTGGAGTTGTCAATCCTTGTCAATCTTTGTGAATATTTACTTACTAATAATTTTTTGGTTTAGTTGGTCCTTAGTCTGAGTTATATTTAAAATAAAATTTCGAGAATTGAATTAGCTATTTTGACGTGTTTGAAAATGTTACAAAACTTTTACCATTATTACTAACTTAGGTATAAAGTACTCAGACACTTTTTCTGTCTGATGTCAAAACAATACTGAAAATTATTTAAAAATAATTTGAAATCTGTAAAGTTGAGATAAATTATTGATAAGAAGTAAGCAGACAGCGTCTTACTATTTGTTTCAGGAACGGGTTTTAAATTCCACCTAATTTTAAAATGGAGGGTTAAGGAAAAAATACATTAAACCGAAGTTTAAGCTACGGTCACCAATTGATTAAGAATTGTAAAATAAATATTATTATGTACTCAAACCAATTGATTAGTAATAGACTATCTAATCCTCATCAACCTAACACATTTATTCAGACCATCTACCCTGCCAAGAAAACGGAGACATGATAACGAGAGACCGCAGTATTTGTTTGGATTTGCGAAAAAAAAACATAATTTTACTATCCGCAATGGATTAAGCTTTGATGTTTCCATCTTGGAAGATCTATTAATCCGATTTAGATAAAGTAGAATAAGTCAATCTTTCTTGAACTGTTTTGGACACTGATTTTTATAAAATTATTTTTGTATTGTTAGATTTAGGTTAAAGAAAATTTTTAATCTGAATGTTAATATTGTAACATGTTTCATAAATAATCATAGTTCACTTAAGTTATTAAAACTTTAGCCAAATTAAGAAGCTCTTTTCAGAAATATCTTGATAATTATTAATTAATGGATGAATTTATGAGATATTGCTATTATGTTAACAAAGATATTATATTTATTTACTTTGAATTTGTTAAATTTTAGATATATGACATAAATCATCTCTTCACAAATGGTGTATGTCAATTTTAATAATTTTACATCCTTTCAATGTTCTCAAATAACAATATATGTAATATTGGCATACATAATCCTCATTTATTAATATAATTTCATAATATTACAATACATCGAATATAATAATATTGTTTAAAAATTAATGGTTGATTAAACAACAAAAACCCACTAGACATAACCCTAATTTAATTTAATATTTTATCTACCTTGTAAATATGAAATGGTTACAAGTTTTATTTAATATATATTACAAAGATATAAGCTTAAAATCACTTCCTCCTTTAAAGGAAACCATTAATTACAATCATATTAACAAAATGTCAAAATTTCATCATTATACCTATATACTAAATCCTTATCATTTTTTGTTATAATATTCTTGACTATATTTCAATTAATCCTTTGTTTTGTAATCATCCTTAAAATAATTTATATATCAAAGTTTTAAATTTATCATAATATTTCCATTAAATGTGTTTAGTTTACATTAATCAATGAAAATTATTTGAATTTTATTCATAATAATGTTACAGTGTCGTGATTATGTACAAAAGCATGTAATTTTTTTTTTATTTTGTTAGTTTAATGATTATTCTTCATTATCATTATAACGAAATTATGAAAATATCAAATATAATACAAAAAGAGAAATACAGAAACAATGAAATTTTTCGCGCTAATTTTTTCATTACATATTTTCATGTCACTTATAAAAACTAATCAGAACCAGGGACGTGCCGATTATATTCACTGCCCATTTTCAAAATTAATATAAGAATCTAATTTTAGTGGAATTTTATTGATATTAGTTAGTTGGCAACAAAACAGTAAACATTTTAATTAAAAAATAATCGCATCCATCAGCGATGTACCTTTCTAGTTTTCCTGTTTAAGTTAGACTAAAAAAAGGAGCAGTATTTAGCTTTGAGAAGACGTTTGTCATATAATACAAAATTTAATAGAATGTGAATTGCCTTCATACCTGGTGGATGGCTTGGTTATCAATATGTTTAAAAAATTAAAAGCGTCCCAAAATGTGGTCACTGTAAGGAAAAACTAAAGGGAATAACACAATCTCGACCAAGTGAACGATCTCGAATGTCCAAACGTATGAAAGCAATACGTCGTACAAATGGCTAAGTTTACCATCAATACGTTCGGGAACGCATTGTACGTGCTTTTCTTACAGAAGAACTAAAAAATAATCTTTAAGTAGCCAACAAAATCAGCAGCAAAACATGTTGCAAAACCGAAAAAAGTAATACGTTTACAAGATTTTATTTTAATTAACTAACAACGTATAAATTAAATTGAAGATTAGGTTTAACAGGAACCTTAATTTGTAAATGATTTGGAGAAGAGGAGGAAACACTAGGACGCCTCCTCTGTCTCTCAATTGCGGCAAATATAAAGTATTTAAACACTGGTATACTTCATTTCATGGCTGACATGGAGAAGGAGAGCAAGTTACAACGTCCTAGACTAATAGCATTCATGAGAGAGGTGAATTGTACTGATGTGGTGAATTGCACTGATGTGAGGTATAACGGACCCTCACAATCTAGGTACATGGAAAGGTTTTGATACATTTCCCTCCTTTCAAACCAACCATATTAAATAAGTTATATAATTTACATCCATATCAAAACTTATATATACTTAAGTTTTGATTTCTTCCTATGTAGGACCTATTGATAGTGCGCCCCTGAACACATGGAACGTTTTAATCAAAAATTTCTTAAATGAAACATGCTCATTAGATTATCACAATTAGATAACTTTACAAGCCACATAAAAAACTGTACTATTTTTATTACAAAAGCTTTAATTAATTACATGATAAGTCCTCGAATATTAAAATAAACAGCACCCACATTAAAAATAGCACAAAAAAATATCAACTACTGGGAATGAGACCATTTAAAAGCAATCCTTAATTATTAAATAAGTAAATAAAAAATAAAAGAATTGTTTCGGTATGTTTTTTTTTTTATATTATATTAGAATAATTTGGGTGGTAAAAAAGCTCATTTTAATTATGACCTCGTTAAGTTAATTTTGAGATTACAAAGAAATAAAAAATTGGTATATATATTGCTGCTAAAGTGGTGGTAAACTGGTGCTATTTTAATCATTTATTTTGCTATTACTTGTTTTTTGTTTATTGGAAGTAAATTTATATAATCGTACTATAATATTCAATTTACCAAAATACACTAAGTCATTTTATAGACTTGTAAGGTACTAAACATTCGTACAGTGCCAAAAATTTATAAATAAGATAATATATAAATTCTTAGCTTTCAAATGACGTATAGGTATGAAGTTTCTATGCTCTTATAGATCTGAAGAACGAAGGATTAATGGCGTACCTTTAAGTATTTCCTAAGTATATAAAAGTTAAAAACCTTGACTTCCATAGAGTTCACATATTAAAAGCAACTATTTTTGTATTTGCATAATATTTTTTTCATAATAATTATTAAAATAAGTTAATATATTTAAATACAGTAATTAATTGTATTAATTACACTGATTTAAGTATTAAACGCACAAAAAAAAAACATAAAATTTCGACATTTCGTTGTATAAATTAATAAAAAAATTTAAGCAACAATCATTCATTTTCTCAAAAATAACGTAAAGTCTAATACGCTGCTAAAGATTAGCTTCTAAGATTAAGGGTTTCCATCTTAATCGATGACAACAGTGTAGAGAAAAACGTTGAAAATTCGATTATTATTAATTATTTTTTAAAGAACTTCAATTTCAGCGGAATTTTGAAATTTATCGGAATCTTATTGTAATTCAAGTTAAACTTGATATGGTAATCTTACTTAACCAGAAGTAGTGTATGGGGTTGGACAATCTATTCGAAATTAGCTAAAACCGTTTGGAGCACAATTAAGGTTGGGCTACAGTGTACCGCTCATTTTCGTATCGATTTGCATAGTAACCAATCGCCTGATTAAATTTGACTGTTCTCGTCTTTGTTTCTTGTAATTCCGGATAATTTATATCTATATACTGTTCGTCAGCCATGTTTCTTTACATATAATTTATTTTTGTAACTGTCAAATTTAATTTTTCTTTATATATATGCTTCAGTTTGAATTTGTTAAAGTTCAATTATTCCAAGCACTCAATCGATTTTCCATACAAATTACAAATGAATGAAGACGTCAAATTTGAATTTTACTGAACAAATCAAATCTGAACTGATCAATACATTGTAGCCCAAACTTAAGTTCTATTGCTATAATAGAGCTAGCTATACATATTTTCATATTATACGTCTTCGGTTAGAAAGAGTATATATTTCCTATTTACAATCCGTCAAAACTGCTAAACATGGCATTAAACTTAAAAAATTAGGCTATATTTTAAGAATAAACTGGCTTAGTTAACTTATGTTTACAAATTTTGTTTAGTCAGAGTTACGATGAAATGTCTTTTACTAATTCTTTTTTAATTTTTCATAACATTTTGATGTCGTTGTTTTAGATTATCTTAATTCGATTACGAAATGTTTGTAATTTTGATACAATAACAAAATTTTTGTTTTCCCATCACACAAAATCCTTTTTTTTTTACATTTATTTCCATATAACAAAACAATATTATATTTTTTTAAGTCTTTTTTTAGTCATTTATTATGTGCGATATTACTGTTTTTATATATATTTTAGAGGTACATAATAATCAACAATAAAACGGCCTAAGGACACGAAAATTATTGTATTATTTTAATTTAAATGTAAGGTCACCACCACAAAGAGTTTATAAATTGTATAATGTCTATATACACATATAAAAATTTGTATGAGGTTTTGTCATGAGATGGACGAAAATTTTGCGTTTTCATACAAAAGAAATGTAATAAAAAATAACGCAAATTTTTTTCCTGTTTTAATATTTAGATATATGTAAATAAAGGACACTCAATCAAATTTAGTGGTTTGTTAAAATCAAACGTGATAAATTACAGATTTTATGTATTTGCTTTTGATTGATAAATAGAAATGGAATTGAAGATACAAATGTTTGAAGGATCGTAGAAAATAAGTTGGTAATTTTGAGTTACCATTAATACTGGAATAACTCGGCAAGTATACGTCACAAGAAGTAGTTTATAAACTTTTAAAGAAAGATGTCTAAATAGGTTTTATCAAATCCGAACTCCAAGCCACTGTTCATTAAAATATAATTTGAAAAAAATTTGAAATGTCAGAAAGTAGGGTTCAAATAAAGAAGCAATTGTAAAGCATATTCTTTAAGGATTTACATCTATTGCTACGGTAAGAGAGTTTAGCAGATATACTAAGCTAAGATACTTTTAACACTTCGAGATGAGAGTCGCCAGGAAAGTTTTGGAACTTCTATGGAACATTGACCGACTTTAAAGTAACAGAGTCTACAGTCTACACAATAGAATTTTACAAATCTCTAATAATATTAATTCCTTAATTTTACAAATCTACTCTAATAATATTAATTCACTAATTCAGCTTCAAACATTTTACATATCTGAAAGGGTTTTTAGGGTATTGGTTTTCAGTATTTTTTTTTGTCCTTTACTCCTCTTGGGAGCATGTAAAAGCCTACAATACACCGCCATCTTAATCTATTTCTGGACGCAGTTTTTGCTTGTTCCCATGTCTTTTCTATGAATGGGGATCTCGATTTGTTTGTTGGGCGACCACATCTTCTTGATCCTTGTTGTATTCCAATACCATTCTGTTGATGTCTCCTTAAGGTGTGCCCGATCCAACCCCACTTTCCCTTTCTGATCTGGATTCTTACTGGTTGTTTACCGCACCGAAGCAACAGATCGGTGTTGCTTATGTTGTTGGGCCAGAATATTCAACATATCCTTAGGAATTTATTTATGAAGACTTGGTTCGATACTATCCAAGTTTCACTGCCGTATAGTAGAATGGATTTCTTACAGGAACTGTTATACACTATTGCGACAAATAGTCTGGAATTAGAAAGCTTAAGTGACAGCTTCAAAATTAATAAAATTTACATGAAAGTTTTTTTCAGAGTTTTCGGTATATAATTTATTTTATGTATAACTTTTAACTTTTCGTGAACTGCTACGCACTTCTTGCGACAAATTGTAAAAATTTTCTCAAAATGTCCTAAATAAAAATACTTCTCCCTTTCTAATTGGTTTCTTTGCTGACATAATACATACATATAAAATATATATTTATTATTATATATATAAAATAAAAGTCCTTGTTAACAAAAATGAATTATGCGTAAGTAAAAGCATTTAAAATTTACCTTTTGTTCTATGATTAGAAACTGTGAAAATTTTATTGGTCCTTTTACTTCAAAATAATAAATATTATAATGAATTCTCTTTGATTGTGGTTATTTGATAATGTTTTATTTTGTTGAAATTGTTTTTGTTTTTTTAGAATTGAATTTATAATACATTAAATTCATCAGGCGAATTTTTTTTTTTTTTTTTGGTTATGATAGCATGGTATGGGGTAACTTTATTGTTATTGTTTAAAAGTCCTTAAAAATGGAAATGAATACACAAACGAAATATAATAATAATATTTTTATTAACAAGATTAAATTTTTGGATAAAATATTATGCGAACAAACAATAAAATATTTTTTTATTTTATTTTAAATATAATTTATGATACAATAATTATTTTAATTACTTATTCAAATTTATAACTATAACTTACAAAACAGAAAAAAAAAAAACATGTTAAATGTCAATACAATACAAATGAATAAATTAAATTATAAATATAACGAAAAATATTATAAATATTAATTAATTTATACAAGGTGGTCCATGGGAATGAGAACTTTTCATAACACCATTCTGCAAATAATTATATTTAATAGAAACAAAAACTTTCATAATTTCAGTTCGTTGAATTGAAATAGCTGCACGCCCACACTTACTGACTTATATACATATCCTGGTTCTGAAACAATTTGATCTGGATTGTTCCGGCTTAAGCTTTCAATGAAGTTTGTTACCTTCAGCTAGGTATGAATATCTTCTTTATTCGAATATATCATTCCTGAATGGAATGCCAATTTAATTTCATGAAAAATACTCCAGTTAAATGAGATTCCGTTCTACATGTATGCACTCTTGAAGCGAGTCATTGAAATGGTATATAACTTAATTTTGTAGTATGAAAATGGAAATTATTACGCGAAACTTGGATTGCAGTAGACTTAGATATTAATATTATATCCATTGTTTTCGAATTGAAGTCTTCGATTGCACTCTACATTATAATTTATAACGTGATTACTATTTTATTTTCAAGATTTCTAATTCTAACATTTTTGTTTGGATGTTTGATCCTTTTTTTTACAAACACACTCCTGCGGCATGTTGATATAAAGAAATCTCCTATGACGAGGAATCTAGACATTAATTGTTTGATTAAAGAGGTTACCCGGTGAGAGTTTATGCACTTCGGCCAGAATTAGGACCATTATTTCCATCGCTACTTTCATGTAATAGATTACTGGACGACTGGTTGGGGTAGGCACTCTTTAACCAGATAATCAGAATTGGTATTTAACCCAGAATGCAGTTCGTTCATGTGGTAAGAACAAATGCATTTACGTTGCATGAGACAACGTTTTATGTGTTCAATTGTTGAATTATCAATGTTTTAGAAATGATTAGATATTCTGATTTTTTGCTACTTTGTTCTTAATTCCGAATTATCGCTCCACATAGTGACTCACACACACAGTCATTATTTATATAGTTTATACGTACCCTAATTGGGGGACAAAATATTGTAGATAGCTCTTACAATAATAACAAGATTCTCAATGGATCACACGCCTTTGGACCACCTTGTACTATATTATGTAGTAAAAATAACAAATATTTTTTCTAAATTACACAATTTATGTTGAAAAGAGTAAAATGAATATAAATTTAATATATTAATAATCAGAATAATAATAAAATTCTTTAAAAAACCATTAATAATTTAATATTTATTTTCTTTAGCAATATTTTCTTAAAATTAGCTATTTTTTATATTCTGCAAAATATATTTTTTTATCAGTAATATTTGTGAAATATTTATATTGAAACTATAAAAAATAATGTTTTATTTGAAATAATATATGTTATAAATGGATTTAAGGATCATGCCAAAAAAAATAATAATAATATCCTTTCGTTATTGTTTTTACTAAATTGTGGATAAAACAACATAAAATCATAGGCTTTCTCCAGCTTATAAGAGTTAATAAAAACTATCGAATTGAATAGAAATGATTATCCTATAATAGTTTTTATGATTATCTCTTGGCTCAACATAATATTTAAAAATAAAAAATATAAAAAATTATTGTTATTTATTATAATAAATATTTTGGCAATAAACAGAAAATATTTTGATTTTCATGCAATATTTTTTTTGTTGAATTCCATACTCTGGCATCAATAATACAATTTGCAAAAACAATGGCAACAACATATTTATTCAGTTATTCATTATTGAAATTTATAATATTATGTATGTATATATCAGTACAAAATTTGACATGGAATGAAATGTAAAAATTGAATTTTTAAATTAACGATTTAAATATTACTATAATTTAATAATATAATTTAGTATAATAAGTAATTCGATGCTACTTCATAATTTAAAATAAGTGTTCTATTACATTTTAGCTACGCAGCAAATATGTATTTGCATCAAAACTGGATTTCAACTAAACCGTCATCGTGAACGCTGATAATTATAATTGTTTGGACAAAAAGCTGTATATTTTAAACAGCTGCTAACGCGACGATGACGATGACACTAGCTCTATTATATTTTTGTCATTCAATTAAAGTTTTTCTTGTTTTACTAGTCAAAACATTCGCAATCGTAAAGCTTGGGCTAACAATGTATGAATAAGTTCTGTTCTATTTCGAATCAATTAGTGCAGTAGGCAATCGACGTGTTCAGTAAACTGAACACATAGATTATACAATCGATACTTTGAAATTTTGTTTTCGGCTTTTTTATCTGATCTTCATGTAATTTATATTTTATATATTATAATATCCTCTATAAAATGTTGATCAGCAATGTTTCATCACACATAATTGCATTTCTCTTGATATTTGCTTCAGTTTGGTTTCGTAAGAGTTCCAAAACTTTTACAATTCAATTCGTTCCGAATTGATTTCATTCGCGTATAAGTTTCCACTCAAACGATTTTTTATACAAAACAAATTTAAACTTTGCTGAACGAATCGATATGAAGTGATCGATACATTGTAGTCCAAAGCTTAATTATATTTAATTAATTATTAATATACAGATAAATAATTTATAATAATTTTGTTTTTTAATCATTGTCAAAGATCCTTTTCCACCTTCAAAATTAACTATAGTTTTAAAAATACTGGACGAAATAATGTTAAAGATATTTTAACCCGCCAAATTTTATTATTTTATTCTTGATAATTCACTAATCCATCTAAAATTATTTTAGGGTGACCATTTAATTTAGACTTTAATAATAAGTGGCAAGTAATTAAGTAACTCATGGAATATAGAACTTTACGAATCGGTATCAATGGATCCAACGAGATATTTTGTGTTTTGGGGAACAGCTGGTTTGCTTTACATTTACACCATTATCAATCTTTCCATTAAAGAAAAACTGATAATTATTTCCATTAAATAGTAACCAGCATGAGAAACACTATTATTATTGCAATTATGTAATAATCTATTTATTTATAGTGTAAATAAATATTTTTTTCATAAATTAAAATTTATATACTTAGTACGACATTATGAATATTTTATTAATTTCAAATTTTTTTTATGAGTTTATTTTTAAAAGAAAAGAATTTTGCATTAAAATTATTTACTTCCAACGAACTTCAATACATAAATATTATTTTTTTTTGTGTAAAAAAAAAATGTTTAAAACGAATCCTTAATCCTTCTTCATACTGGTCTTTGTTTTTCTGATTTTTAGTATTAAAAATTATTGTACCCAATCTTTAAAGATGCAATTTTTTTGAAAGTGTGCCAAAAAGTACTTTTCTTATCTTCTGTAAAGTCATACATATTTTTTTTTTCCCCCAGATAAATTTCATATGTAAAAAGGCCAAAAGGATTGAGTTTTTTTTTTTAAATTGTCATGGAAAATGACTTCTTCTTATAAGAGGAATTTTTTGGAAGAAAAAAAAACTCTTGCTGATGCTATTCAATTCTTTTGTATAAGAAACTTTTATGGCTCAATACCAGAATAAAAAAAAAAATTGTTTTAGTTCTTTGTCAAAGTTTTATTTTTATTTCCGTTTTTTTTAAAACATTTTTATAAATATATGAAAATTATTATTGTTATTATTATTGGATTTTTCTCAAAAATTGCACAATAACCTCTTGTATTATTATAGTCTTTTAAGTGCGTATATTCACCATATAAGAATATAATTTTTATTTTTTTGGATAACTCTCTGGCAAAGAAAAAGGATATGATATAAGTTGACTTTTTATTTGGTTCAATGATCTCGCCATTTCATATTATAAATCGGTTTTTTCTTATGTTGCCATTATAATCATTTTTTTTTTGTCAAAAAAGGAAATGTAAGGATTTATTTCGTTTTGGAATCAATAAAATTATTATTTTACATTTTATATTAGAAATGTAGAATACTTTTTATTGAATATAATTTGGTTGGTTCGTATAATTTGTTGGTTTCTCCTTAAGAATCATCTGTTGACATTGTTCGTGATACACGAATTCGCCTCCATTGGGTTTCCTATTTCAGAATTTGCTTCCATAGTTTCTAATTTGTAGACTATTTTACATGGATCGTCTTCCTGTGCTGTATGTTTACAATTATCTTCATCTTCATCTTCACTATTGATAAGTCTGTTTATTTCATCACTCTTGTTCTTATTCATATATTTTAAGAATATAATTTGTTTCTTTCTTTTTAAAAATCATCTTTTGATCTTGTAAGTGATACAATTCGCCACCATTCCGTTCCGAATTTAGCAATTTGCTTCCATAGTTATTAATTTTGAGACTCTTTTACATAGATCGTTTTCCTGTGCTGTGTGTTTGAAAATATCTTCAGCTTCACTATAATTTAAGTCTGTTTATTTCATCATTTGTTCTCTGTATTCATTCCTTTTCTTCACTTTTAAATGCTCCACAGATTTTTCGTTTATAAAACAATTGTAAACTGTCACGCTACATTTATTCGTATATCTGAATCACATATGAGAAGCTCTATATTTCTCTAACAATAGTTTGAAAGTATATTGAGAGGGAATAGTCCTATGTAATCCAACGGAAATCTAATTGTATTAAGTCTTAAACTAATTCAAAAAAAAAAAAAAATAACATCATTTAATTTTATAAATTAAACCAAAAACAGATTGTATACCTCGATTGTATAATAGTCCAATTGTATAAGTCTTGTAGTAGAAAAGAAAACAAATTTCTAATTAAAGACACAATATAAACTGATGCCGAATTCATATAAAAAAATTATAAATATTTATGATATATTTTCTATATTTACATAATTTTGCAGCACCACACATGTATTTTAAGGATCTTCATAATTTTATTATGTTTTGGGATTGGGTTTGTCTATGTAAAATAACAATAAAATGCAAAATTTTTGAAAAATATAGCTATTAAGTTTAGAGAATCATCTGGTACAAATTAAATGTTATCCAATTTTTTTATTATACTACAAAAAAATGTTGTTTTTTATCCTGGAATATCAATTATACAACAGACCAATTATATATGTACCTTAGGGAAGTATAAACTTTGCTTTCAAAAACAAATTTTGTATTTTAGCATCATTTTAGTTAGCTAGCCTCTGAATGATGTAAATTTTTATTTTATACGTAAATATAAAATATTCCAAAGGTTTTGTTGTTTGGATGTTGTTGTTCACACCCCAGACATAATTGTACACCGGTGACCAGTTTTCAGTTTCAGCTTTAGAACATACATTATAATTTAAATAAAATACATAAATATCAAAACATAAAAATAATAAATAAATAAAAAATAATAATAATATAGAAACAAGCAAACCACTCAACATTTTGACGAATGGTCATATCGTGTGTGTTTGCTCTTAAAAGCTCCCATTAGACTACATCATTTGAATTTTTCGGATATATGGTCATTATACGCAACCATAAATATACAATTTTATATACGTATATATATTTCCATATTTATATAATTTCCATTCTTTAACAGATTCCCATTTAAAATAACGTAGTACACTTCAAAACACATCAAGATTCGTTTATTTTATTTTATATAATCTTTTTTTTTTTTGTAATTTATATTATTTTGCATAAACACATAAAAATGCAATCAATCATTCATTGTTCAGTTCATTTCACCATGTTTGATAGCATCATGCACACAAAATGTTGGTTTGGTTGGTACTATATCTCCAAAAAAGAAATACATATTTTGACTATATATAAATGATAGCGATACATGTTAACACCGCGCACAACATTAAAATATTTTAGATCCGTAGGAATGTCACAGAAAATTGTATGTGTAATTAATATTCTAATGGGAAAACATTTTTTTTTTATTTATTTAATAACAAATCTTCCAAAAATTTTATAATTATAGGTAAATAAATAGCGAATTATTAGAAATGAAAAAGTGAATTAATATTTAGAATGTGAATCTATGAAATTGGCACCGGACGATTGTTTCCCAGATGAAACATAAAAAACTTCCTTACGACAAATGTAGTGTTCCAATCGACAATTAGTGTTCCATATGTAATATTTTTTCACCAACAAATTGACTAAAGATATTCGTAAGTAATTGCTTTTCAAATTTATAGAAAGAAATTATTATTTTTCATAAAAACGATCAATCGCTGGTATAAGGATTGCAACAAATCGAATATGATTTGAACTCAATTTGTTAGATTTAGGACCTTTCTTAAAATTGAATTTTTCATTCTAGTTCTTTAGAACTTTAGATTGTAGTTCACAATACTTGTCACTGGCAAATACTTGTCAGTATCAGTGAATACTTATTGCTGGTAACATAATGTCGCGAGGAACATTTATTGGTCCTGGAACAATTATCGTTTTATGTTTTAATGTTTAGTATTATCTTGTGCGATGCTATTTATAAAAATTATCGAAAATATTTTTGTTTTCAAAGTTATATAAATGATTTGAAATTTTGAATAATATTAGCATAAATAATTAACGAAATTTTTATACAATATTAGGAAACGTTCCACACATTATACAGAATTTACCTATACAGTTGAAAAGATTAGGGTTACTTTATTATGAAAATAAATATAAGTTTAAATTAAAATTTTGTCATGGTCTAAATAAATATTTTCAAAATTTCCTTTTTTTTTTAAGAAATTATGGAAATTTTGACAAATGGCAATAATTGAAAATGATTTTTGTTTCATCCTTGCGGAAGGATAAAGATAAAATCAAATTAAAAACATTTTGTTTATTAAACCATTATACAAATTAGTATTAACAATAGTAAATTTAATTTTCTGATCCATAAATCTAATTTTGTGTATGTTATAAATTTAATTTATAATGTTTTCCCAAAAAGTGGATCTAATATAAAAATGGTTTGGTCATTAACACAAATCTTCAATGCATTTTGCTGGGTAATAAAAATCAGTTTAATTAATGTCATTTTATTTAATGCATTTGAAAAACCTGTCAATAATAGTAAAGTGCCTTTTGCAATAGCGCCCCCTCATATTCCTAGGGACTAGAATTTGTAGCAATTTCGAACGACCCCAATCTAATGTCAAAACTAAACGAAATTTATTTTATGTAAAATATTTATTTTGATAATATACGAATTTGTCATCTCCCTCAAAATGAGCGTATTGAAAATACGGAGTAAGTTTTAATGGGAAAGGATTAGAGGATTTGAGAAAATTAGAAATTACGTTCCTCCGATGCGTATTTAAATTTTCTATTGTTTGATATCGATAAAAGCTCAAAATATCGAAAATAAATTGTAATTTCAGCTTCACATCAAAACTTTTTAATAGATTATGAAGCTAAAAAGAAATTTGTCGAAACTTAAACCTTAAATTAAACCTCAAATTTCGTGGATTAACTCTAAATATAAATTGTCATAAAATTATTTGAAATTTCAAAAACCATATAAAATTTGATATAAAACAATTCGAATGTTAAAGTGCATTCCTTCTGCAAAATGTAATCACGCGTATATTTTTTTTTGGTGCTGATTACTAAAATTCTTCAAATTCAGGTAATTCCACTTTTGTATATACGACAGATAGAAATAAAAATACCATTCAAACTGATTTCATTAAAATGTTACAAATTCTTTAGTTTATTTATTACTCATGACTTTCGTTGTCAGTACAGATAGTGCAAATCTGCATACCATCTATAAACTATTTTGTACGATTATGTTACATATTTAAATACATAATTTTTGAAAAATTTAATTTAAAGTTCTAAAATGACAACACATTTGTGGTGATGTCCATTGAATTTTGCTAATTGCATACTATATATATAAGGATTGGTGTTTGGAAACAGGCAAGTTATTTTATAATATCATTCCTCTCTATACTCTATCACGGTAAATAGTACCTACACAGTATAATCAATTTAATACCCCCCGTCAACCTCTGAATTATAAACATTCAAACATTAGTATCACTTGTGCAATATTGAAATTTTCCAAATAAAAAAACAACAACAAAAAAGGGTTCCCAGTTCCCAAAGATAATCTTTTACTGCATTGTGGAAAATGAAAATATTTTGTTTCCCTAAATAAGAATTTTTTTATTTTTCAAAAGCAAAATAATTTTACGAGTAGTTATGGCATAACTATGAAGTTTTATGATGGAAAAATTGGTAGAAACAATGGATTTGCTGAAATAAGACAATGCTGTCTGTTCTGACAATGCCTTTCAGAAAAATGTTGAAGTGTTGAGAAGTATAGATGAAAAGGTGAGGAAATCTTTTAAAGACGCTTAAGAAGGATCCGCGATTCCACAGTGTGTCGGAATTCATGATATTGTTTAGTTACCGACTAAAACTCCGCCGCCATTTCGCACGATTAAATCCAACTCGGGAAGGTTTTTGCATTACTTCGAGTTAGATCTTGCTGTTCTTTGGCTTTACGTTGTCTGTTGTATTCTTTTTACAGATATTATGGGTCTTCTGGATGCTCTGGATCTTCCAAGTATTTTAACTTCTTTTTATTACGAAGCATTGTTTCTATGAAAAATGCTAATATGTTCCACTTATCTTCATAGTCCACCATAACAATAATAATATTTTCAAGATGAAAAGTTATAGATGTAATATTTTCTCAAATTCTGAATTAGAAATTCAGGTAAGTTACAATCAATAAGAGTCAATTTCTTAATTTTGAGTTGCAGTAATGTAGGTCAACATGCAATAACTTTATATTTACACATCTCCCAATTAGGCTATGTAACCAACTCTGAAAAAAATACTATTTTGAGTTAGAGTAGTTCACGAATTGTGAATCACTTCTAAACAATATTTTTCCTTTCCTGAAAAGTTGCAATTTTTAGATAAAATTGTATGAACCAGGGTCTTCAATATATTCCTAAATGTTCTGCTGTTTTCAACAAACTACGAGTTTTGGCATACCCATTATAGGTTATAGCATTTTTTTTTATTTGATATCATTGATCATTAGAGTTTGAGAGTTAAAATGTATATAGGAACAATTAAGGGATGTCTAACACAATGTTTTGTGGTCTTTTACAAAACAATTTTTTGACTGACCATTTTCCATAATAAAATATTTTTTTTTTTAGAGTCTTCTATATTATATGTTATTAGTGGTAATGTTTTGACCATGGTAATAAAAATATTTATTGTATGGTGCGTACGGACTGAATGGATATTGCTTCATATTATTTTATACTTTTTGTATGTAACGTTTTGAATAAAACAATTTGATAACAATTTCTATGTCCTTTCATATATTAATTGTTATAATTTTATATATAGTTTTGTTCATAATTATACCAGATGATGGGCGAGTATATTAATGCCTAAATATGCGGCTATGCTATATGATATCTCTAATTATATACAAACAATAAAAATGAAAATTTCTTCAAAATATTTTTCCTATATAAATTATGGTGAAAATGTTAATGTGCGGTAATGTATAAATTATATTTAAAATTTAAATTATATTTTATGAACAATTTTTTTACAATCAATTTTATATTTTATATTATTTTCATTCAAATTTTATCTCTATATGTTTATGATATGTTTTCTAAATATATTTATAGTTTATTTATTTATCGAATTTCCAAGTAAAATTTGTTCTTTACTCTTCTTAATTTCCACACGATATAAGAATATCTAAGATGGGAATTATTCAAATTATCAAATTTATAATTACCAAGCTCTCGTTAATCTCTTTATTAATTATATAGGTCAACCCGAGACCATCACATCATCAATATAGCTTTAGCGTTTTGAGACCGGGTCTCTTGGCCATTTTGCACAAAAAAAAAACAGAGTTCCTTCAAGGCATTGATCACTTTCTCTGTTATTTCTGTTGAGAGATAACAGCAACATAGTATTTTTCTCATTACCACTGGCCTCACTACCTGACAGAAGCCTGTAGTAGTTAAATCAGTAAGTGTAGAGCATTTAGTTATCATATAAATTAAATTCTGCTCTCGAGTTTTAAAAACACTTATTTAAAAAAAACTATTTTACTTGGAAAAATGTCAATTTGATTTCGAAAAGGACTGACTAATATTCTGGTCAAACATTATCAGAAACGTAATGTGTTCGAAATCGGAAGCAATCACCCAGTATGAAGCATATTCTTTCTTTTACAATGGTACTACAGCCAAAACCGCGCTTATGCCTCCTCAAAGAGATTTCGTTTATTACAATTTATACCTACAAATTTTATATGAATTCTGAATTATAAGTTTCTTCATAATGAAGAAAACATTTAATTGAAACAAGCTAATTGATTTTGATAGTGAGACATTTCTTGTTAGCCGTTAGAATTTTTCTCAGTCTTAAAATCATACAGATTTTAAAGATGAGTCAACTTTAAGTGAAATCGATATTTCGGTTCCATTACTGCATAGCATCCAAATGGAAGTGGTTCGGACAGCTCGTCAGAAAAAAACAATGAACGTTGTATCAAAAATTGATATAAAAAGAACATCATAGCGAAATTTATACAACTCAGTCCATATTTTAAAAGCATTTTTTTATTACAGCTTAATTTTTTTTTTAACAACCACTTTTTACGAGCAATTATTTAAATGTCTTCTCTCCTTTACAAAAATTATCGATTTTCTGTTCTACTGTCAATTAAAATGTGCGCATTAAAATCAAATAAAATCAAATTTGCATTATTTTCCTCAAAACTCAATAACAACGAATCGAATTTTCCATAACAAAAACAAAATAAAAATTTATTTCCTTTTAAGTTTAAGTATTATTTTTTTTTTAAATTTTATATTTTATCAATTTAAAAAATCTTGAAGTTTAACGTTTTTTTCTATTATTTTTTTTTTATTTTCTGTGTTAATATCTGAATTGTTAAAAACACTTCAGCACCGAATTTTTTTTTTTTATTATTGTCTAGCAGCAAAAGTTTAACACCTCATTTTCATGAATTTCTTTACAATTTTTCTTTTATTTACTTGGAAAAGTAAAATTTATGATAGATAAAAATAAAAAAAAATTGTGATCTTTTAACAGTTCTGTGAAAATAGTCCTTCTCTACTGTATGTCCTTTAATATTTTCCATATTCTTTTTTTTTTCTTTTTACCAATAATAAGATGACAATTTTAGATAAAAGATTCCAATCGCCAATTTACAAGAATCAGCGAATAGTCAAGCAATATTGAAATTGAATAAAAAAAAAATTGAAAAGAAATAGGAAACTCTTGACTATATAAAAAAAAATTTATGTATAACTTATGTATATTTTTACAAAATATAAAGAAAAAATATAAAACATTTTCAGAAAATATTGGTGTCCAAAAGCATAAATTTAATGTTACATAAAAAAAAATCATGAATTTCAGATAATAATGTTTTTTTTATTATTGAAGACATTAAGTTGAAGACATTTTTGTTTTTGTGTAATTGTAAATAAAGAAGTTTATTAAATTTAGTACAATATTTCTTCAAAATGAAGCTATTTTTAAATTCCAAGCTCTAAATAGCTAAGCTAATTCTTTTTATCCATAATGAAATATCAATTTTTGGAATAAAATATTCGAAAAAATACTTTTTTTCTTTATACATGTACGTATAAAACGGTGAGTGACATAAGGCAATGTGGCTAAGCCATAAAACCATTTATTGTCACTTAAGGGTTCAGGCTCTAATTATCATTTAATCCTCATGCTTTAATTCTCAGTTACTAAAGTCGCTATGTAGCCCGTGTCGGAACGCTTACGCTCTCATGGCGGGCGCCTAATTATTAAAAATAATTAATTGGGAACTACAAGAGTTATCGAGTTATCGCCCTAAAAGATAACTTATCGGCTTTGTCCAGTAAATAATGTAGATAAATCTATTTCCGATCGATAAAACCGGTTATTTGTAACTAAATAATGTGGATCATCTGTCTCAAATATAAAGAAGACCATTATGGTGAACAGTGATGTCGCGAACTGAATAGTACAATTTGTAAGTAAGGCTTATTTTCGGTTTTTATTTAGTATTTCTACAGTCAAGAAAGAATGGAAATAACTAAAATAAACTGGATGCTGCTGCTTCTTTTAAATTGGATGCTGGCTGCACTACTTCACACAAGTACATAAAGATTTATTTTTTAACCTGTTCATACCATTTTCTCGTGTATAAAAACTAAGACTTTTATTTCCAACTTTCTTTATTTTACGCCTAAGAGTACAACTATTTATTTTCTTTATTATTAACAACAGATGCCAATAGTTCAACTCTTTATATGGTCAGAAATAATGTGAAGAAGTTGACATAATACTTTTTCCTGAATATCGAAAAAGAATTTATTTAAGCTAAATATTTTTAAAAAACTAATATTGTTTTATGCTTTGCGATTACCAATTTCATTAAATTTATTAATTTTGTTCATAATATTTGCTATTTTTCCATAAAAAAAACTCTCTCGGTAAACGCCAAAAATGACCGCAATCTTAGAAATTTTCGTAGACGAATTCTTCTCATATCAAATACTTTCAAGCTATTATGTTGTCTAACAATAATTTGGATGGAAATTTTAAATTTACCAAGTTAGAAAACCAAGTTTACATTAGATAAACAGGCAATAGCGTAGCATTAACAATTTTTTTATGTTTCTCAATATTTTGATTAAATTCTTGGCTATTTAAAATGGTTAACATTAACATTGAAAATCAATATTTAAATCAATCAAATGACAAAAATAATTACAATTTAAAATTAACATTTTTTTTTTTGTAACTTTCTCCTATTTTTATTCAACTTAGTTAAATTCTGTTAATTATAGTGTAACCTTAAAGCTACAGATCTATAATAAAAATAGAACAAAAAAATGTAGAAATAATAAATTTCAACATCAGGAAAACTTTAAGGGTTATAACAGAGAAGATTGGATTGGCAGAAAAAATGGTACTTCAATGCTATTGACATTGTCTCGACGGCCAACGGACAGTAAAGTTGTTATACGTTTAAGTATATAGCTTCTATTATGCGTTTAATAATAAAAAGTAATAAAGTAAAATCAATAACCACAGACTTTGCTATTCAATATGTCCTTTTAAAATGCAAATTAATACATTTTTCTTTTTATACAAAATCATTTTTTTATATTATTTATCCCAGTTTTGAATTTCCATACTCTTGTTGTCTGGGATAATAAAATAGAAATTAATAAATATGCAAATTAATATCTCAGACATTCAAGGAAAAAGTCAAAAGAAAATTTTAATAGAAAATTTTGTTGTGGTAATAAATTTAATTTTAATTAAAAAATAATTTTTTAATGTGATTTTAATGGATTAAAATTATGAAAAATGTAATAAGAAATTGTTTTGCTGATAGTTTGATAAGTGATAAGGTTTCAAAACACTAATATCCAGCAATTTAATTTTACCAAATATCATATCAAAATTTTTGTTCTATACATCATAATTTAGATTCTGGAATCTATCGAAAACTGAATGTGATCTACCATAGGCAATAAATTGCGGCTATTGACAAGTAGAAACAAATGTATACAAGAGGGTACGCTATGGCCCAAATTGGAATATTAAAAAGGATGACGTTTTTTTGGGGAAATTCATATTAAACATTTGGTGATTCTAATATAATTTTTATAGTTTACAAAGTATTTGAGTAACATTCTTTAGTGTAATAATTTCTAATGTTTTTTACCTTAGTAATGGATTAAAGTAAAGAACGTGACCTTTATCTTAACCGTTTTTATTGCCTAAGGTAGGTCACATTAAGTTTTCGTAATATCGTCTTAACAGCTTTAATCAGAACAAACACAATTGCTTCATACGATGTCTAACTTTGAATCTTTCCTTTCCAAAATGATCAGCAGCTTACTTTTATGTCATAATGAATGAACTAGTTTCCTAAACAGGTCTTCGTTAGACTTGATTTTATTAAATATTAACCTTTATTTGATGAAATTAAGCTTAGCTGTCCTGATTGATTATACCTTTCTCTGTAAAAATTAGTTCAAAATTCGATTTGCCAAAATGTTGAGGCAACCTCATTAATTCTATAACTTCTAGTTTCGTGAAAGATCAAATATCCCTGGATTATGCCTCACTCAACTAGTGCTCCAAGGATAAATTTTCTTGCTCAAGAATAAAAATTATAATTTAATAACAATTTTTCATTAATTGGAGTCGCAGCCGGGCAATCACATTTTATGTAAACCAATCGTAATTAAATTGTTTCATATTTTGTCGGTCCTGTTCTTGTCAAACTGTAGTACTGTCGTATTGACGTAGTAAACAAATTACATATTTATTTAAAATAATCCAATACATTGGACTGGTAATAACCGATGATTCAAATAAAACCAACTAGAATACAAAATGTACGCATGAATATTTTTAATGAAAAGATAACACAGGATCAAAATATTTATTTAATTTTTATTGAAATTATGATAAAAAATTATAATATTTTAATTCAATTTACCCAATGGATAACAATACATTAATATAATTTAAATTTTATTTCGTATTATAATAGTAGAAATTAATAATAATTTCGAACTGATTTTACAACAAATTTTATTTTTCAATTGGCACTTAAGAGAAACTTTTTAAATTAATTTTTCTGTTAATTTTGATTTCAATGAAATTATGAATTTTTAAAAGCACTTAATTTATGTACATAAATAAAATATGTTTTAAATTGAAAGAAAAATTATGTTTATATAATTTCATAAATACTTTTAATCAAATGGAAATCTTTTCAATAAAGTTCAATTTTATCTACTCGATTTTAAATTTGTTTTTTGCCAATTTAATGTTTCTAATTATTCGCATTACTTAGCAAAAAAGGACGAAAAGTTAATTTTAAGGTTATATTTTATGCTTAGTTTTTCAAATCTGGTCAGGTTACAATTTTACAGGTTATAACAATTTTCCTGATTGAAAACAGATTTTATTGAAATACAAGAAGTTTATGGGAATCCCGACCGAAGTGTCACCATGAAATTTCAACATAGTTGCAAGTGATCGATATATCTAGCGACCATACTCCTAAAATGATACTTAGGCAAACGTGAGACGATTGAAAACTTATTGTCTTACTGGCTGTGTCTCATTCACCTGCGACGCAGATGTTTCTGCAAGAAGTCAAGGTTCTGCTTTTGAAAACTATTCTCTATTATTGTGGTCAATAGAATTATTGGTTCAGCCAAAGACAACGGCGTGTCTAACATAAAGAGTTTGAGAAATTCAATGGGCCTAATTCTGGCGTAAGTATCAATCAATTAATCATTAAATCTTATCTATTTTTTGATTTTAATAATCATCAATAAAAATTGTATTAAAAATGATTATTTTTTATAATTTTTCATAGTATCATCTTTGATTGTTTCATTAATAGTTTTTGACCTTTTGAATTTAGGAAATTGACCAATTACTTTGCTAAGTTCTTAGCTTATTCAAATTTTCGGAAAAATCATTTAAAATAATTGACTACTAAAATGAATAAAATCAAATTTTCCGTAACAAGGACCTAAATAATTATTATTGAAAGGTTATATGATTAAAATACATTCAAATTTATAGTTAATCAAGGAAACGTGATGAAATTTTATAGGCAATTTTTAGAAAAGTTTTTTAATTAAATCGAATTCATACAAATTTGAAATAATAATAAAATCGAAAGCAAAATCAATTCAAAACCAAACTAAAAAGAAAGAAGAAATAAATCGTGGCAGAAATAAATCGTTTCCGAAGAAAATAAATTAATTTGTATTAATCGACTTAGCTATGTTATTTTAGGTCATTTTTTCTACGTCAATTATTTATTCATGTTAACCTTTTATACATCGACGTTCTTTTATCATATTATGTTTTAGATATAATGCTTTTCTCAGTAAAAATCTCAAAAATTTTAAAACTTTTAGATGCAATTCCAGAACTTTTAGAAAATCTAGTATTTAAGCACAAAAAAAAATGTTTTTACTGAACAAAAAAAAAATCATTGTCTATTATTTTCCAGCTATATCAGAACTAATATTCAACACCTTTTACAACAACTAAATATTATACGAACATTTATACGAAAATTATAATTTTCTATTATGACGAAAAGGGGCGACATTTGTAGAGTTAATGCTCTTGTTATTATTATTATTTTTTTTTTGTTATAGCTATGGTTTTATCGGAATAATTTTTCCCAAAAATTTTTTGATGACACTTCATAACATATTCACAAGTAATTTGCATTTATTAAGTCAAATAATAATGTTTTGAATAGAACACTTCAGCAATAATAATAATAATAATAATCGTATATTCAGTGTCTAATATTACAGAGGATAAGGACATCAAAAATTGTATACCTTTAATATTATAATATCATATAAAATAATATTTATATTCTCATAATACTAAAAAAAAAGAGATGGAAAACTTTTCCTATTGAAATGCCAAAATTCGTTATGCCACTTATGTGTTATAATGCTGGGATGATATCCTTAATTGAATAATTTAAAGAGGGTTCATAAAATAATTTGATTCAAATTTTAATGGATTTTTTTTTTTGTTTAATAATGCTGGAGGATTCTAACTTGATAGGATAATATTTTCGGGTTTTAAGACATTTTAGATTTCATTTTTCATATATCGAAAATATTATGGTAACATTTATCTACTCATAATGAAAGGACTGTGAAAATATTTGAAAAGAATAAATTTTACGCAGAATAGAAATTTAAAATATTGTAAAATAAATTCTATGATAAAAATTAATTATATTTTACCTTACAATTAACAACTGCTTTATTTCTAAAGTGACCAGTTGAGTTAGTTAATAAATTAAAATTGTTCTATTGGTTCATTTAAACAGAACATTTGAAAACTAAATTTATATTTAAGCCACTTTCGCACATTCATTCTCAGTTAGCTTTACCAAAACCTCACCATTTTTATGCCGAAACCCTTTATTTTGTAAGACAATATTGAAATTATGTAATTCTTTGGTATCATACAGTTTTTATTTTTATTTTTTATTTCTACTTGAGAGCATAAATAAATTCTTTTTCATGACAGGCCATGTCATTCATTGTTAAAACTGTAGCTTGCTGTACTGCACACTGTACAGTGTTGCACGCTACATACAATTGAGATTTTAATTGTTACTTTCTGAATTACAATTGACGCTTTCTGAACTAAAATTAACTAATCTGAATTAAAATTGACTATATAATATGAATTACAATTGATACTTTCTGAATTACACTTGGAAAACGTGTATTACTCATTTAAAGCTGAGCGAGATCGATCCCTATCGGTCTGTAGTTGTATTCAGGACCTATTGCATCACAAGTAACAGAGCATAGCTGATTACCAATACGCTAAAGGTGGTTCTTTAACATTTGGAAATTCATATTTTTTATCCATTTTTATTTTGTCATTCTTCGTAGTTATTCTTCGTACTGATTCAGTTTGAACAGAAATATTCATTAAAACTTCGGAATACTTTTTTTTCGTAATTTTGATTAGACTTTTACCAAGTTTAACATCCAGTCATTGTCAAACACTCTTAAATTATTAAACTGATTCAAAATAGATTATAAATTTAAAATATTAAGAATCCAACTTTATTTCAAATTTCATCATCTGGTAATTTTCTCTTAAAACTATTCTAATGTGTCCTTTAGTTTTAATTTAAAACATAATGTATTGAACATATAATAATAAAAATCTATCTATCTATATTTTAATGTTTTATATTGTACTACATAAGTTTTTAAGGAATATATTGATTACGTGTTAATGGTCATATTGCATGCAAATGATTGTTTATTTAGTATGAAACGGAAAAAGAACACAAAAAAAAAACCATGTTTTAATTCATGTACATAAACTAAATACTAGTACAGCAACTAACAACTCTACTATTTGTATATTTAGTAATTTATCTGAGCACGTATATATAAAATAGAGTCCATGGATTAAATAAGTTTCATATATTCGAAAAAAAATACTTTTTTAAATGTTATAGAATGTTATAGAATGTTTTTATTTATGGATTAAAGTTTGATATCAATAAATTTCAGTTTCTATAATAAATCGGCATATCTTTTTAGACAAAACTTTAGCAAAAGTTTTAAGCGAAGTATTAAATCACAAAATTTTGATAATTAATTTCCGAAAGAATTTGTTAAATATCAAGAAAATACAATTTTCCTGGTTATTTCACTATAAATTTATAATTTAGCCAGAGAAAACTGTGTCATATTCTAAGCATAATATTAATTTATGTATTTATCATGTAATTTGCTAGTTCAAATACATATTTACATAAAATCTTACGGAATATTGAATGAAATTAATGATAATTTATAAAAGGCTATATTTATAAAAGGCTATATTTATAAAAGGCTATATTTATAAAAGGCTATATGAGCAGTATCATTATTATTGGTTAAATTTTCCAATTACTTTAAAATCAACCCCAATCTCGGTATTTTTTTTGTTATAGAAAGTTTTGTATTTTGCCATATCCGTCAAATAAACTGAATATTATCAATTATTTGATACGCCAGAAAATTCAATTATAATATTCTAATAAGCCTCATTTAATACAGGAACCTCTTACAAAATTAATGTAATGAGATAGTCTTCTAGAAAAGCATATTAATTTGCAACCGTTTACACTTCATTCACTGAAGCGTTTACATTAACACTGTCTGACAAATGCGTTTTTGTTGGCGAGCACCCGAAAATTTCGCGAATATCACTTAATACCATTCAAATTTTTAATGTTTATAAGTGATTTGCACATATATTAAGTGTAGTTGGTTATTAATGTTTGTTGTGTTAAAACTTTTTTACGTATTTATTTTGCGTCATACGAAAGTGTCCTACAGTTCTTCTTTTTATCCTGGTGTCTTTCGATTATGGACTGACAGATAATAAAATTGAAAACTATTTTAAATTGTGAGGATCTGAAACTGATGTCTGTTTAGATTTATATGATTCGGTAGCTAATCCAGGTGTTAATTTATATTCAGAAGAGGAAATATTGAACTCTGTAACTATACAGAGTTCAATAATATATTCTAAAATATCATTATTATGTCAGAAAACTTTTTAGTTACAAAATGTCTGACAAAAATGTATTGAAAAATAATGAAAAATTTATAAAATGTGTCTGACACAGCTTTTTTAATAAAACCTTCTATCAGACACACGGCAGCTAATGTGTTAAAGATACAGTGGAAGAATATAGTTGAAATTATGACCCATTTTTAAGTGGATTTCCATTACAAAATGTACAAAATTTCAATGTTTGAATATCGTAGCACTTCAATGGATGAATGGATCATAATTTTAAAATACGGTATTATCAATTTGGGGATAAAATAATGAAGGGCAGTTTGTAGTAAAACAATAAAATAATACCATTCCGTAATTATAAGTTGTAAGGCTATATATGTCTCTGATCCATTAACTGCACACTGCATAGAATTAGGATCTTAAAGTTAAAATTAAGTTAAGTTCACATATTCATATAATTGTATGTAAATATATGTATAATACTTGAAGAAAAAGTGTAACTTTGCAGTTTTATACTTTTAGAGTTTCGTACAAATTATATTAAAATTACCAATTGAAAAATTATAAATAAATAAATTTTAAATTTCTAAGTTTATTGCAAAGTTTTCATTTACTCAAATTTTATCTTGTTAGTAAATAATTTTTTGTTTATGCAATAAATTAAATTTATCATGTTCAAGTTTTTAACAAAATTCGCTGACACTTAACAAACCGCCAAGTGTATGCCCTTTAAAAACTTTTACATAACTGCTTATATTAACAAAATATTATAAAACAACAATTTTACGAAGAGTGATTTTATATGTGGTAAGGGTTATGATGATTTGTGATAGAAAAACCATAAGAAAAATAAAATTTTGCGTTCAGGTTAGTTTTTTGATCATCATGATAATGCAAAACAATTCGTTACCGGAATTATCCCATCTTTTGAGTTACCAAAGATGCAGCAAAAGTTTTTCAATTCAATTTCGTAAAATGTCAACAGCACTTCCAGGTATATGGAGAATTCCGAAAACTAACAGCTATCTTCTCCTTAACAGCTACGTTCTCGAAAGTCTACGGCTATACTTCCTTAAACACCATAATATCCCTCCCCATCAAAGCTTAATTTTAATTTTTTCGAGGATCAAACTATCACAAATATTCCTTATTCTTCCTAGATCTGGAATTTCGTAAGTCCTTACACTTCCTAGATCTAAAATTTCGTACACATTCTTGAAATTTTACATTCCCTAGTTTAGAACTACCCCCAGGTTATTTCTTCTTTATTTCGAATTCAGCAAAAACATCCTTATAAACTCCCACACCTTTACAAGGAAAAGGATTTTATTTTCATTAAACTACTCAAAATTTATACCCAAATAAAAAAAACTAATGTTTTTTGGATATAAGAATTAAAAATTTTACTTCAAAAACCAAAAATTTATTTATTGTTATTGTAGTAGTACCGAATATTATATAGAAATAGCTTAATGAAATCCGGAGGAAATTTTTTGGCAAGTGAGACTATGAAATTGAAATAATATGAGAAATGAAAATAAATTTTAAGAAGATGAAATTCTTTTGGTTCTATTTTTGTGTTTGGTTTTTTTGGTGTTGTAAGAAATGTTTATTTCGCAAAACTTGTGCGAAACATTACCACAAATTAGCAAAACTTTAGTTTATCATAAATTATTATACGAAATCCGCAGTAGGAATGAGTAAAAGATGCTCAGACTTTTTTTCATAATTTTTTTGTTTCTACTTCTTCAGTTCTCTTGTTTTTGAACAGATCATTGGATGCCGACTACTATCTAAATAGTGTATAGCGGTTTTGTTTTATTTATTACAGACCACTTTTTGAAAGTTTTCCTTTACAAATGTTATCTTAGTTTTATATATAGCTAGCTACATAACATTTTATATACAATATTTTCAGTTTTAAACTATATACACAAACAAAAGAAACTTATGTAGACTTGAAGGCGGGAATATTTCAGGACCAAAAACAAAACTAAAAAAAAAAAAATATTTTAACGTATGTTCTATAAATGCATACCTAATAAATCAAGACAATTGATGAAGGTATACCAGATATAATATTGTGCTGTATTATATAAGAAATATTCATTTTAATATAACATAATTTTAAAAGGACTACCTACTGTTTTGTTAATTTTTTTTAGGTTAAAACTTCTACTTGTAGTTGTTGGTTAAAAAAGAAATGGATGATGTCCAGCATATGTTCAACAAGAATATAAAATAAAAAAATGTAATATTTTGATTATAAAGACCTAGACCGGACATGTTATTTTGAGACTAAATAACGCAAAAAAACAAGAAGAAAACTATATTAGAAAATATCGAGGACTTGGAAAATGGAAATTTTATTAATTCCCAATTTATAAAGAATGAAAATTAATGAAATTTTCTTATATTTTCTAAAAAATCTAAATTATTTATTCAGGAGAAGCGACTTTAATAATGAAAAATTGAATGAAAAGTCTTTGTGCTGAAAATACTTGATTAGCAGAGGATGAAAATCGTTTTTTAATTATTTATGTTTTGTTTTTCATAACGTCTTAAATATTACACATAGAATTATGAATATTTTTTGTCTGTATAGTTTAGTTTTAACTCCGAAAAATTGTCATTAAATGCCCATCAAAAATATAGTATACGCCTTACGATATTAGAGATTACTGCAATTTGTTACAAGCAGTGTGAAATATATTTCAAGTAAATTTGAAAGCATCAGTCAGTGCACTTTTATAATGAATAATCATTAATTTTTCTATTCACAAACCTATTCATGGATTAGTTACAATTAATTTTTCAATTTTAGGTAGTAACTTAAGTATAAAGCCCAATCGGGAGTTCAGTAATGGATTTTGTCTGTTTTTATCAACAAAGCAAATAGGCCATTATTAAATCTTATTATCCATAATATCGGACATTCAGCTTTTCAATGTATTAAAATATAATATTCGTCTTTTTTTGTAAATTTTAAATTAGCCGTCACTGTCGCCATTATGCTATCAAAAAGCTGTCATACTCACAGTTTACAATATGGGTTCGTCAGTTATAATATGGGTCATATCGGGTATGATATGGCAACAGCATAAGAATCATAGTTACTGGACTAATTCGTTACGTTACTTCTCTAGGAAAGCGCATTACGTTTTTATAAATACAAATGTGTTCTACGATGCTCCAAAAGCTGAACTATTCTACCGCATGTCTATATCATCGAAAAATGAAGTAAATTTACAACTAATAAAACTGTTTATTCCAGATCATGGAATGTTATTGATTTAATTACATGAAATCTTAATGAACTGACAAACTTGACAGAGGTATGCAAAATTTTAGCCATGATTTATAGTGTCAAATAAACAAAATAATTGTTAGATTTACTATAGAAATTAAGTTAAGTATTATCCACTCGACTATTTACTAAAAGTTTAATCGAATATCTTCTCCTATTCGATTATAATTTATTTATTTTTTATTTATATATTTTCATTTTATTTATGTACTTATTTAATTCTTATAATATTTATTGTAATTATAATATTATTATTACGTCTTTTTAAATGTTAATTTTGATAAATTTTAATTAAAATCCAACCAAGTGCAAGTAAATAGCTTTTTGGATTTATTTTATTGTAATAAATAGATTATTAAATTAAATATACTCTTTATTATGAATTTCCTGTGAATTTCTGCACTTGTCACAATGTAGATAACTTTAGGCGTTTATTCAGAATATTATGTGAATTTAATTGATTTAAAAACGATTTTTTTATATATCATTCAGTTGAACCGAAAATATATTTAATATGATAAATTGATAATGAAATATAATATTAATGAATGGGCAATGAGCTTTTTAAAAATTATATTTAAGAAATATTTGATAAATTTGTTTTAATAAATGCTTTTTTTTATTCTTCCAAATGCTACTAATTACATACATAAATGATTCTAATTAAAATATGTTTTATACATACAAATTATAGAAGTTATCTTTATTCAGAGACTGAAGGAGGACCACAAATAACTGCTGTCAAATCACAAATAACTGCTATGCGCAAGAACGTATTTGAAGAATACGATTTCATTTTTTTTATTTAAGTGTGGGCTACATAGCTTCGATCGGTTCAGTTTCGATCCGTTCAGTAAAGTTCAAATTTGACGTGTTCATATACTTTGTATCGGAAATCGATTGAGTGGATACATAGGTTCGGAACGAATCCAAATTGAAGGAAGTGTCAAGAGAAATGAAGTTTGGCAGTTTCAAAAATTAATAATATGTGATTTTATCGGTTGCACTGAACTGAACTAATAGAAACTATGTAGCCCAGCCTTTAGATTCGTTAATGTTGATATAATTTTCTTAATGAAGAATTCACAAACTTTCGTTATCTTGCAATTTCTTATTTTCATACTCTCGTTACTTCCTTCTGTGCGTTACTTTATCTTGTTTTGTTTTTTATTTATAGAAGAATTCAATAAATTATATTCTTCTGTTGCAACTTCAAAAAAGTTCTATTTTTGTTATCTCTTATACTTATACCATTCTACATTCATCCTGGATTGTATTTCGAGTATCGTAGATGTCCCTTTAATAGATTATTATTTACCTGCATCGCATTCTTCTTTGAAGTTCTATACGAAATGCGGTTGCTCTACGAATTTAAAATAATTATATGAAAAATAATTGAAGTGAGGTCATTTAGAAACATCTGATAATATTTATTTTCTAACTAATGAACTATAAAACTTCTGTACTAACTAAATCGTTAAATAGTAATTAATTTATTTATATTTTTCATTTCCATATAGTTAACATAATTTCTAAAAAGTAATATTTAATTTTCACACAAAAAATAATTAAAATACTTTTACAACATTATAAAAATATTAAAAAAAAAAAAATGTTTTAAAGCATTTTTCATAATTCTTATCGTAAAAAAATTACTGAAGAAGAACTTAAACGAATCATATTCATTACACCACAATATAATCTCTCACTGCTTATCATCAACACCACTTCTCCAATTAATCATCAAGCAGTAGGAAAAAAAAAACACAAAACGTGCCAACATTAAACCACAAGAATTTTCTATATAGTACCAGTGAAGATAGAAAAATTAAACAACATGTATAATAAAATACAACAAAGTCAAGAAGAATGAAAAAAGAAAGAAATAAAAATTAATTTACCTCTTTTAAAGACAAAAATACTATATAGATATAAAATAAAACCCTTTTTAAGGATATGCCAACAATCATCAACTCATCTTATTTGTTCCCACAAGATTATATAACATCAATTCTTTTACCAAAGTATACAACACAAGGACTCTTTTAATGCGGTTTTGGGTAATCAGGGTGGTTTGTTAATTATATTTTAAAATTCAAAAGTTAAATTTAATTTTCCATTATAAATTTTCCTTTAGTTTAGTTGTTTCTGGGAACAGCTCTTCTTCAGTAACTAGTTTTTCATTAAAAGTGATTAAATAAGTTTTATTGTAAGCGAGGGAATAGCTCGCTTTCGTTAAAAAAGTGAAGTCAGAAAAAGAGTTAAGTTTTAATGTTATTGGATAGGAAGAACTCTGCTTCACTATATTAGGGAGCTCAGAAAAAGTGATGCATTTTAATGGAAAGTTCTTCATGTCTTTATTACTATTTTTTTTTATTGGATTAACTCTTCTTCATTAACTTAATAAAGTTAACAAATGATCTATCTAACTTTGATTATTCCTAAAACGGGAAATCTTCATCTTTATTAACTTTTAATTAAATTAGATTAGATTAGAGTTACAGAACTAAGGCACAGTGTTCCCATTATGTCACTGCAGCCATTACTGACCTATTGCGATGTTCTGTTGTCTTATAACTTTTAAGTTAAAGTCGGTAGTAACTTTTATTGTCTCAGAACGAAAATAGTTCTTAACTTTACGACAAAAAAGAGCTAAAATTATGGGTCTGGTCGTGAAGGCAACTGTCATCTTATATTCTATAGAAATCAAATCAACTACCAAATCTAATAGTCTTGATTTCAAATATTTATGCTTATCATATTCCATAGTTTTGTGGTTCAGTTGCTAATTCTATTCTTGTCAATTTAATTATTAGTTCTAGTAAAATTCTGTTTATTAAATAGTTTTGTTTTATTAAATCGCTTTTTAAGAATCATTTTTCTAACTATGATTTTATAGTGTACGATTTATGTGCGTTACTCCACCTTATACAAAAATGAAGAATAGTAAATTTTTAAATTAAAATAAACCACATATAATGAGAGTTGAAAAAACACTTTTAAAATTCCAAATACAATTCACAGTAATTACTAAAACTTTAAGATGTTATTGTGACTTTTTTTTTACCAAGTCCGATTTTTGTAGTGTCATATAAAAAAAAAAAAAATTGTAGAAATTATAAGAAAGGATTTTTCTTTCAACAAAAAAAAAAAAAAATAAAAAAGCCAAGATTTCTTTAGAGAAGAAAATGACTTAATTTTATTCTTTTTTTTTCGAATAAAAAAGATTTTCTTTCTATTTGAGAATGATGACAAAATTTTAAAAAAAAACTGAAAATATAGAAAAAATATGGCACAAAGGCAAAGTAAATGAAATAATAAGAAATTTTTCTTTCTATTAATTTTAATTTTTTTATTCATATAATAATTTTTTCTTCGTTTTTATTAGTTTCGTATCTAAAAAGGAACAAAAGACAATTTAGAATATTTTGTACTATAGATACAAAAATTTGTTAAGGATTTAATTTATTTCAAAATCATTTAAGTTAATTTTATTTTAATGCCCTACAGGCAAAAAAAAAAAAAAAATGATCTCAAAAGAAATGAAAAATAGTTAAATTATAATTTATCAAGTCGAATAAAAAAAGAAAAAAAATAAGAATTAAAAGTTCGAGTAATTGAACTACTGTACAATAAATAGTATCATAATTTCTAGGAAATTGAAAGGTCACTATCTAAAATACGTTAGTTTATTCCCAATATACGTGATCATATACTATACTAATTTACAAACGGCCTAAAAATCGTTTTCAAACAGTGCCATCTGTATGAACAAACTCTGAAATTTTCGTCTCTACCAGAGGTTAAATGTTGAAGTTGTTAATATTGATCTAGAGGCGAGGAGCAATGGAAAGAACTCCCAAATGAGTAATAAATCCGGGAAATAAATACAATTTATTAATCTGGAGTTATTTCCATATTCATTAATCTGGATTTAAGTCTTTGTTAAATTTAAAATTCCAAATTTTTGTAGGATTCTAAAGTCTTAACAGAAACCTATTTTTGTTACCTTTTAAAATAAAAATAAATAATTCAGGTAAATAAAAAATTAAATTGGAAAACTTACCGGTAATTAACAAAAAGATTTTCTTTAAAAATTTTTGTTAATTATGTTTGACATCCTTAACTCTTTACTTTGCAGAATAAATGTTATTGGACCAATCAATGACAATCAACCAAAAAAATTTCTTATAAAAAATTAATCAGATATTTTTCCTTTATTTATTTTATTTTCATCCCGCTTACTAAAAAAAAAGCAAAAGCAAAAACAAACAAATATTTGGAATGTATGTTTAGTACAAAAAAAAAAAAAAAAAAACAAGAGTCCCTTTTCCTTACACTTTTATATCCAAAAATATATATTTATATATCCTTTTTCGCGATTGATCAATGAACCCTTATTAAGTTCTGGCCCAACCATTACAACAACCCAACATCATTTCAGCGTAAATGATTTTTGTCCCAATAAAAAAAAACATTGTACTTCGTTTTTTTTTTGCCTTGATTTTCATCTCTTCCAATATAGTTTTTCTTAATCGGAAATTCGTTTCAAGATGTTTACAGATGTCGTTAATGCTTTTAGTTGATATAGTGAATTTTTACAGATTTTTTTGAAGAAGAAATTTTGCTGTTCAATGCTTTGACGTTCGTCTGTCTGTCATTTTTGAAATTAATATATCCTTAATAATTGCATAGCGATCATGAAGTAAACTGAGGCATATGTCAATTTCTGTAACTCCTTCATTCTGGACAAACCATACAATTTTTGAATTATCTAAAGCAGAGTTAAAAAGAGAAATTGAAAATATTTGATTTAAGTTACAATTGTCGCATAATGTTCAATTTTTGACAGGTTGTCATTGAAAAAAGCTTATTAATATGAAACTACTGCACAGTAGTTTCGTTGTGCGGCGATATTTTCTATATAAAAAAGTCCACGAAAAAAAAAAATGGTAAAAAGATAAAAATTCCAATGATATTACATAATGCAGACTGTAAACATGGCTTAAGAAGAAGGTTTTTTTTAAAAAAAGGATGAGAATTGGTTCAAAATTTGAAATATATTTACACTTGAATAAATTTACAAGATGATTTTTAGGTTGTGAGTTATTTTTACCAATTTTTTTTCTATTTCACTGTTTTTCTTTTTTTTAAGTAAATATAAACACAGAAAGAGAAAAATCAAAAAAATTGTTAAAAAAAAATTCTTAAAAGAAAATTATTTTGCAAGCCAAAAAAAAAAAAAAAAAATTGAATGAAGTGACAAAAAAGATTTAATTTAATTTTCCAATAAGGTTTTTAAAAATTTTTGGTGTGAATCTTCTTGATTATAGATTTTAAGGACATATATTTGTATAGTAAAAGTATTTTTTCGGGACTAATTTATTTTTATTGATTTTTCCTTTTTGTACATTAGGAAAATTCTATTTTTTTTTTATTACTCAACACTAAGGAAAATCGAAAGAAAAGCTTAACAAAATTATTTTGGTAAATATTTAAATTGAAATTTTCTTTCATAAGAATGAGATTTCTATAAAAATTAAATAATAATATTTAAATTTTTTATTATATTTTTAATTTGTGTAAATAATAAAAAATTTTTATTTATATAATTTTAACAATATATAAATGTAATTTTCGGTTAATTTGAATTTAATTATATAAATTGACAAATTGCATGCTTTGAACCCTCTTAACAATATTATAAATCGTATAGTCTATAGAAAGAACTGTTTAAATATATAGTCCAAAGCTGAGTTATTGTAATATAGTTTCGTATATTGAATAAATTTGTTATTTGTCATGGATAAATAATAAATTATTTTGTAGAAAATTGTGGCGGTTATAATATAATTGTAAAACATAATTGAAAAATAATTGATATGAAAATGGTCTTTATGTCATGGTAATTATATTGTGAATAAAAAATAATATATTGATAATTTTGAATTAAGTAAATAAAAGAATTGAAATAAAGATAATATTAGTAACAATATATTCGAAAAATTGAAATGACTAATAGTACGATTTTTTGAGCGGATTTATTATTGAAGATGATAATTCAGTATTGAGTTTTAAACTGAATCTTCAGCAGGTAGTTGATTCAATAATTTCAATTTTTGGCCTTTGAGCGTAAAGCTTCTTTCTGCAAAGTTCATCTGTATTTCAAATTTGTGTTTTAATTGTTTCTCCTTCTTCACCTATCAATTTTCTTTACAAAGTTCTTTTATATTTGAAGAATGATCTTTCGTAGGTTCGATTAATTTTGTGAGTTCGATCATTTTCAGTATGTAAATTTTTTGTTCTTCCTCACTTCATATTTGAGGGTAGGACTTCTCTCTACAAAGTTCTTCAGTATATTTGTAGTTTTAGTGTTATTTGTTTATTGTTTCTCCTTCTTCATCTCATGAGGAAGTTTGATATTTTCTCGACAATGCTTTTCTGTATTTGAAGATTCATTTTCGGTTTGTTCGATATCATTTTTAGTGTATTCAATATCCTAAATTCTCACTATTCTTCACTTCAGATAAGATCATAAGGTTTTTATTTAATATTTTTGCTTCTTCAGTTTACTTAGAAGTGTAGAGGCCTTACCTCTATGAATATCTTCAATGTTCTAGTATCATATTTGAAGCGTTCGATCATTTTTGGTAAATTCTTAGTATTTATTGTATCGAACTTCTTTACTTCGCATGGTTTTTTCTCTCCCATTTTTCCACCTTGCTTTATTCACTTTAAAGCGAAAGGATCTATAAATTTCTTTTGTATGATTTTCAGTCGGTTTGATAAGTTTTATTGGATTCATTCTATTAAATTTTTGGCCTTCTTCACTTCAAATGGTAGCGCAGATCTTCACTTTACTATTTTCTTCATTTTACTATGTTCTACAGTATTGAAACAATTAAAATGATGGCGTCAGGGTCAGGGCTTGTAACTCTACTTTACTCAGGAAGCAGAGGGTTAAATTAAAAATGTCAATTTGATAAGTTAGCTAATTTCTTGAAAATATATGTACTTGTTTATTCATTAGTAATGTTGAATTTATTTTTATTTAATAAATTTAAATTATTTATGTTAATGATAAAAAAATTGAATAAAACGAATCTCATTAAAATTTAAATTTATAAATTCATCCATTTATTTATATTATTGCTAAAATGCCATTCGTATAACAAGCTATTTATTGCTATATAATAGTCTTAAATTTAAAAATCGAATATAAAATAATTTAAGGGGCCTTATATAATATGGAACTCTGAGTACAAAATAGTGTAATAGACCAATTTCGTCTGAAATAAATTGTTTTTTTATTTTTTTCATTTTGCTTTCCTATAAAATTATAAAATGAAATAATTATCGTCACGAAATATTTTTTTAGTATGTTATTTTCATTTATAGAATTTGATATTTAATTTATTTTTTCCAACTGTGTATTTGTTATTAAGGCTTTCTATCAGGACACTGAAAGAAAATCCGTTTAAACTAAAAGTTAATTTCAACTTTTTTATAGTTAAAATCAGAAGAAAGATTTTAATGATGGCTTCCATCATTTTGATATTATTATAGAGAAAAAATTGTTATGTAATTATTTGTTATTAAAATTTGTGCTTTAGTTAGTTTTGTTACTATCTTGTTGGTGAAGGACATCCTAAATCAAAACAATACTTAATTTTAATTGTTGACAAACCAATATTTGAACCCCACCAATTGTACATTATTATTTCGAAATTTTGTCCTCATATTCGCAGAAGCTTTTGAATTAATTAATTCACTATTAGTTTCCATTAACTTTGACTAATCTTTTTTATTAGAGTCTACGGATGGAACCTGCTTAAAGAGTTTTGAGCTACTCTTTTTCTTTTCAATCTTTTCGCCAAAAAATGCTGCTCTCTTAATTATCTATCCTACAAATTTGTTAGTATATTGTTCAATAGTAAAAAATGAAAATAAAAAATTCGATTTTCTTTTTTTACAGTGCATACTCATATAATATTATCACATGATGACAAATATAACTAGGGAAAAAATCTGATCCTATAATTTGCAGGTATTAAAACTATAGATGTAATTGTGGTAGCCGGCGGCGGTAAATTTTTAAAACCCTAAAGCTATCATCAAAACAACCCATAAACCTTTCAACATATTATAATGTTGTATATTTTTTTATTACAAATTCAAGTAAAAAAAAGTAACGATAAGTTAAATAGCATATTTCAGTTAATTTTACCATTACAATTTTAATATGATTTGTCTGTCGGTGAGAAAGCTTTCAATTGTATCAACAAATGCTTTAAATTTAAATTTTATAGAGTGAGTCATAATCGACGAGTCCGGATACATTTAGTACATCTTTCAAATACTTTTAGTAAGAGCATTTCATCGGCTCAGTATTGATTAGACATATCCTTTCTATTTCTGCTATCCGGATAACGCATATCACTTGTGCCTAAAAAAACATGTATTATTTTCTCGTACATCATTATTTATGGTTTGAACGACAAATATTTCATTGATTTAAAAAGAAAATGTATTCAGTATTGATTTTTCGTACGTAGCCAATTAACATAAGATAAATTATTAAAATTTTGCAACATTTTTTACATGATTCCTTCAAATAGAATACTTTACTATGTGGTCACTCAATTGCTTTTTATTAAAATTGTTTTTTACGACAATCCTATATGAAAATGAAGTAACATTAAATTTCATATTAAGAAACATTCATTTAAGAAAGATAATAAATCAGCTTACTTTTGACGCAAAAATTAGAAGGTTCTATCATTGTGATTGTTTTCTCATTAAAATGCATTTTTCTGAGTTTGTACTAATGACCCGTATGACAACCAATGACGATTTATTCTCAAAATACAAAGCTTAAAGCAATAACAATTCAAGAATAACAAGAGTTGTGGCTTAAAAAGTACCGAAGATTTTGTTAAGAGTTGTTCTAGCCATTCTAGATTCGACAGGTAAAGTGAAACCTTAAAACATGTTGTGCTAGTTCAAAACTGCCTAAAAATGTACTAAATATATAAGGCACATTTTTTCAGGATTTTAGTGCAGTGAAAGTTAATTTCAAAACAATTTCGCCTTTGTGAATAAATCCATTAAATATACAAACCCCATAAAATTTACATACAAAATAAATAATTCATACTATTGGAACAAGTAATTTTACTGAAAATTTTTTGTTTTTTGCCCCCTGACCTCAATTGCTTTAACTGCCATCTATTATCCAGACATTACGACACCAAACGAAAAGTAGAATTTTATACTTTTTTCCGCATTTTTATTATATTAATTCAATAGAATAGCTAAAATCTCAGGTAATATTATGTTTCAGCTTTCTACAATATCCATTTTATTTTACCATAATATATTATTTACAAGTGAAAACAATGTTATAGCATTTTCAAGCAAAGTAATATTTTATATAATAATGTATAAAATATGATTAAAAATTTAAATTATACATTTGTACAATAGCAAAAGTACAAATTTTGAATTTTTGCTACTTTACAATATTTCCCATTAGGAAAATTTTAAATCAATTGAAATAAATTGTTTGAAAAATAATCGGGAAATTTTTTAATACTTTAAAACTACCTAAAAATATTAAAATTTATTGCACACTTTTATAAAAAAAAAGAATTGCAGAGTTTACACAAACAAATATTGGATAGACAATGCCAACTATGTTGTAGATAATGTAGAGAATAATGTAAACAATGTCGACTTTGCGAGATCTGTAAAACCGAAAGTTAATTCGCCAGTTCTGTTTGGCTTTGGAATTTGTATTATTGATTTAATAAAAAGTAAATTTCAAATTTCAGTATTTATGATTTAATTTTATAAAAGTTTTATATATTGAATTGATATTAAATTATCGATACTATCTACATATAAACTATGAAGTAGATAATGTACTTAACATAAAAATGGACACGTAGCCAAAAATGTAGTATACATCACGTAGTCTACGTTGCAAAACACTACAATGAACAATAATTCATCATAGTTTCTTGGAAATAGTAGCATTATGTTTTTCGACCAATATAAACAGGTATACTTTCCATAGGAAGTTCAGTTGTGTTTCCCGTAATTCCAGTAGGAATATCTCGATTTCCCGTAGGAACTAACACAAATAACAACGACAATTTATAATAATTTTAATTTAGACCCTAAAAATATATCATTTTGATGCAACATAAAAATCTATAATCACAAAAATGTAATCAAAAATGGTTTGCTACTCCAAAACCCAGACTGTAAATATAAATATCATTTTATATGGAAATGGTAAAAAAGCATTAAACATTAAAATAATAACCATGTAATTTATATTAATAAAAATTGGCCTCCCATTTTTTTTATTATTCATCCAGCTGCCACTACTACTACTCTCTCTCTTTCTACTCTAAAAAAAAGAACCAATACTCATTCCACTTTGTAAATTCAACCCAAGCTTTGACTACACTATTTCCTTCCTTTTTAAGTACAATCATTCTTCATAAAATCCACAAATTTTTCTTTTATACAAATTTCTATAATTTTCTTTTAAAAAAGGACCAAAAAAGTATTTACTTACAGAAGAACAATATGCATCCCCCCAATTTGCATCGTTGACTTATTCTTAACTTTTGTATTTGTTTCGAGTTCTTTACTTTCTGTCCCATTTATACAAAAAGTTGAGGAAAAAAAAAATGTTTAAGAAAAATATCTTATTAGAAGAAAAAAGAAAAATTATGAATTTTATGAAAAAATTCAAAAGTTAAAAGCTGAAAAAACTTGAAGAATGATTTTTTTTTTCATTTAACTATATTGCAGTAATATCAAAGCCTAAAATAATCATTCCATCTTTCTCCACCCTTTTATAATATAAATTTTTCAAAGTAGAGTCGTTTGTCTATGGGACAAAAGTTAAGATCCGGTAGGGGAGTTGACAATATTTACCTATTATTAGAGGGGTGGAGGATAATAAAATGTTAAATTAGAAAAAAAAAAAATGAAAATGAAAATGATAAACCCACGCAGTAAAAATAAAAGTTTTAATACACAAGAAATCCATCAAAATTTTTTTTTTAATATTTTCCAGCTTGATGTCATAGTTAATTTATGCCAAAAATGAAAATTCCAACCCGCCAATTAGATGTGACAAATTTGTAGAGTTGATAAAGATGAAATGTTACTTGCCACAATTTTTTTTTTTATGACGAATAATTTCTTATTTTATTAATGGGATTTTTATTTACATAATTTTTATTTTAACTTACAAATACGATATCTACTATAAAGAAAGCAATGGTGGAAAGACAGAGGATGAATGAAGGAAAGACGGAGTAATACCATAAAAATTAATTTTTATAATTCTTTCATAATAAAATATTAGATTTATATTTGGAAAGCTTTGACGCTATAGAGAAAATATAATTGGAATATAATGATCAATTCAGTAGAGATAGGACTATCAATGTAATGATCGAATTATTTTACTATTTAGATAATTTTGTTCATTAATTATTACATTACAGAAGTAATTAAAATATCCATTAATTATTTATGCTAAGAATGAAATTAGCTTTGATTTATAAATATTTTTAGTTTCTTATTTTACAAGTTTGTGTAAAAGAAGGCGCGATGTTACGTGATGCCAAATAGAATAATGATAATAGATTTGACAACCGTGAAGAAACTTAACAGGAATTTAGATAATTACTGTCAGTTTTAGTGTCGGCAAAGTAAAACGTGCTGATCACGATTGTGTAAGAAAAGATTAGAGTTGATCTTCTCAATACATAGCAAGACTTGTAGGAGCGTTACATGTATCGTTACGGATTACTGGATGCTCAGTAGGTAAGATGCTTACCTCAGAGTTCCCCCGTGTCACTCTTTGATCATCTATACTTCTAGTGTTTGAGTGAAATAGTTTCACATGATCCAGAAACTTGTATCTAGATTACAACGCTGCATCACATTTATGATTCTCGCGGAATTACCTTTTATAGATAATCAGACTTAAAGAACTCTAATTCTTTTTATGGAGAATAAATAGTTGCGGACTTGAACTGCAGAAAATATTCTATATTCTCTAAGATACAAGTCCGCAGTGGATAGAATTCATAATCGATTTATTCTATATCATATTTTACAATTTTAAGCTACTAAAATGAATATATATCAAATTTAGATTATTTTTCATTACAGAAATATATTTGATAATAGCTAATCATTATGTCCTCCAGATAATTAATTAAGCAATTTCTTTAAATTAAATAATGCATTTTAATTTAAGTAAATATAATAATTGATTATTTTTTTAATTGGTCTGGTCAGTTTAGTAGCAGTAGATTATAAACCCTACCGCGGTGCCAGTGATATTTAATACATAAAATACTTTAAAATTTATCTCCAAAAGTTTTTGGATAAATTTCTATAAATATTTTTTTTTCAAGAAAACGAAAAGACTATAAATTAAAAAAGTTTTGCATCGATAAAGTTTCGGCAAAGTTTTTTTTTTTCAAAAAAAGAAAACTGATTTCTAGTGCAGCTCACAAATCAATTTAAATTATATTGGCATCAGTAAGAGGGTGGGAAACAGATTCACGGATTCATTAAAGGGGTTAGATTTTTTTTTTATTATTATTATTTTGGTAATGGATACTATATAATTTTGCAACCCTAAATAATTATCAACGCAAAGTCAAAGTTATAATTAACAGAGAGCGCGCACTGTTTTTTTTTCAACAACAAGAAGTCTATATATAATTTATCTTAAGAGACGGTGTAACAGTGCCAGTGTATAATTAATCATGATTATAGATTTGCACTAATTTATTTTAATGCATAAAGAAAGGAGGTTTTTGTATTTTTTATCAAGTTAATTTTAATATTAAAATTATTACCAGTCCATTAACTATAAATGAAAATTGCTAATATAGAAGAGTTTCTAATTTTGTTTTCGAATATAATTTTAATTATATTAATTAATTGTAATGAATTTTTCATTATTTAAGTTTTAAAAGATATCGAAGTTAAATTTTTAAACCATTATTTATTAGTGGTTACAATTTAATAATTTTGTTGTATATTTTATGATTAATTTGTTGTTATTCTTTCTCTTGGATTCAGAAATACAAGTGGCTATTAGTAGGGTGAGTTATGATGTATTAGGTACCGAGTTCAACTTCAGACCAAGCCATCGATATCGATCTAAGTTGAGTTAGATTTAAATAACTATCAGTGAATACAAATGACAAATTGAATATACCAGTTCCGATCATGTGAAACTTTGATTGATTACGTGTTATATGAACTCTACCGGGTCAATGACTCAATTATTTTTGTTTTTATGGATGATCTCTAATTAAAGTAATATAATAATACTGTTTTGTCTGGAGAAGTTGTCCACTTTAGTATATTTAAAGCTTTACGGCCAAACGAAGAGGAATTGTTGTAATTTGTTTAACTTTTTCACAAGACAAAAAGACTGGGAATTAAACTAAGAAAATATTTTTTTTTTTAATATAAATCAGATTTTTGCAGACATTAATATTCTCTGTAAGAACTATGTAAAAACAGAATTACTGCGTTTTTAAATATCGTTACTAATTAATTAACGATAAATTTTTCTAAGCAAATTTCATAGAAATTATAAAATTAACCAAAAACATATTACAAAACTTGTAATTAAATAAAAATCAATATATTTCTTATAATTTCGTAATCTATCTGATTGTACAAATACCGAATTAAAACATAAATTTTCAAATGGCATTAAAATGACATATTTCAAAATTCCATATATATATATATACAATTTTTGCAATACAATCATATTAAATCCAAAATAATTTAGGTTTCATTCGTTTCAATAATTTTTATTTTTTTCATAATCGACATAATCTGTCTGAAACATAAAATTTCACTTTTAATACGAAAAACTCTCTAAATATCGCTTTAAACATTTATATATTAAATAACTATACATACCAAAAAATATTTTATATCCAAAACTTAAAATAGACAGACAAGCTCTTGAAAATTATATTTTGCTATTTTTGGTTTACCTTGTCAAAGAATCCTTTCACTTTCAATATTTTAAAAGTTACACACATATACGAATTATATATAATATTTATATAAATTTTCATATATACACAGATTTGTACAAGTAAAAATCACTTTTTTTTCTAATAACTGACATTAAATATTCACCCTTAAACCTCATACCCACCAATCTCTTAATCATGCCTCAGCAGTATGGCAAAAAAATAAATAAAATGTGTAATGGTAAAAAAAAAATAGTCCTTCACTTTTTGCATGTCTGCCAATTCATTGGTTTATATAAATATTGTATATTCCCAACTGCGTTTGATGCTCTTCATATCGTCAGAGTTTTAAATTGGAAAAGTATCGCTACAAATATGAAAAGTTTTAAATCAAAAATTTTCATTTATGGCTGAGTATCTGGTTACAGTTTTTTATGATTTTCTGCATATCGTCATCTTCTAATTGCTAATAATTAATTAATTCTTCTTAATCTCATTAAGGATCTATTCCAATTATTAATTGATGCGATTATTACAGTGCTTTTCCCTATTATTCTAGACGTAATCAGCTTAGAATAACAGCATTGATTGGATGAATGAGCGGAACTCGAAGCCTTTTGCTTCGAGCGTATTTGTAGGGTTTTTATGGTACTCCCGTGCCCGTCAATCCTACAGGACATAATAAAATTGGAAAGTCTTGTTTCATGAGAGTAATTTAGATAATGATTTTTTAAGTTCTGTAGTATTCTATTGCACTGAATGCCATTGCAATATTTAACTTATTTTAATGATTTTACCTCATCTCAACAATTATTTCATATAAGCTTCAGATACTTAATTTGTATTAAACTATGATGCCAAACTATGTGCAATATATTAGAGCTAAAAAGTTATATATAAAAAAAAAACAATGATAAAAACTTAATCATCCAAAAAATGGGAAAATTATGGTGGTTGTCTGGGGTTAAGTTGCAGGTGGTTTCCATAGTTATATAATATATATTTATTGAAACAGACTCCAACTCTAACATTATATTATGAATGTAAAGGTAGATGTAATTTATGGAAATGTTAAAGTAAGAATTACTAGAATTATTTAAGAATTTTATATACTCATTCTATGCTTTACTGGTGTCAGAAATTTTGTAAAATATCGTTACAGCGAAAAAAATTATACTTTTTACACCTTCCACATTATTCTTCATAAGTTTTTTTTTCGCAAATATGTTATATGATGCTCTGTAATGTTAGTAACTATTACGCAAGTCATAAATTATTTAAAATGAAAATAATTTTATAGATATAATATGAATTACATAAATATAACCATAATTTTAATTGAAACTGAAAGAAATTACTATTGAGAAATTCTATTTATATAATTAATTATGAGTGGCTGTTCCATTAGGAAATTGTATTGGCAGAGAAAATACAAAATTTATATAGGACCTATTTCTATAAATTAACAAAATTTCTACCTACTATTTAATGTATAGATTTTTGATTTTTATAGAATGATTTAATTTTAAATTACACCACTGTAGTTCATGCTTTATCTTTGCCACAACATTGTTCTCCTTATATTATCATAATTTTTCATTCAGGTATAACATTTTGATGTATTTGTATGAGAGAATCATACATAATAGTAATTAAATATAATTTATTTATCATACAACTTAATATCGAGGGGTATAGTATAAACCTTGAATTTTTGAAATCATAAAATTAATATCAAATGAAAATTATTTGAAAAATATCAAAGATTAGAAAGGATTTAATAAGAATTGACAGTGATTGAAATGGATAAAACTAATTTACAAGATGGATTGGGAAATTATATTTACAAAACCAAATGTTATACCCCTTAATTTACCATCATACCATCTAAAAGCTAAATCATTAAGAAAAATTGTTTGGAGAATATCAATTATTCTGCCGAAGGACACAAACTCATTAAGTTTCCTCAAAAGATTACCGGTAATTTAATCAGACATTGCATACATTTTGTACATGATTTTGATATCATTGATGATTATGGCTGTTGAACCTCTAAAACCCTTTCTATTTTTGAGATCTTAAATGTAAATAGGTTTACCTTAAAGCTCTTACACTTTTTGTATTCGAAATTAAATACATAAGATTTATTATAAGTGCTACGATATTTAAGGTTATATCATAAGTTTTTGGAATATAAATTGATATTTAAGTATATTTAAAATATTTAGATAGTGCAGAAAATTTAGATTTATCAAATATTTGTATACAAGAAGATTTTGATTTAATGATAATAGTGAAAAAAAAAACGATTCATTTTCACCAGAAACGAGGTTTTACAAGCATTATTAAAAAAGTAGTTATGTGAATGATTAGTGATTATTCATTTCATTTATAATTTTAGATGACCTGTTTTCTGAAGAAAAAAAAAATCATGCTTTATTGTAACTAAAGATTACCTAAAATCTTGAGCATATAATTATAATTATTATTTTTAATGATTGGTTCGAGTGGCGGGACGCAGATAGATTGTACAGGACTCCAAGTGGCGCTATAATAGCTCTGTTTTTCTGCCATACATTCTCGTGAACACCAGCGAGAATAACATTATTTTAGATCCATCTCGTGCGGTTAACGAAATTTGGCATATTAATAATTAATAGGTTAATTTCGGTAATTCAGGGTTGCAAATGGGAAAAAGATTATGCAAATCCAGATTTCTTTTATATTTGTTAATTGATTTTTACTCCTTTCCTTACATAATTGGATCCAAATTTTATACTGATTAAACTGAAACAATATTAACTTTGGCATTTGTACGTTTTTTTTTCAATAGCTAATTATGCTTTGTTCCTTTGTAGCTCATTAAATTTAAATAAGAAAAATTAGTGTCTCTTTCTAGGCATTTTGCAATGATTCTTTGTTGAGTAATTAATCACTGCATTTTGTTAAGGGTTTCTGTGCAGTGGAACGATAAATTTGGACGTTTTATGGTAAATTAGATTTCAGAGGAAATAGATAGGAGTTAGTTGCAGTTGGTTTTGTAGGTGGTACTTGGTTCCATAGTTTTAAAGAACATCGTATAAATTATTTCGCTGCTCGTCTAATTGCTAATATCGTAATGTCTTTACTGGCCACATAATTTCTCTAAGTTCACGTCAGCACAGCATTAATTTTCAACATCTTCTAAACAATAATATTTAATATTATGATGTTCCTACAAAATTATCTTATCAAAATACCTAAAATCTAAAAATGAAATGCCTAATTTCATATCAAAACATAAATTTTGAAAAGATATAAAATTTAATTTTAATAATTTCTGGACCTTTACTTGATGTCTCCTCGTTGGTTATCTATATAATTATATTTATATTAAAAATACAAATCTTCTTCTTAATTGGAATCTGAGCAAGAATAAATTGCAATTAAAATAATTTTCTTTCTCTTATAAATCCATTCTATAAAATAATATAGAAATGGAAAATTCTGTTTTTTTTTTCTTTCAATTTTATGTATAGTAATTCTATTTATTTTATTTTTGGTGTTGTTTTACCAATGTGAAATATCAGTGCTCTCTAGGATAAGGTATAAATAAATAAAATAAATAGGTAAAAAAAAAGATAACTGGAAAATTTACATAAACCTTGAAAGAAATTAAAGGGGACCTTTTATGCATATAAAAAAAATATCCCATATTTAAATGAATTTATTCACCTTTTTTTTAATATATTTTTCTGGTCTATTTTATTCTTATCTATTTCCTTTACAGCTTTATATTTTCCATATGTATATAGTTTTAATACAATATTTGCCATACAGTTTGCCAGTTAAAATTGGTTTAAACATTATTTTTTTAGTATAAAAAGAAGGACAACTAAATTTTATGCAATTCTTTATTTTATATGTGGATTTGGCAAGATAGTAAAATTAAAAAAGAAAAAAAGAAGAAATTATTTTTAAATCTCTACGTAATTAAAAATGAATAACAAAATGAATATTTGAATAATTTTAAACAAATAAAATTAATTGCTATTTTTGTGAACTAGGTTACTGAAGATAAGTTCAATACAATATATATTTTTTAATTCTGTATTTTTTAGAAGATTTTTTATGATTTAAATATTTTATTTCAATAAAGTTGAATTAAAAGAGTGATAAACAATTATTTATGTAAAAAAAATTAATTTGGAATACAGGGTGGGTCATTATGAATAATTATTAAACAGAACAACTTCGTAATTCACTACTTAATTAACATCATACTCGATTTCATTTAAAACTGTTGAATTGATTTCCAAATGAACAATTATCATCAGTCCTATTTTTTCATATAGAATCTTTATTCTTTACCCACAGAATTATTTTTAAATCAACCAATTTTAATATGAACCAATACTATACAAAATTCAATGTCAGCTTTAATATTAAGTTCCAAATTCCAAACAGTCTATTTTTGTCATCCAAAATAGTACTAAGTAGAAATTGACAATGCAGTTTCTGAGGGAGATTTTATGATTTCTATATTCGTGTATTAAATTGGGCTTTCGGATCAGCAAATTTATGTGTACAGCATACATCAAGTAGGATACCTTCAGGTTCTGATGCAATGTTATTTTTATAGAAATCGCTATTGGAACAAATAAATTTTAGTAAATATTCCATGAAATTAACTTTATTTTATACAAAACCAATTTAAATTTCATTATATTGTTCAAAATTTTAGTGACTTTTGACCGATACCCTGTACAAATAATTTAAATTTTATAATATGTATTCCAATTCCAAGAAATATTATTCTAGAATTATATGAATTTTATGATTAATTTAAATTTTATGATTATATTACTCTAATTAACATACTCTAATTAAAATTACAGAGTTTTCCTAAATTACTGAAATTCGTAATCGCAATATGTAAATTTTGATTTTAATCTTTTCTGAGTACTAAATATACATAAAAATGATTACTCTTTACTTCAAATATTTTAGTAAGATTTTTAAGTATATGAAACGCTTATAAATTGTTTACGCAATATTCTATATTTACTTTGAACTTGTGAGAAAAGGTTCACACCTCATTGTTTACTTCCATATTTTTAAAGTACATTCAAAACAATATCAAATACAAAGCATAATTTTCTTGCTAAAGTATTCATATATTGAATGGGGTTATTTACTTAATTTTTTTTATAGAGTTCTAGACTATAGACGAACGAAATAGAAGCCAAAATGATAAGTAGGTATCAAGAGTGTTTCAAGGGAATCTTATAAGTAATTTTAATTGTCTCCATGAACCCTCTATATAACGAAATATTGTTTGAGTAATTGATTTTTCTACATTGTGGAAGCCAAAAATAGACTGCAGAAATTTAGATGTGTCAAAACACCTGACAAGACCAAATTTTATAAAACTTTCTGCATTTTTCAAAAAGTTTAGCAAGACAAAATGAATGAATGTTTCTAACAAAAGACGATGGTATTATAAATTATAAACCAAGGTGGCAGAATAATAAAGAATTCAATTATATATAATCCTTTTAATCTATAATAACATCTGGATCAGCTACAGAATTACCTCATTATCGGAACCTTGTATTTTATTTAAACAGATTTCCACTTTTTTCTTCATTCATCTTCTAACTAAAATATCACCGGTCAAACTTAAAATAATAAGAAACTTACCTTGCAAAATGCAAAAAGGTTTACCACAACAAACTTTAGTAAGAAGCTTTACTTCATTTATGTAAATTACTTATAAAAATTAAAACATTTTTCTGGTGGTCTCCAATGTAAGATCGCTGTCAGAGATATGTGCCTGGCGTGACATTCAATGTATTAGGTAATTTTTTTTATCAAATTTAAAGTCTAAAATTTCAATTTTCATTATATAATTAAATCTGTATTTTTCCATAATTAAAATAATAACAATTTTCTATAATTGTAATATTAAATATTCATTAATTTTCTTTATCCTGCATCTAAATTTCAATTATCCAAAAATCAATTTTATGTCTATCACTGAGTTGATAATAATTTGTGATATGTTAAATCATTTATAATGTCAATCCCTGGCGTATTAACCCAACTTTCTTTCTACAACTTTTTTTTCTAAATGGAATATGTCGTTTTAATGCAACAGGATAAAAACCAGCAGGTTTGACTTCAATATAATTATTGGTTGAAGAATGTAATGTAAAGCAAAAAAAAAAACAATCTTAAAAGAAACTATTTTCAAGTGATATTACGACTAGTCATAAAAGTTTCTAATCTTTTATCGAACTTTCCTGACATCGTAATAATCTTACAATATTATAATGTATATTTTTATATATATATATATATATATATATATATATATTTATTGTATCGAAAAAATGACAAACTGTTAGCCAGAATAAGCCATTAAGAAATTATTAGGGTAATAGAATATGGTTTATAAAACCTCAACTATTATAAAAATACTATATTCTGTCAAGTCTTATAGTCCAATCAAATGTAATAAAATAAACTTTATCGCTATGTACTATTTATTTAAGGGGTATATTACATCAATTGTTATGTGTTATGGACTTTGCACATGATACTCAAACTGCGAATTGCTAACAAATGAATTAATTATTCCATGTTTAATTAATTTTTTAAAAATAATTTTCTTAAATAAGAATACATAATTAATTAATAATTTTGTTTAACTATTTTATATATATTGTAAATATAACCATCCGTTTGACAGATTGCAAGATGGTAATAATGGAAATACTTATATATTTAGATATTTTAGAGAAATGAAGGACTCCATTAATTAATATGGTCATAATTTCGTGTTAATTCAATTAAACGACTATGAATGAATTAAACACTGCAACATATTTAGTATTATAATTGAAGTATAGGATGATAAACATTATTCCACCTAACTAAAACGAAACTAATTTAAAGTATGTGATTATCCCCTCGGTATTTTCAAATCTAAAAATCAATTATCGCTAAAATTTTGTAAAAAAATATAGCAATCGCCTTAGGGATATGCACGACAAACACTAATCTCAATAAAAAAAAATTGAAATGCATGATTCTCCCGCTATCTATAATATAGAGTTAGTTACAAAAAAAAATACTCTAATAGTCCTCTATATTTGTATCAGTCTATATATAAACGTATTTATAAAGGAAATCAAAAATGTATTCACATGTGTAACCTTTCTGCCAAACATTGGCTACCATTAATCAATTACATGGCATGATGTTGGTCTTTCGAGTTAAAATCTAATATATACGACCTGCTTGGGTTAACATAATATAACTTTGGTGGTACTCAATTTTTTGTCAGTTTTACGTTTTAGTTTTATTGAGAGGGTAAAAGAAACCAACCGAAAACCATAGTACGGAAACTAAGATTTAACTCATGGGGTAGTTTTATAATACATATAAATACAATTTTTTTTAATGTCTGTTGATTCATTCGTTTACTGGCTCTTACAAGGATTTTCCTTGAAAAGTAGTGCGTTTTTTTTTCATTATGTTCATATTTTGCTACAGTTACTCTTCGTTATAATTTTGGCGACATTGCATATATAAGTTAAAATTTAGGATACTCTTGACTGGTTAGGGTGCACAAAATATTACAAAGTTATATTAATATCTAAATGTAATTTTATTCTGTTGGGTATACATATAAAAAATATGTTGCAGAAATTGAAAGTCTCTGGAGAGTGTCAAGAACATAAAACAAAATTAGGTTATGATTTATGTTAAGCCAAAAAATGACTAACAATATTTGTGAAATAGAAATATAGTTCAGAGTTTATTAAATTGTTGTTCGTTTTACTTATTTTACGATATTTTTCAATGAACATAATATGAAATAGAAGATTTATATTTTTAATTTGTATCTTTAATAAAAATTTAATTAAATTGTTTTCTTTTTTTTCATTCAATGGTAAATTTTATTTTTATGATAGTTTCTACTTTGTTGAAATTTGTAAAATTATTTTTCAGCATATTTAATCAAATTAATCTGTACTCTCACCAATACGAACTTTCAGAATGAGAAAATCAAAAGAACTGCTAATAAGGCCACAACCAACTTCTGTCATTTAGTAAGGCAATAAAAAAAAATGTTACGCAGTCCGTTCTCTTGTAAACAGCAATAATTTACGATTATTGCCGTACTTACGGCATTGTCTACAAGCTAAATAATCTGAATCTCACGAAATTGAAACTGTACCGAAGATGTCAAGTGATAAGAGTAATGGAAGACATAAATGTCTTAATCTTCATTGTTGCATTACAGGCACTGCCAAATAAAGATGTTCCAAAGATACTTTGTCTTCTTCACAATCTATGCATGTCGCGAACGTGGTCACTGCCAACCGTACATGTTTCCGTAAGAGTATGTGCCCCAGACAATACCTCTATATAATCTGGTCGTTGCTTTATACATTGATAAAATATTTCTTGCTTTCTAAGCGTTCGGAATGCTCTAGAACAGTTTTGTGTTAATGCAACCACTCAGATCTGTCCATTTAAGTGTGTTCGTATGTATAGCTCATTTATCTAGAAGGTAAATGTATGTTAATTAGCCTTACTTCTGATAATATTTACCATGACTGGGTTTGAAAATTGTGGTGTATTGGTCCACCATAAAATTTATGAGAGTTTAGTGTTACTTCCATCAACTGCGAATGATACCATTCTCAGCTAACTAATTAATACGAATTAAATTTTAAATATGTCATAATAATAATATCATTTGGGTTGAAATTTGTTATCACTAAACTTTACCAGAAACGTAAATGTGTTATACGAATTCCATTAAAATATATTTTCCGTCTACTCCATAATATTTAAAAATATGCAAAAACATAAATTTTGCAAAATATACATTACTTTTTTCTACAATTTTTGGATTATTTAAAGTAAAGCAGGACATTAAAAACTCATTTTTTAATATACTTTTTTTCCAACAATATGGAAAACATAAGATTTTCTTTTTAAACAACAATTGTGAGCAAGATAAATTTAGTTTTATAAAGTTTATCTTCGCTTAACAGTCTGTGTATTGTAAACTTTCTTATATTGACATTTAATGCATTAAATTTACACCTAACTTATTTCTACAGGATCTACAGCTCCATCATCTGCCGGACTATTTTTAAGTTCTTCCATTATCTGTCGGAATAATTTACATTATTTATACATTCATTTATAAAGATAGAATAGTTATTCAAGATTCTAGACTAATTCATAAAATGTAACAAGCCAAAACAGCCTGAAGCACTACAATTGAAAGAACTTAAAAAAAGCTAATAATAATGTAACTAATGCATAGTAGTTTGGTTGTACGCCACTTATTTTATAGCTTAAAATATTAAACATTTATTTTTTTTATTTTTCGGGAATTTTAGAGTCTTCTCCAGGGACATGAAGTCTAGCTTGTTTAAAAAATGACTTTTAAAATATATATAAAGTTTATAAAAAATTGTTTTACATGCTGAAACTGAAAAGAAATGTATTTTTGAAGTCATACTGTTGTGGAAATCCATAGTTTTGGAAATTTTTTTAGAGAAATTATAACCAACTCCATTTTTTTATTTGCTGTTCTTGACTATATATTTGCAGTGTCATTTTGAGTTTTATAAATTTTTTAAAAAACGTTGATATTTTCATATACTCCTCTGTATACATTCTTTCAAAATTTATAAAGTCTTTTAAAATACTAATATAATAAAACTCTTTGGCTGACAGTTTATTCCTTAACGATGGATAGGTGGATCAAATATAGTTGATTATTTAAATGTAATTATTATTTCTTACTTTTTAGTATTAAAATGTTAAATGTAGAAAGTGACGTTGGGAAACTAAGAAGCAGATTCATATAATTTGTAAATTCTTTCATAAAAAATGTGGTTTCTTTAAAAAATCTGTAAATTACTTTATTGTACACATGTATACTCCTGAGAATTAAATGACTTCTTGAAGTATTCCAAATAATAGTAGTAGAATAATGATTAGCAAATTTGAAATTGAATATTCTTTACTAACCTGAAAATTAATGACTTCTTATAAACAATCATTTAGTACCGCGCTACCATTTATAATTGAACTATAAAATAATATAATTCATTTTCAATGTTGCAATAATAGAAACACTTCTCGATTTTTTAGAAATAATTGAGAATACGCTAAGACTTATTAAAACATTAATTATACGCTTATTATTAGCTAAATATTATCATCCAATACAATAATTTTTTAATGACAAAAAAAAGGCACTAAAACACGATTAAATCTTAAATTTTATTTGAACTAAATTACAGAAAACTATTATCATAAATGTACAAATTGAATTATTTTATGAAAATGCATTTATTTCTTAAACAAATTCATTAACTCTTTCACGACGATTAATAGTACAAATTAATGTGGTACACACTATGGCTAATAGCAGCGATAACACAGAGTTTTTAAAAACGTAGCATTATGATAGATTTAACGTGTATAGAACATGTACACATTTTTTGTTAATCTTCTTCATATTTTGATTTGAAGTCAAATTTTGATTATTTTGACCATATCCATCATTCTTTTCTATGGTAATTTTTCGAGTGGTTGAAAAAGTCATGCGAATGAAATAGTTTATTCTATGCTCACTTCTATTAAATCGCCTGCAAAATAAAAATCGAAAATTTTTAATCTTTTATTACGCAAAGGAGGACAGTGACATAAAAGATGTTCAATTGTCTCGTCATCCTCAGCACAGCCTCTGCAAGTGGTTTCCGTGTTCAGTCTTAGTCGAACGGCATGTTTACGTAATAGTAAATGACCAGTAATTATTTCAGTGTACAGTTTAAGCATGGGTTTTGTTATATTTAGAGTACTTCTCGATTGTTTAGCATTGGGGTTACTCCAGAACACTTTTGTGTGGAGACAACTATACTGTTAATTTTCCTAACCTATTTTCTTCTACTAGCCATAGTTTAAACAGTCTTAATCGAGTTAACTAATTACTATTTGCACGAATTATTGTACATATTTTTGTAAAGCTACAATTGCAGTCTGGTATGGTCGACTATTACCATAGTTTCAGTCATTTAAAAATATTTGGTCGCGAAAGTGTTAAGTCTTATTATATTTAACTTGTTCGTTAAATAAATTATCATTTTATACAAAAACTAAGTCGAATTTTACACAAAGTACAGAAAAAACTTTTGAATTAATATTCATCTTAACTATATCTACACATAACTATTCTTATATATATTACTATTTATATGTATATAATGTGATATTTTATAGTCTGATTTAAAGGACTCAAAAGTTTAGTATCAAAGTTATTAGGAATTAATTAGGAAAAGTTTTCTTTTTATATAATTTTCAACACAAACGTAAAAATAAAAGTTTTGTGATTATTATTTTATTTTCATTTTATTTTTTTCATGTACATTTTTCATATTTTTAAGGATGTACATTTTTTGGATATAATAATAATAATATTTATATAATACTGGGAAATAGAAAAGCTGGTGTTTCAATTAAGATATTCACGTCCGTTCTTCTTTAGATTTTTTAAGGAAAGTTTTTATAATTTAACAATTTTTTTTTTTGGTTTCAATTAAAAAACTGAGTTTTAATTAAATTTATAATTTCAAAAGTATATAAATTTGCTGTTAAAATTTTGTAAATGTGGTTCAGTTCAGAGTAGGTTTTTTTTTTGTTTAGTTGAGATATAAAATTTTCATGAGAAATTATTATCTGAAAAATTTTCATAATTTTGAAATTAGATTATTATATTAAAAAAAAAATGATATTCAAATAATAGTTCTTATAATATTAGAAAAATATTATAGAGATTTTAAAACGAGTTAAAATAAATGTTTGTTTCATATAAGTAAAAGTTTAAATACAATTATTAGAAAAAGTTGAATCTGAAAATATTTGAGATTTATTTAATTTAATTATATCAGATTTATTTACTTAGTGAATGAATGATAGTCAGAGTTGGATCAAACATTGTGTAATTCTGGCGCCTTTTATACTTGCAATTTAATTTTATTTATTAAAAATACTGATAAAAATATTTAATTTACCAGAGATGGACAAAGTATTGATTTATTAGGCATTTTCGAAGCATTGTGTTCGGGGAACAACTACTATCAGTAAACTCTGTAGCCACACTCTGTAAATTTTCATTTTTTAATTATTCGTCACTGTAATCATGTAACTACCGAGGTGTCGTAAACGTTTTCTTGCTAGGACCTTCCATTTACATAGTATGTCTTTTGTAGTCTCATCTTCGCCTTCATAGAATCTGCACATAATTGGTCTTCCGATATAGTCCAAATCTGTATAGAAGTTTTTTTTACATTCCAGTGTCCTTTAACAAAGCCTACCAGTATTCTGAATTTAACACTATAAATTACAAGCATTTCCATTGCTCATTTTTTAGATGCCAAACTCCAATAGTTTTGTTGGAACAGTGCACTAGTGTAAGAGGAGTATTTATTTTTTATTTGTCAATTTTTCTTTAATAGATTAACATGAGTTTTCAAATTATTTCAACATTTCGAAGAAATTCTGTTTGAATCTTTCAACCAGAAACTGATTGCATAAAAACCAAAAACATATTGCGATAAATAGTTATCCCATATAAAACCACAATTATAAAACTACCCCTAATAATTATCAATATATACAATAATATTTCAATTTTTTTTTTCTAATTTCTAATATTATATTTATTTCAATTCAAATAAAGGCCATAGCTACTACACACACGCACCATTAATCTTGTATTTTATAAATTAAGTTAATTATTATGCGAAAAACGCAATATTGCGTGTGTGCATTTTTACTATTACCAACCGTTCGTTAAGAGTTAGGATGAATAAAAATGGCATGTGGCAGTGTGTCAGATATAATTTCCATATATATATATAATATTAAACATAATAAACAAAAGAGAAAGGTTTGTTCTTTTATCGAAACATGAAGAGGGATTTATGTTAAAATATATATGAGATTGTATTATGAAAATAGTGTGATTAAGTATTTGGTGTCAAGAAGGAAATTCTTGCACTTATGCCCAGTTTCCATGTACGACTTCAAACTTTCTCCATAGTTTAAATTTCGATTTAAATTATATTCTGGTTTCTCAGTTCAAGGTCTAATGAAAATGAGGTTTAAATTAAGATGAGTAGACCTTATGAAAAATCAAATGAGTGTCATAAAATATTGTAAAAATTCTATTTGGAAAAAGTTAGATTATAAAAATTTTAATATTAATATTAAAAAATAAATAATTTATATCAGTAGATTCATTTGAGCGGCCATGTCATAGCCTAGCGGCGGTGAACTTAAGGTCGAGACATCGATGTCGCTCTAAGTTGATTCAGCTTTAAATTAGTATTTGCTGAATAGTACTGCAAAATGATTCACTATTCAAAAAACCATTTGCTTGTTACAATTAAAAGTTTCTTCACTATAAAGAAACTTATCCATATAAAATAACTTGGTCCAAATTTAGAAATTTCATATAATAAATATAAAAACAACCCGAATAAAAAGTCATGGCACCTCTTTGAAGAAACCAAGGCTCGATATGTAAGAAGAAGATTTATTTTCATTCATAATTTTATTTATATAATTCACGATTCACAATATAATTCATATTATATACATTAAAGCTAATTTTCATTGATAAATTAAATCTATATTGAAGATGTAGTCTTAAACCATATAATTAGTTAAGTTAAACAATCAGTTTAATCAGTTAAGTTTTTAATGCTCGTGCTGTTAAAAAAGGAAAATATATTTATATGATAATTCCTGGATATTTTGCTATGGTTTTTAAAATATATATGGTAATTTTCTTCAAAAATAAAATAAAATATTTTCAGTAGTAATTACACTTTCTTTAATCTTCATATTAAGCTACTAAATATTGAATTTGGTTTATAAATTTCTTATTGATTATACAGGTATAACGAACACAATATTTGACCGCCTGAAATTATAAACCACACACCATCTTTTAAATATAAATTATCATTTTCTACTTTATTGGAACTTCAAAACGTTCAAATACATCAAAACCCCTCATTTTTATCTACATGATATACCTTTACATAATGCATGTTTAAAGCATTATTTTATTTTACTTAAATAACCCTAGATTTTATAATATATTTAAGTAATATTCTTAATATTCCAAATGTCAAAATTATGGCTAGTAATAATAATAAACTAATAAATATTTTTGAAGCTTTCACATACACAGAAAGCGATACTGTGAAGTCAGACGCCATAAAGGCGAAAAAAAAATTGTTCAATTATTATATATTCTTATGAGGTCTCTACAATAACTTCAGGGGTTGTTTTTATTTCGATTATATAAAAATATTGACCTTTTATAGAACATTTATATTTATACAAAATAAACAAATTAAATTGTATTTCGAATTGGAGGGTAAATTGAAAATATTAAGATTTATTCAAAATAATCACATTAATACTATTTCTTATTTACTATCAATGGGTGGCTCTAAATTCGTTGAATGGTTCTTTAGTTATGGTTTGTTACAAATATTATACAAAGTATATGTTAATGGGGATATAGCTAAATAAAATATAAGGAAAAAAAGTGAATTATAAGTTTAACTCATTTGGTAAACAGTAAGATTGAAGATGATTAGGTTAATAATTGTATAGTTTAGGAGCTTGTATAGAAATGGTGGGCTGTAATTATTAAACTAGAGTTTGTATTGTAATACTAGTTGAGTTTAATTTTCGTTATATTTCTTAATTTTGATGAAACTAGTGAGATTGTTTTTTTTTTATTTTTCAAAGTAACATTATAGCGTTAAAGATGGCGAAGACCAAACCGGATGGTGTAATTTTATAATTTCTGTATTTGAAGTAAACTATTTATTAAAATTAATCGATGGTAAAAAAAAAATTTAAGTACCTAAAGATGAAATGGATAGAATGATCTCCGGTTTCTTCTTTGAGAATCGCGTCCAACTAAGTTTGATTTGATGACACTGAGGATATATTGATCCTATGTATAGTTGACTGTTTTGTACGCTACTAAGTCAACAAATAGTTTATATAAACAGCATGTCAATAAATTCGAGTGATGTTTCCACGCCTTTCCGAGTAAATGAATCACAATTTTCATTACCTTCAATGCCGCGGTGTCTTGGAACCTAGCATATTCTGACCTGGCGTGTTTATAGCAATTTATTTAGCAACCATTAACACTAACTATCGCACCATTCTAGATTTCGTTACATAAGATCCAACTGCTTTAATAGCATCTTGGCTATCCATATTTATATGGATATCTTAAAGCAGTTCAATTTGATATCACGCAGCCTTTGTGCGTGTTTTTAGGATGCTAGGATTAATAAATTATCGAGTTATCGGGTAACCAGTATAATTCACCAATATTTATTTCAAGATAATAGCATTTTGATAGTTTTTTCTGCCAATTTTTCAATTTTCAACTAAATTTACTATTCATTAGCTCTTGTACTATTATTACCATATACAACTATACAAATAAACATATTAATACCAAAATAAAATTATTCTATTTTAACTTTACTTATTAACTTATGATAACCACCATAAATAAATGTGTAATTTTATTTTATTTTTATATAAAAAATTCACATTTGGTTTTTCATGTTTTTCCAAGCTCTATTTAATGTTTTTCCCACTCTTCGCATTGATTATATTATTTTTGACTTTTCCTATTTTCATTTACATTTTTTCTTTTTTGGTTTTCTGATTTCTGATAGTGGCGTAAAAATGGTTCATTTTAGCAAAATCTAAGGGGTCATTTTCGTAATATGATAATATTTTCTATATTATGTAAACACAAGGATTGCCAATATTAAAATGAAAAAGTATAAAGATTTTCTGTTTTTATATTTTATTTTGTATTTTTTCTTCTATTTATTTTTTTATTTTTTTGGGTCAGGAGGAAAACTAATGAGTTGTGATGAGATTAATATTTTTTTTTCTTTAGGCTGTATGGACTAATAAACGATAAAGTACTATATAAATGTATAGCGATATAATTTTATGATTTGATTATAATGTTCTTTATTATAATGTAGCTATTTATATCATAAATAGAATACTATAAAGGTCAATATTCGAAATAGTGGAAAAATTTAAAATATCATCCAGTTAATAATAATTTTAATGATCTTAAACGGCATTTTGTGGCACATTTCCGATGGATTTAAATTCGTTAATATAATATTAAATTAAGGGTGGTAAAGGTATTACAAATGTATCGATATATTTTCATACTATGGAACACTTTTCAATACACGAACCGATCCGGACAAGAAATAAGAGTTTCTTTTCCAATAAAAACTAAACTTCTGTTAAAGCAAACCAAAATAATTATCAACAAAATGCATATTCGAGCTAGTTATTTCAAGCTATGGACAATGACATATTCATTACTGATATTTAAATGGAAATATCTATGAAAAATTATTGGTGCTAAATTTTTTTTAAAAATGATTCCATAAAATGTAAAAAAATACTCTGCTTCTTCTTCTTGTTTAATAGAACTAGAGGCCTCTGTATGGAGTTTAATTTCTATTATCACTATCCGTCTTTATAAGTTTCGGTCTCTTGCTACATTATTCTAATTTGTTACCTTAATCGCACATTCGATATTATCTAAAATATTATCTAAATACCTCTTCCTTGTAACCTTCCATTCGAAATTTGCTATTCATATAATGTTTAGGTACTTCTTATGCTCATGAGTTTTATTTTGAAATTTAATATAATTCATAATACCAACGTTTTTAATGATGTAATTTAATTATGATTTTATTCTCAATTATTAAATTTCACTGTGCTTCTTATTACTCTAAAAACTTTATCTATACAATCATTCTCTTGAAAATTCTTAGAAAGTTCTTAAATAATAAATTTCTGTATAATATAAGCAAAACAAAACTAATATTGATCATTACAGTATTCTGCTGACGATATATTAGAAAATTATCCAAAAATCGTTATTTAATTTAGTTTGATTTTGGATTTTGGCATTCCCAAAATAAAAATATTAATTATATTTTAATAAAAATGAAATTAAATTTATTGCTACATATGACATTGCGATAGATACACAAAACATAATATTTTTCTGATAATAAGTAATTATTTTCCACAAAAAAAAAGCATAGCTAAAGTCAATTTCAGGAAATTTCAACATTGTCAGCGGAAAAAAATAATTTTTAATCTAGAAAATTTTTCTCTTCTTAAGATTATTTTTCGAAATCTATAATTAAGATTTTTCATTTTGATTTATGCTGGTAGCATAAGTCCATTTAAAAAAAAAAATTATGTTGTTTATTTAATTGTTTTGTTTTTTAAATAAAATTCTCATTTAAACTATTTGACATCAATTAACAATGTTTGTTTCTTTTATACATTTTATTATTTATTTTATATTTTTTTTTGCTTTTATTTTTTAAAAGATTAGATTTTTATTTTTTTCATCTCATTTCTTGAAAATGAAAAACAAACATTTTTATTTTATATTTTACGAATTACCAATTTATCATTGCATATAAAAAAAAAACACATAAGACATGAAAAACAAAAGACGAAGGCAAATGGAAGCTTAAAAGTACAAAAAAAAATTATGTACAAAATATTTAAAGAAAAAAAGATAAACTTTTTGAAATAAAACTAGGATAAAATCTAATGTTTACTCTATAAATTGTGTGTGCATAAAGAATTCATGTTTTATTTTTATTTGGATATCTTAGATAGAAGATACAAATCTATCTTATTCTCTTACTGATGTTGTATCTTTTACCTGTACGATGGGAGAATAATGTACAATGTCGTATATAGTATTAAAATAAACATTAAAAATAAACATATTTTTTTTTCTTCATAAAATATGGACTAATCATTGAGTATATCAAAAGATATTATCCTGTTTATCGGTGAAAATCTTAACCAAAAATAGATTAATTATAATGTAAGGTTATAAGTTTAATTTTGAATGTGCTACTGACAATTTAAGTGTGGCAGATAAATTCAAACAAATATATTCGGTGAAACTTATATTAATATTTAAGTTTCATAACAAAATATCCTTTAAGTAACTTCTATGTCTTCTTTTTAGCTGAAACTACAAGTCTTTGTGGATTTAGCTCCTTTCAAAATTCGTCGATATGCGATCGTTTGAAACTGCCTTTAATTACTATTTCATAACTTCTTCAATATCATCGCGCCATTTAAGAAATTGAAGACAAAATTGATATTATATGTCAGCTTTATCACTCTACACTATGGTAGACGTTCTAAATCTTAATACTATTTAGTAGCTCACACAAGAACTATTCTTTTAGAAATTTTACTATATCTTTTCCATTTATTTTCTACCTGATCTATCTTGGTTCTCATAATTATACGGAATGTTTAATATATTTTGAAGTACTCCAATGGAAATGGAAATGGTCCATTTAGCGATGAATTTTTACAAGCCAATGGTCTTCTAATTATAATTTTATCTATTTTTATATAATAATTTTGAACTCAGCTGACTTTATTGTTCGTATATATTCACCCATAAGTTATGCTTTGATGTGTTCTTAATCTTCTTATTTGTGATGAAGCAGCATACTTTTATGTTCATATTGATAAAAATATTTTTCAAGATTTTACTATTTGCTGTATAAAAGAGATTTATAGAAAATTTAATAGAAGTCAATTTCAACTTACTAAAAATTGTGTAGTTTATAAATTAAACTTGTTAACTTTTAATTTGTCTGTTGTCAAATTAAGACGATTTACAATAAAATGCTTAAGAAAAAAGACAAATGAAAATGATTTAGTATGAAACATTCTAAATCTATTCATTTTATATCAGTACTCAGCTTATTTTAATCGGTACGAAAGTGTTAAATAAAATTGTAACATTTTTTATATGATTTGTTTTAATAAATAACTAAATAATGATAAATTAATGTTGCATTTCCCATAGTGAATAAAGAGGGCCTCAAATCATAGGGATTTCAAAAGTTTCGAACCATAAGTTTCTTTATTAGAGAAGAAACTTTTTATTGCTTTTGTTGTCAAGCAAATGGTCTCAACTATAAGTATTTTCGTATTCTTAAATTACAATTTCATACTGCAAATTTTATTATTGGTACTAATTAAAAGCTGACTTAGAGATTGGCTTAGTGCCACATCGATGGTAGTGTGTTATACATCACAGCAAAACAGAATATTATCACGGTCGTTCAATAGAATTTAAATATAGAGTTAATCGAGTTAATTCTGTAATTCGTCCATTTTTGCTTTGTTTTAGTCAATTCTATAAAACTGCGATTAAAGTTAACCATTGATATTGTTTAACTTAACTCAATTACATTAATTTATAAGATTTTTAAATGGCGACGTCTTACATTAAAACTATTCCCTATTATATTTAATTACCGATAGTGTACATTAATGTTTTATACATCCATTCTACAGTCAGTACAATACTCTTTCTTTCTATCTCTTACTTTTAACATAAATCAATTCCAAATTTCATGATACTTGTAAATGTACACTGTAAAAATCTACTCCTTTAATAATATATTTTAGTTACCAACAAAATTAGGATTATCAGTTAAGAATTTTTAAATTTATTTCCTTATATAAAATCCCATTTCAAATGATTTTGTATATATTTTCATCATTTCTTATAGCTGTCATTCTTTTGCAGTTTATTTTTAAATGTAAGACAACTGCCCTGTCAAAGGATACTCTACCAAAAGAGATTTAGGTTCACTTTCAGAATACAAAATATATATTTGTTTTTATATATAAATACAATAACAATAAACTACCCTAAAGGCCTACTTACACACCAATAACAGAATATAAAAATATTGGAAATAGCATGACGGACATAAATATATTGTGAGAATGTATTATTTTATCAAGGGTTGTTTGACTGCTTTGAAAATACCACATGAAAAATACTTTTTTGGTAGAGAATAATTGTGTAAAAAAGGGTATACGATGATACAGGCATGCGCTAAATATTTTGATATTTTCTGTAATAAGTCAGTAGCTTAGTAAGTTGCAAAAATAGTGGTTCATTTATAATTTAATAAAATGATAATAAAGATATATGTAAACAAAATGGAAACCATCGTAAAAAAATTAAAAGCGTGGAAAGGAAGGTGTGTAAATCAATTTTATTTATTTAATGTTATTGAATGGTACCTAAAAGATCTATTATGCATGACCTAGTTATTTAAATACGATCCTGTGGTAGCATATAATATGTTTCTGCTAGCTTCGTTCTTAACTTCTTTAGTAGTTAGAAATCCCTTTGTCAAGTAACAAGTCATTTTCATTAGGAAAGAAAATTACATTCGTCATAATCCGACTATTTAAATTTTATTCAAATGATATTTTGATGAGCAGTATGGCCCGAGGCACTCGCAAGGAGCAGTCTACCTATTTTAGGCAAAGATGTACTTACCCCTGAAGAACTGGGTAATGTAACCCCCTCAAACATACTAGGTTTCTTTAAATCTATTAAGATGAATAGGGGCTTTAAACATACAGTAAATTGTTAAGGTCGCAGTGCTCTTTACTGTTCCCCTTTACAAAAAAAAGGTACGCACAAAGAACAGTCATAGTATTTAGCTCAAGTTTGGTAGATATTTCTACTAGTTACTCTTTTTTGAATACTGATTATGTGTAATTTGTGTATCCATCCATCTTTATGCATTACTCATCTTAATTTATTATTTATTCTGACTGGGATTTTTTATGGATTTTGCTCAAATAAAATGATTTATATTTCTTGATTAATTACTGCATAATTTCTATATAAATTCAGTTGAAATTTAGAATAAGTACCCACATTAATTGTTATTTACAAAAAGTAACAATCAAATTTAAATTTGCACCGCTACTGGTCTTATCCCAGCTATTCATTTAATATAACCATCTCTCTTTCTCTATTATTTCTACTTTTTTTTTGTACGCAGGATTATTTTTTATTTAAAAGAGAGTATTAAAAATACGATTTTTTTGTTCTCTGTTCCTTTCCTCGCCGCCGATACCCTAAATTCCTACAACAAAATATAGTTTTCTACCAGCCAGTTAGTCCTCTGATATCGTTTTAATATTGGTGCCGTGTATTATTATTAAAAAAAAAAATATTTGTGAAGAAAAATCGTAAAGAATTTATTTAAAATTTCGTGCAAATAATAATTAAAAATAAATTTCAATTAATTCAATAAATTTATGAAAATAACAATTATTAAGTGCATCCATAAATAGTTTTTTATGTTTTATGTTGAACATAAACGCAATTTAACCAGGTTTATTAATAAAACAGTATTGCCAAAATAAAAAAAAATCTTCCTTGATATTTTCCTTGATTTACGGGGTAAGAGTGTTTTTTATTTTGTCTGTATTAGTGTGATTTTGTTCCTGGTATATCCTTAATATTGTAATTGTATATATAAAGTACATAAAAAAATGGCACACAGTTTATAAGTATGTGTGACATTTTATTGTTCTTTTCAATGAGTTTTGAGAATATTTAACTTTATACATAAAAAATAATAATAATAATAATAATAACAAAAAAAAAAATTTGGTAATCAAAAACTTTCTAATCTAAATATTAAGTTAAATCTATTCGAAATATAAATTTAATAAATTTAAAAATATGTTTTAAGAAAATATTATTATAAAAATTATTATTATTAAAATTTAAAGTGTAATTTTGTGTAGAAGTAAAGTGATTTTTGTAATGATGTGGCAAGCGAGTATTAAGAATCAATAAGGAAAACTGTCAAACGGCACAGAGGGGTAAGAAAAAAATGGTCTAATGAAATATTACGAAATCAATCAAAACATTTTGATAATTTCGTAGTGAACAAAACTTAATTTTGAATTCTGTATTTCCAATTTTTTTTAGACTGTTTCATCTGGTTCATTAGTTGAATAAGATATTGTAATATTCACATAACCTTAAAAAAAAAAATGTTTTTTTTTTTTTTTTGTGAAATTTTGTATTCCATTTTTTTTTTTTCTCGTTGTGAATATTGATTAAAAGGTATTATATTTATATGTGAGGTGAACTAAAAGTTTCGCAGTATTTTCCTTTTACCTACAAATACACAGGTGCGCATATATAAAAGAGATATTGGGAATATGAGTAGTTATATATGTTTACATTTAAGCATATTATTTGCAAAAATTTACAGTGTATGGCAAAAGTATGTAAACATTTAAAATAAAATTGTTTTGTTTTCATATAATTATGAAAAATGCTTCTCTCGAGGTAGTGGATATTTAATCATTATCTTGTGATATTAAAATATTTGCGAATTAAAATATTTTGTGGTGTTCCATTTAGAAATTTAATGACTGTAGAAATACTTTTCAAACAATTAAATCATTAAATGTCAAAGTAATTGAAAATTTATTATTTTGTTTCCTGATTTTGTTTTACTGAAATGAAGTATTTGTGAAAAAGGTTGTCCGTGCTCTGCTGCACCACCGAATTATCTACCATAATTACGGTGCTACTTGGAGTAGTAGTTGATAGTAGCTGTAGCACCCTGACTGGCAAGAGTACGAGCCTTGTCCCTTTAGGAACAACAACGACAGCTCTTACTGCTATTCTGGTGGATAGTGTGGAAATAAAATATCAATATTATTTAGTGATTTTTTATTTTTCTGGTGACAGTATACTGTATACTAGAATAAAACGTTTAGAGTTTATAATATTATGCTAGTTTGGAGAGAACTTTGAATATTTCAAATATATCTTTAATATACAAAATATCGACTACCTCGGGAGTAGCGTGTATTCTTGTTTATGGTGTTCTTTGTTTGTGCTGATATCATTGAATATTTTTTATTCCTTTACTCCTCTTGGGAGCACAGGGCTTCCATAATACAGGGCCATCTCACTGTATTTATGGCCGCAGTGTTTGCTTATTCCCATGTGAGAAGAGTAATCCTATATTATTATTTTGTATTCTTTCAGTTTCTGTAATCATTTTTTAATTCACCATGTTGATTATTAGTCTGCAGTGGTGTACCCTAGCTAGACAATAGGGTTGAAGACTTCTTGGTACAATTTGTGCTACCATTTGTACTTCATTATCAGATCAGAACCAAACCCTTATTTTCTTATGACAACTTTCTTTTGTTGTTATGACATTGATGTTATTAACTGACAGCGATTTAGTTTAAACCACGTGCTTGTATGAAAAATATTTGTAGCTATTCACAGGCAATTTTCCATTAAATAATCGCAGGTTTTACGCGGATTTGAACCGTAGACCTATATTACTCAATTTCCTGACGATTGAGCTACCGGTGGATAAATTGAATATTGCATACATACTGTTCAGGATCTTCGACCACCAAAGTTAAGGAAGTTTCCTTTTTTAAGGAAACTAAATATTTTTGTAGTTCTAGCTATCCTGTAATATATTAATATGCAAACAATTTATAGTTACAAAATGTAAATTTACAGATGATTTTTAAATTGTGATCATAATTCTAATTACATCAGATTAGCTGTATAATTTTTTTTAATAAATTCGTTTCAGAATTCATTAAATCCAGTCAAATGTAGAATGAAGATTCCATCATTAGGAATTAGTAAAAAAATGGATACCATATTCAGTCAACTCAGTCAACTTAAAAAAAATCAGGCTGGAATAATTAAACTAGTGACTTAGTTGAGAGCCAGCATTTAATTCTTTAATATTCTTGACTATCTTCTAATATAAAAATCTCTTTCGTCACCAACTTAAATTCTATTCCTATATTTGGTGGAGTGTAGTTAAACGATGCACAGAAATATTTATACGCAAAGATTGTTTACAGATTGTAATTTTCAAAAAAAAGAAAATTAATTTCATCATATTGGAAAATTTACTATTATGATTTTCAGGAAACATCAAATTTCAGATAATCTTCTGTGGTATGCTTCATTATACTATAATAGTATATGGAAAATATATTGAAAACGACTAATCAAAAAACCTTTTTTTTTGTACTGTAGTTGATTGCTTTAAAGCAAATATTACAAAAATTTGTTAAATCTTGTCAACACTTACTTTCCTATATTTAAATAAATTCTTAATAACTAAATATTTTATCTTCCAATTGCAAAAGTTTTCATTTAAACAAAAATCCAAATTTATTTAAGGATAAATTTCTAGAAAGGATCAATAGCATAGCAAAAATATCCTGATGATTATTTTAAAATTCTAGAAACATTCACATCCACTAAAACATGGAATAAAACTTTTTAATATTAAAATTCGGGATAGCATCAATAATATTTGATAGAAAATTGAATTTTGTTTTTATATATCCTTCTTCTGTCTATAGTCTAGAATTGTAAAATTATCTCGTTATGTATCCTATCTTTTATTAAGGAAATTCAATTATTTATATATATATGTATACAGATTGTATACATAAATTCGAATTTCATTTATTTGTCTAGTATTATAAATTATATAATAAAAATAAAATACAAATTCGAAAGTTATACAGCAAAATTTTTAAATGTCATAAACAGAATAAAAGATATTTAAAAAAAGAGATAAAATTTACTTTGTGAAAAAGGTTAAAATAAAGAATTAAAATTCTAGTATTGTTTAACGACCTTGGATTTGATTAGTAATATTGTTTAGCTTAAGAATAAAAGAAGGAAAGTTTCTTCAGAAAAAATTAACTTTGGTTGTTGAAATAATAACAAAACTTAAAAGTATAAAACCAAATTTAAATTTAGAAATTGTTTAATAAACTTTTTTAACATTTCATTGAAATTTAAGTAAATTACAAATTTTTAAAAAAAAACATTTGCTAAAGATAGGATTGTTTATCAGTAGAGTCTTTTTTAAGCCCGAGTTGTGGCTGTTATGTTTTTTTACCAATCAGAAGTCATTAATATTTATTCTAACCAAAATGGTAGGTTAGTATTTTTAAATAGGTCCATATATTTAGGTGGTAACAATTCATAACGCCGCATTTGATTTTTTCAAGTTTTACAGGACACATAAAAACCTATATTACTTTTGAATAAATGTGTGATAGAAATTAAGGCCTGTAAAAATACTAAAAATGACAAATGAACTATAAATATACATTTTATTTAATACATTTTTATGAAGAAATACAAGGTCCTGTTTTAAGAATTGAAAAATTTCCGTGGTACTGCATCTACAAGCTACAACTTGAAATTACGAAGGTATTCAAAACGATTTTTGCGATATTGAAACTAAAGTTATGAATTACACAGGTTTTATTTTAGTGCATTTTTAATTAACTTTGCAATAATTGTGGCGTAAGCAGATAAACCAGATGATCCGCCGTATATTTGGAAAGGTTATTATTATTACATTAAAAAATAATCAATTTTTTAATTTTTAAAACTTACGAGATTATGAATTGTTATGATATTAAAGATTCGGAATAATATAATTTTTCTAAAATATTTCTACAAATCAATATTTCCATGCTAGCTACAATGTTTTTAATTGAAATTGCAACTGTAGCTATCTTTACTTTTTAGGAGAATATCCTTTATTTTGTACAGCCGAAGTCAAAAGTTTATAAATTAAAATTTAGAATTAGATACAAATTGAGAAAAATTGTAATATTTTTATTTCAAAATAAAATGGAGAATTTTGAAGGTTTTCTAGAACTGCAAATACTCAAGAGGTATTAAAAAAATTAAATGTGTTTTACTACAAAAAGAAATTTAGTTATGTGAAACATTAGGTGAGGCCTAAATATATAGTGCTGTGACAAAGCCTTACAACATAGAGCCATAATGGCTATTTATGCATATCCAACTTTTCAAATATAAGCATTATTCTTTTTTCACCAATTTCCCGACATGTCGGCCAACAGTTGTTGCAATAGCGCGCCGTTTTAAAACAGTGTAACACATATAGTTCATTCGGAATAAGTTATATGTATTTATTAGTTTTTTAAGTATCATTAGGTAATAATTTCTTGACTTATTATTTTACCAACTATTTATTATAAATTACATGCGTAATTATTATAATAATAATTAAAATTTAATATTTACGTCCAAATTCTTATGTCCAAAATTCTGATAAAATCGATATGGCCTTATGTCCAACTTTAACATAAAGCCCTAAAAATGCGCTAAAATGTCAGTTACGGATTTGTCCCACTTTTGAGGACATAAAACCGTGATTACTTTATGTTGCAACGCCACCTAAAAATATGCAATAATTAATTTTATACATTAATATTATCATTATCGTTACGTTAAATAGTTTTAAATTGAAAATCATTAATTTTTAATTTTAATTTTATTTATTATTTTATTTTACCCTACATTTTTTTACTATTTACACATAAATGGGTATAAATGTAAAAAAAAAAATGGTTCTATGGTTAAAGGAAAAGGTAAAAGAAGAAAACGGAAATTAAAGAAAAAATAAAATCGATTTAATTTGATTGCTTTATAATTTCTAGTGTTAAATATTAAGAGTAATTTGTTCAATGTTTATAGAAATATTTTTTATGTTTTATTTTTGATGATTTCATAAATAGATTAAAGATATAATTCGTAATAAAAATATTCAATGATAATAATTGGAATATTTTTTTTTTTTTTGATTAAATGTAAATATTTTATTTTTTAATTAAATTGCTAATCAAATTATTATAAATTTGTTTTAAACGAGATAAAAGTTCGTTATACGAGGAATTGGAAATTAAGTGTTATAGCCTTACTTAGTTATGATCAATTTAGTATAGATTTACACATTTTAATTAGAACTAACTCAGATTTAGACTTTAATTCGGTACGCAGTTATATACATTTAAAAATATTTATATTTATTTTAAATATTCTATAGAAAATTATTTTTAAATGTAATAATTTAGTCAGGATATTCTGATGCTTTACCAAGGAGCTAAATTAAATAATTTATAATTTCATACGCAATATTCATCGTCATGCTCTAATTTACAGCTCATTTAATAGACTTTAATTCTAATTTGCAGCCCAGTGAAAGACTTAAATATTAATTCGTCCTGGCCATCCAGGAAGGAATGAATGACACGTATCAAGAAATAGAACATTTTATGTTTAGAGTCTTGAATGTAGAAGTTTTTTTTATAGATTCTAAGTTTTGAATTCTTAAGATCTGTAATGTAAACTTAAACTACGTAGTATTTCCGAAAAGAATATATTTTTGCCGGACCTAATAGTGTCTCACTATAATATTTAAAATATTATTCTTTGCAATAGCGCTGCAGCCCAGACGCTTCGCTACCTTTTATTGCAATTTGAATCTACTAATTTTTATATAGATTCTAAACTATTTGAAGAAACATCGCTAGAATCTACTAAATATTCCTTTACCATAGAATATTATCTAAAACTTGACGTTTGGGTGAACTAATTGCAAGAAGTTAATAGTTTTGAGACATTGTTTCTCAGCAAATGATCTCAACCATTAAAATTTTGCGTTGGTAATCATTTAAAACTGAGGCTACTTCGAACGACATCGATATTGTACCCGAGTATCTACTGACGATTGGGATATAATTGGTCTAGAATAATAATTTTGTATACCTAAAAGATTATTTTTGATGAATTGAAATGAAAATTCATTACTTAAAATCGAACTACTTCATAATTAAGGAAAGCGACTATAGGAAAAGAATTTCTTTCGACTTTAAGTCTTTAAAATCGGCCCATTCAATTACCGCTGTTTCCATAATATTCGAAATTCAAATTTGTTACAATAAAATGTAAAATTTTTAGTTCTTAAATTTCAAAAATATTTTGCAATTCTTATACCTAAATACATTTCGTCTTTAACTTTGAGAAATGACTACAACTTTACATTAACTATTCATTACAAATCTTCCTATTCATTCGAAATCCTTATTATATTGTGAGAAAAACGTTTAAGCTAAAAGGAGATTATTTAATTTTTTTTTATACTAAAAGTCTTTTCTTATTAAATGAATTATTTTACTAGGAAGACAGGAGCAAATTTTTTTCTTTGTATACAGAGATTTTGTATATTGAAAATATTAAGTGATATTAAGGATTTAATAAAGTCCTGTTTGTATATATTATCGTATTAATAAAATTTGTTAGCACACGTGTCCTTTACAATTAATATTTCCGAATGAAGCCAAAAAATCTAGACTAGTTAATATTACACGTGTGTTTATAAGTAAAATTTTGAATTATTTTCCTAAAAAGGTGGTTTACACGCACTTTACAATACGTACAATTTCTGTTCGGAATTTTATTTAAAAAAAAATCTCTTTGATTATCCTATGGACATTGGTTTTTACATGTATACCGGATATAATATGAGATTAAACTGGAATTATCATTGTAATTCTTCAAAGAATTTTGTAAAGTTAAGGGGTTTGTTTAAAAGTTTGTTAAAGCAAAATGAATTGAATAAACTTATTTAAATTATTGCCGGATTTAGAATCCTATATCAAAATCCTATATATTATAAATACGTTGAAGTAGCATTCGGAATCTGTCATAAAGAATTTAAATAAATTTCCATTAAAATTTCAATACTAAACTATACCAGAAATCATATTTCTTTGATCCGATATTAATGGAACTCACTTTGTACGATAGTGTGCTTCCATTTGTTTGCTATCAAAAAAACTTGTTCATCATGCATAACTTGTTGTGCATAACCTTAAAGATTGTGAACCATCTCTAAACTAAGATTTTGCAACTTATATGGTCATGCTTATCACTCAATATATTCATCAATTATTATAGTCTTTGAATGAATATGCTTTCTCTAAATTGTAAGTACGTCCCCCAATCCTGAATCTTCTTTGTTACATCCAAAGATACTGGCACACTAAGAGGTTCCACTGAATCCTTCTCCTCTTCATCTTCTGCATGTTGAAGTGGCCAATCTTAACGTTATTGAATACTTCCTGAGTATTGCGTGTTGCGTACCAATTTCAGTGAATAATCTGGATGTCGTTTGTTCATTTTTCATAATTTCCTTCGTCTTTCTAGGATTGGCGGTCCCCCAAGAATAATTTTGTATTTTTACAACCGTATTTTGATACCCCTCTTTCAAGGTTACATTGTTTAGCACAAAAACGCTTATTGATTCTTCAATATATGTCATAGGTTATCCTATTTGATGAGTTTTTAAAGTATCATCCGTAGATCTTCAATAGTTTTTTAAAAGAAATTTGCTAAGACGAACGTAACGACAAATTATTGAAATATTTTGTTACTAAATTTATAATAAAATTTTCTTATTTAAATTTCTATATTTCGTGTATTTGACATTAAGTATTTTATTTATTATGTATAAAATTAAAAAATAATAATCTATACTATACAATATTTTTTTAATATATTTATGTAATACTGAAATGAAATATTGTGTAGAAAATAAATTAATTTCAAATTTAGAAGAATATATAAATATGCTTTTGTATATAAACAATATTTATATACAAAAATAAAACATGTGTCCAGGATTATTAATAAAAAAAAACATTTTGAATGAAAGTGATTCTGATTTATACCATAATCAAAAACTAGTTCATATTATTGCATATAACAACTGAGTCCTTACTCTATTATGTGAGTATATTTTATTCCTAACATATGTTTTTGACATGCGTATATTCTGAAGAGTTTTAGGTCCCTAATCGGATTTAATAAAAACATTCATTTTTTTTTTAAACAAAATTTTCTATAGAGATTTATTGAAAATTATTTTCCATTTAATACTGACATTTCCATAACAAATATTGTTTTTTTTATACAAATTTTTCTAAAGAACATTATTCAAATTGCATAGGAAAATTTTCTCGATTAAATATTAACATTTTTATGACAAGTGTACGAAGAGAAAATTTCTTAAATGACCTAAAATGCTATTATTTATTAACACTAAAATCCAATTAAATTTATTATTAGTTCATTTAAAAAAAAAAAAATTTCAACTTAGTTAAATATCTGAGTTTAATAAACGTTTTATATTCTGTTCATTTCCTTTTTCATATTTTATATTTTTATATAAATATCCTTACAAAAAAAGGACTTTAAAATATTCCCCATCACAAAAACTTTACTAAATTCATTTTATTGTATAAACATTATCAATTATAGAGGATAATAAAAAGCTTAAATGCTAAATCTTTATACGCGCGAACATTTATGTATAAAGCTACACACTGTGAAATTGAAAGTTTTAAAAGGATTTTTTTTTTAAATATAAGGATGTGTGAACATAATAATGTGTGGTGATTGTCTATAGTAATTTTGATAAGGGTTCAATATTTTTGGTATATTTAAATTGTATTTCAATACGTAAAATTAAATAACAATTTTTTTTTATGTGAACTTTTATTTACTGAATTTTAAAAGATCAAAAGTTTAAATATTAGAAAGTTTTTGTTAGTAAATTGAAAAGACTAATCATAGATTCTTGATAGTATGTTGTAATAGTAACTGTAGTAAATTATATCCAATATTTTCAAATGAACTATAAACAGCAAGTGAAAAAACTCATATTCAAGAATTCAATATTCAATAATGTTAAATTAACATAGAAAAAATATGAATTACATTACATTTTTATGAAAATATCATTTCACACTATAACAAGATTTAATGATTGACATAGATCTTTTTATAAACATAAGATAATGCTTTTTGTTGTAATTTGATCATTGTTATTGTCGTATGTAATATTTTTTACCACATACGACAATTATTAAAAAAAAAACTATAAAATCTTCTATGAAAATGAATTACTAAATACGAGAAAATAGCTTTATGTAACAATCAATTCACACTGATTATCAAAAAGATTACTGGATTATCATGTAAGCGAAAACGAATTCACATCGAATGAAAGATCTGTGAACGAAATGTAATAGCAATCATAGAAACACAAAATTTGATATACGACAATTAAATTCTAGGTGAACTTTTCATTTTATGGAAATGGTATGAACATTTACATGCAATGTAAGGTATAATAATTATTTAATAAATATTTAATAAAAAACTTGGAACAAAAAATTAACCTAAATGTCTCTTTAAAAATTCGTCTTTTAAATCATAATAAAATACAAAGTTTTTTAAGCAAAGTAAAAACTTATTCATCGTCTTTGACCTCAAAAACCAAAATATCAAAAAAACCTAGAAATATAATCAAAGTTAAATAATAGAAGCTTCATGAATTTAGAATATTTTGGACAGTTTTTTTAAATTTTAAATATAATAAATTTAATACAAAAAAAAAAAAATAAGTGTTGACATGAAACCTTCTCTATACTACCAATTTTTTTGTTTCTGTTGAAAGCAGAATTAGTGGTAAAAGATATCAGTGTCAAAGTGCCAACATTATGACATATACACGTAGCTATTATAAAGAAATTTTTCACCTTTTGTTTATACAATTTTTAATTAATATCATTTCAATTTTTTTGCCGTGATAAAACTAATCCAAAACAATTTTTTTTTTTTTTTTGGCAAATTAAGTTTTGACGTAAGTTTTCCTTTGAAATAATGTAGAAATTATTTTGATTTTTTTAAAGTAGTTAATATTTTATTAAAAATTAATTATATTTATTTAATAATTATATCATGTTACAAAATTTTGAGAAGAAACTTGTTTGTTAATTTCAATTTGACAACTCTACATTGTATGTTTTCTAATTTAAAAGGAGGAATTGTTGCTTTGCGTTTTATTAGCTTATTCTGTTTTGCTTTATATTACTTCAAGGATGGGGTACACGAAGCAGACGTTTCAAAATCGATTTGAAAATCGCATACTCGGAAGAGTATCTTTACCGGAATAAATTTGTCCTTTCTTCCCAGTCCTTCCTATTTTTTTCAAAATATATTATCCATACGAATATATTAATAATCCTATGAGTATTTCTTTTAGTTCTCTATTCAGTGGTTGAATACGAATTCCGTGCGATTTCGCCACTCTATACCATGCAAATTTAACACTAAATTCATTGTACAGCGTAATAAATAAGTTTATAGTAAATAAGTCAAAATTCTGAAGTAAGATTACATTTGCGTTAAAAAAATAGGAACCTGTTGAGCAAAATATAACAAAAGTGACATCATTTATGGGTCCTAAAATTCCAATCTCTTTCTTTTTAATTATCATATGTAAATATAATGTTCGACGTTAACGCATAAGACGTATGCAAGTGACGCCTTCTATTTTTAAATATTTTGTAATATGACAAATACACACCACTAAGTTTACGTTTAATTTCCCTACTCGAAGTCCAAAGAAGCATGGCCTTCATAAAATTGATTCAATAAATATAATATCACGACCGTAAAAAAGGTTATAACAATTCCCATCCCATAATTGTTCTACAACTGAAACAATTCGTTTATCAAACAAGATTTATGAGATTATTTGTCTTATGATAGCTACAATATTCGCAGAAAAAGTTGTAACAGCAATATTCAAGGTTAAATGATCCTCGCCTATTAGAAGTCACTGCAACCGCAAGATTGCGTATAGATAAAAATAATGGTTATCGTAATCCGTATCAATTTTGTGAGTGTTATTATTTGCATTTGTGATGTCGAAATATTAATTAACTCGGTAAAAGTTTATAAATCAACAATTTTTTTGACAAATTTTTACCAACTTTAATAAATGTTTGTAACTATTTTTAAGAAATCTTTCGATATTCGTGATTAAAAAAAAAAAATTCTGTTAATAGATTTTCATATACTGACATTTTCCTATTAAAATTCCGAAACTATAATGTAAATGTATTCAAACATTTTTGTTAAACCCCTAATATTTTTAAATTTGTTGTACGGCAAACTTTTTTCTTAAAAAATTCATGTTATAAGCTATATAAATAAATATATATAATTTATTTTTTTGAAAAACTTTACTTCAACACGCACATTACATATATACAAGCATAATTTTTTTTGGAAACATTTTTCAGTAAATAAACTTTTTTTTTTTTTTTTTTTGGAAATAATGTTGAACATATTTTTTAACTAAACCATTTTCAAATATAATATTTTTAATATATCTTTCATTTACACATCCGAGAGTTTATAATAATCAAAAACTTTACACTTGGCGTCTGTTTTGGATGGTTTTATGACATTTTTTTATTGAAAATTTTTATGTTGAACTCTCTGGTTTTAGAGAGAGATGAAAAGTATGTATAAAAAAAAACAAAAATCACAATTTAAAGCAAAAAGATATTTTAAGGGAATTCATATTTATAAAATATTGTATTAGGATTTTGTAACAGTTCAAGTCCTGATGTTGCATAAAAACAATTTTTACTTTTAAAGAGTATATTAACTGACAAAAAATTTATGGAATATGTTGTAATATAATTTTGTAATTTTTTTTATGATAAACTCTGACATTTTGACATTTACTTTATTTGTAGAAAAAGCTTTAATAAAGTTTAGAGTTAAATTTGATCCTTTTTAGAAAGTTTGTATTCAAATATATATAATTTTTCAATAAATGAAATACAAAATTTTCATATGAAATTTTGTGGGGGTATAGAGTAACAGGCTAACAGGTAAGCTCTATTAAATTTGGAAAGAAAATCTCATTTTGGTTTGAAATGAATTTTGTGGAAAAATTAATTTCAAAATTCTAGTTTTGACACTATATATAATTTTGGTTAATGTTCAAAGGACCAATCAGTAAACTAAAGTTTTAAAAATGAATAAACAATCATGAAGATGGATTCACCTGAGTCATTACTGGAAACATTCTTATGAGAAAACATGCCTCACGGCTTAGTTTATCAGCAAAGTCCATCTGTAGAGGTTGATACGGATTCTATCTGTAGAGGTGACGAGGACAAATGTTGGATTATCTGATATGCAGGTGTCCAGCGGTCAGGAATAGAAGCTGAAACATTTGGTTATTAATTTACTGACTAATCTTTCAAAGGCTAGTATCTTTAAGCTGGCAACGGAGAAATCTGTCATGATAGAAGTGTGATTTGTCAACGTTGAAATCCTCTCCATCTTTCAAGTTTCAAACTAACCAAACCAACCAAAGTTTAAATCAAAACAACATTATTTATTTTTTAAGGACTATTATAGTCGAATGACCAATGCTTATCAGTATGATAAGACAATAAAATTGTTTAAAATTTATTTAAGCATTGCATAGGGCACATAAACAAGACCCCAGTATGGTTGTATTTAACTAATTATCTACAAATTGATGAATTCTAATTGGTCTGTTCAAACAATACTTTTAAGCGAATGATTCAAATTTTTCGATGTATGTAATATACTTTTAGAAAAATTAATTACAAATCGTAATAAAATATAATGTCCTTATTACAAGGTAAGATTCACTCTCTCAAAAAATAAAAATTTGAACATATAAATTTTGTGTAACTAATTAAAATATGTACCGCATTTGTTTTAAAGTTTAGGCTTAAAAGCCTTGTGTTAGTTCACACTCAGTCTATTAATTTTTTAACATCTGATTAACGAAGCGTATAATGTAAAGGATCATACGGGTCTGGACGTCAGAGAAACTCTTCGCTTCAACAGAAGTCATGGTACTAACAGACCAAATATTAGTAGTATAAGTACAATAGATCTCTTTAGACGGGGAAGTTCGTACTTCTACATTAACGACCCCTTTACAATCTAATCTAAAATTTAGCTTATGTAATTTATAGCTAATTTGTTGTTACATTCTACTAAATTTAAAAAATTTTAAAGCTAAATTAATTTCATTAAATTATACTTTGTTTGAACCACTGTTGATTTTATTTCAGTTTTTTTTTTGTATATTAACCTCAAACCTTAAGTTTTCTGATTTAAAATCTAATGAAAAAAAATAATCATAAAATATCACTTGCATATAAAATTTATAAAAGAAGGTTTTTCTGTTTGCAGATTAGTATTATAATTCAATTTTCCGAAAATAAAAATAAGTATTTGCCACCCATAAAATTGGTAATGCTTTGCACGTTTCACTATTTCCAAACTGGTAAATTTTTAGTCTGTACCAGAGTAAAAATATAATTACAAAAGCTCAAAATGAAAGTATGCGTATTAAAATAGACTCTTAACATAATGTTCAGCTACATAGACGAAATTTGTTACCAGCAAAATAGAAGGGTTATAAATATTCTAACAAACACGGAAATTCCTCCTTCTCCGTCACTGAAAATTGTGTTTACATTCCAAATATTTTTTTTTTTGCAAATTGAAATGAATTTTTTACCTTATTCGTTTTTCTGACCTGCAATTTTGTTACTCGAGTTATTGAACACAATTATTAAGTGATTGCATATTTACTAAAGCGAAATATTTTTTTTGAAAGCAAGTATTACGTAACGACAGTGCCAGAGTGCCATCCATAATATAAGTTTTCCATTACAAAATTGTTAGTAAGGGTAAATTAGTCCTGGTTTTGTATTAATTAATCCTACATTATATTTTTACCCTTTTTTATACTTTTTTAAAAACTACAAATAGAATTTTCTCTGTTTCTGAGTTTTCCAGATGAAAAATTTATAAATTTTGTAAATAAAACCTGTGTGCGTAAATGCACCTTGAAATTTACGGTTTTAATTTAATTTCTATATAACATAATAATTATTACGGGGGATGGGGGGATGAATTATGTTAAAAATAATTATTATTATTTGTCCAACCCCTTAAAATACTAATCAGTTAGAAAATTCTATTGATGTTAAAAATACAATAATAAAAATATATATTTATTTTTTCATTGTTGGGGGATGCACCTTAACAAATGTTTTGGGTGGAGCTGGGTAATAAAATAAAATATTTATATTAAAATGGAAGGGGAAAATTTTTAGGCCATATAAAATGAAATTTTCTTTTTTTATTTTATTTTTACATTCTGGTCAAATTATATGCATAATTAACAAAAAAGTATTTTTAATAATTATAATAAAACTAAGGGTGATTTATTATATTTTTGGGGGCCTAGGCTACAAATTCCTTAAAAAAAATTTTAACATTAGTATTATACAAAAAATAATGTGTTTATTATTATTATTTTATTTTAATGGATCTATAAAAGTTGCATTTAATATTCGTCAGGTTCAAAACCAAAACCAAAATTAATTTCTAAATTGTTAAAATTTTCCATTTGATTACAATCACATCAGTTAAATATTATTATGGTTTTAACAGTCATGGTCAAATGAATACCTTAATGGTCTAAATCCCTTTTGTCGTGTATAAATGGCAACAAATTAATTCATTTTTTTTTTTTACATAAATTCCTTAAAATGAAAATCAAATTACAAATATTCTATATAATATGTAATAGTTAAATTTTACTCGAACGAAATATGGAATATCATTAACTAGAAAATTAATATTGACCATTATACTAGTCGGCTGATGATATCAATATATGAAGAATAATATTAGAACAATAAAATAGAGCTCGTTAAGTAAATCAGAGTGACGGCAAGGCAACAATAATAACCAATTTAAATATAATCTAAATATAAATAGCTATACGATGAATGTATGCTTCTTTATGATATCAATAACAATCCTTTTTAACGATTTACCCCCAGAGGATCCATTTTATATTATTCCCTTTACGCATTACTCAAATTTAAAATATAATATTAAGAATATTATAGTATAACATTAAGGTATATTGTAAAAATAATTCAAGTCCTTTTAAGAGGAAAGATTAGTGTGTGTAATAATTATTATAGTTGTCCTTAAAACAAACAAATATTTCAAATCCGTTTTTTTTGGTAATACTTTATACTCTTGTCTATAAAAGGAAGACAAACATTGTAAAGACAAGAGTTATTTCAAATGCTTTAAATATTCAATTTAATCAAATATAATAATTTTAAAATTATTTGCACATATTTTCAAAAATAATATCATAAAAATATTTGGTTTGATGGAAATATTATATGTATAAGGAAAGCGACTACATTAAGGATTAAACATCGCACGGTTGACTAATTTGATATTTTGAAAGGGGAATAATAATTTAAAATTTAAATTACATAATATTATAATGAATTTCCATGGTAGTTATTTATATATTTTAAAATATTTTTAGCCATTGAGTTGATTTTAAAAAAAAAAATTGCTTGATTGCCAGTTGTTGTCATTGGGTATGAGTTAGTGTAATAATTAAGTATTTGAACATATGTGTAAGATGTAGAGACACATTTTAATTCGGATTTTATTATGAATAAAAAAGTACATAATTTTGAGCTCTATAGCAATTTTATATACATTCAGGAAAATGTCTATATGAAATTGTAAGTGAAAATGGAGCTAGTTGATTATATTGCTATAGATAAGGCCAATTAATACCTTACTGAAGGCGGTTTATTTATATCCTCAAAATTTATTGAAATAGAAAAAATTTATTATGTAAAAAGGCAAGAAAATTATAGGAAAAAAACTTTACTTTAGTTTCCCAGAAAAGAAAATCTAAAAAAAACAACAATTTTCTGAAACCAAGTTTTTTGTTTGCTTTGAAATTCGGTGTTTAAAATAAGATTAATTTTTAATTTCATTTTTATCAATTTGCTATAACGTTTATTATTGTATATTTATGTAAATAAAACGACCATCATAAATGAATAATTGTTATTTAAAATTCATCGGCTCACTATTAGTTTGTTGTATACGCCAAATTTGACATTTAAAGTTAATACGTTTCTATAGGATCCAATAGTAATGTAAGATTCAAACCCAATAAAAACATCTCCCTAGAGCACGACCAATCATAGGAAGATCACGCTCCACAATTATGATCTAGTCTTAATACGCAATTTTTTTTTCTTAGAATTAAAAGAATATTTTTGGTATTATCCTTTTATTAGGGCAATCTTATAAGCATTTTTATTAAAATCATTTTTTATTCTCTTAAACTAAAATTCATAAGTATGTATATATTCGTAGTGATATTAGATTGTAATAAAAACTGACGTATTCGACAACCCCATTCAATGATAAATAAACCATATTTTTTTAAATAATTAGATCGAGAAACTAAAGAAGACAGTTTAACAAAGCTGTTAAAGTAGATCCACTAATGATACAATAATTAGAAGATTCTATAGCACCATTTTCTTTCTTTGGTTGTTTTAACATTAAAATACATTTTCTACAGTTAAACTAAATGACGCGTACGACAAACTAGTACTCTGCCGACGAAATATGTATAGATGAAAATTATTATCTTATATTTTAATCTAGTAAAACAAAACGTTAAAAAAATTCTCTTAACAAAACAAAAATGTGTATGGCAACAATAACAGAAATGCGAATAATCAACAACAGAAACACAACCAAAAAATTTACATTTATATATTTATATTATTTCATTGATAAAATATTAAAAGGATTGAATTTCATATGTGCATTCAGACAACTTTCAATTGCATCAGCTTTCAAACATTCAAACGTTTTTCTATATACATATAGTAAATCCCAATATATTCCGAGTATTCTGTATGTGACATTTTGGATTGCGTGATGTTAACAGAATTTTGTGTTAAGAGGAAGGCAAAAGTGATAGAGATTATAGTGAATTTTGGATATTTATTAAAATTTATATATAAATAATACGTATTTATTTTTGTATATATGTAAAATACAAAAGAATTTTAGGCAAATAAGCAATCGTCAATTTTGTATTTATTCATGCATACGTCGAATACGTATATTGACAGATTTAATTTTTGTGAATTGATATTCCAAATGGATAAATCTTTAGAGTTAAATTAAAAGGATTTTTGCCAATTTATGATATTAAATAAATAAAAGTGAAATTATATATTCACAAAATTATAAATCGAGAATATTATTTTATATCTTTATAGTGGATGATCTCTAATTACAACAAATTTTGATATAGAATATTGTAGATAGAGGAAATTCAAAGTTTGTGCTATAGTTTTGGTTTGTTAGGGAAGATAAGAAATATATTTAATTGTAATAGGGTAACATTAAATTACACTTACTGATAATTGTCCGGTTTAATCAGATAATGTTTTAATGTATACATACCCAATGTATGTATACCCAAGGTAGCCAGCTTGGCCCACTATTGTTTATACTTTTTATAATTTTTTTAAAAATTTTAACTTTAACTCTTTGCTGATGATGTAAAATTTGTTAAAGCTATTAACTCAATTTCTGACTTTATTTTGAATTGCAATATGATTTGGATAACTTATTTATAGCTGGTGCCATATTACTCGTAAATAGTTTTAATAAATCTGAGAAGAATAAGTTCTTCAATTGATATTGGCGTATGTTTTGATACAAAACTTTCTTTTGTAAAACATATTAACTTAACATCATAACTTCTACCTTTAATGATTAAAAATAATCTGTCTACTACGGTTTTTTTAGTTCTTTGGCACGTATCTTTAAAATATTTAACTTTTAATTCTTTTAAATTTAAAATTTAAATATTTTAAGATAATTTCTATATATATTTTACAATTAGTACTTAGTCGATTCAATTAATAAATAAAAATTGCCAATTTAACATTGAAATGGTATAAATAAAAAAATCAATCCAAAACTTGATTTTGATATTGTTGTAAATATGACATATCTAAATCAAATTAGTCTTATTCCAAGTCAAAACGAATTTTTTTTAAGTCCATTGTTCCTTTTTTAATTTAAATTCTATAGTAGCTCAAGACAGATATGTAAAAGCATGGAGGATCAGATTAAGTCTTTCGTTGTGTATTTGACCTTTATTTAAGTTAAATTATTTGTTTCAGTCACGGCTTTTTTAACATGCAAGCTTGGATTTGTCTAATATTCTTCCAACTATTAAAAATCTTTATTTTTCTAACCGTGCAACTGAATAAGTTCGTAAAGAATGTAATTGAAAAGATGGAATGTAACAATGGCCTCACAAAATAATTAATATTTAGTTTTGCTCATCAAAATTAGCTTTAAGGAAATCTTAAATTTCTGTTTTATCAAAAAATTTTGATAAAATTTAATTATGAACTACTTGTACACAGTACTTCAGAGTAATTAGTTCACATTTAATAAAACTGATTTTGTATTTCTCAAAACAACTCAACCGTAATATTTTTCTCGTAATAAATATAAAATTCATTTTTCTTGTACATATAATTAAAAATTCCTTACAAAATTAGAAATTATCACTGATATCATGGCGGACACTAAAAATTACATATAAAATACCATAAATCTGTTCATAATCTGTCTTGTATTAACTCTTGTATAACAAAACTATTTATTTAAATAAAATTTCTGTACAAACTATTAAAATATATTTTAAAAGCTTACATTTTGAAATGTTAAATCTCTAAACATTATTTTTGGTGTTCATACACTTTACCCAGGATAAGTAAATTTTATACTACCATATTAGTAGTACTACTCCCACACTCATACCATTATATACAAAAAGTCGACATAGAACTTGACATTCAAAAAGGCGAACATAGATTTTCGCTAACATAAAAACACCACCACTTTAAATGTCATAGTTCACCAAATTTGTGTTATTTTTCCCTTTTGATTATTTAAATCGCTGAAAATTTAAACTGCAAGTTTTTCATCCCTCTTTGAAGGGTAGGAATTTCAAATTATATTTTATAATATATTAAACCTCTAAAAAAATATTCGTAAATTTTATTTATGTCGAGTGTGTTTTTTTTTGTGTCGTCTACATTTTCAAGTCCCTCTATTCTGCACACTAGAGAATGACTAAATTAGTTTTATAATAATGTTTAAAATTCTTGATTCAGTTTGTGTTTTTTGGTTCGGTTTTGGTTATATATTTTGTTGGAAAATTCGTATTTAAAATTAATGGTTTTTTGTTGTAGATTTGAAATGAAAATGCGTTTTGGGTACAGTACAATACACAGTTAGAGATTTTGTGTTGTGATGAATCCCAATGGATTTAATGTGACAAAACATATTAAATGGGTTTTTTTCTGTTTGTAATATTCACCTTTTAATGTTTTTATATAAGGTATTAAGGGATTTTTTATTATTTTTTTTGGTAACTAATGAAAATTGGATTTTTTTATAAAAATAAAAAAGAAGATGAAAAAATTGTAATAAAAAAACAATGTAAAGGTTTGCTTACATTTTGGCTTTACTAAATAATTCAGGGTTTGAAATCTAGTGAATTTTTGAATTAATAGAAAATGGATATCGAAATATTTACTTAATTATTACAAAATTGGAAACATAATTAAGTCAAAATTATTTTATTTGAAAGTGAGTTTTTTTTCTTCAATATTTAGTAATTTGAGTATCTAATCGTAATCAATCATAAACACAAGCACCATCTTGCGAATGCCAAGAAATGGTGGCTTAAGAATTTTGTATTTAGGGTCATAAACAAACTATAAGAACATAATATAAAGGAGATAATCTTTTAAAACTTGATTGAATTGTTGCACTTTCTCCACAATCTGAGATTTACTATTCACAAAGGATTAACTTCTCATATTTCCATCACCTAAAACAAACAAATGTTAGTAATTAGACACAACTTCTTTAACAAGCATTTAAATAAAAATAAATATAAATTTATTCAGAAAAATTTAAAGTTAAGCTAACAAGCTACCACTAATATATATAGAGGTTCACAGTTTTGAAAAGAATATATTTACCATGCGTATAGCTTATAAATTACCAATCATTCGGGGACCAAAATCAGGGGAATTTCCAGTAGTAAAAGTTAGTTTTCAGATGTTGTTAATTTGAAGTTTATATATCTACTAGACCTGAAATAAGCTATAACAAGGGTCACACTAAAGTATTACCTTTTAAACCATTTATTACAAGCTAAAGAGAAACTATAAAAATTGAACCCATTCAATCAAGAAGCAGAAAAATCGGAAATATAAATAAATTTACTTATATTTTGGTTTTGCTTAAAGCTTTGTTAAGTCCCTGGGATATGTTTACTCAATTCCGCAATTTAAAATATACCGCGACATCATGGATTTACAAACCTTAATGCCGACAGCTTGATAATTTGCATGGATTTTTCAAAATTTTACTAATTTTCTATTAAAATTAATTGAATTACTATTAGCATAATTTCAGTATAAGCTTGAAGAAACGAATACTTTCAAATGTGGTAAAATAGTTTTTATATATACAATTTTTTACTTCTTGTCATATTCATTGGGGAGATATAATTTGATATCAGTTAAATTTATCACTTTACACTGTGATTTCACCCTCTTTATTATTATTAAATTTTCTTGATTTTAAAAATCATTTTCTTTTCCAAATACAATAAGATGTAAAAAATGTTTTAAGTAAATTCTTTGATTTTTGTCTATATTATTATTTGAAAATAATATTATATTTATTTACTGAAAGTAGTGGATTCATTTTTTTGTTGTTATATCAATATTTATTTATTCCACTGTCAAATAATGATTTTTAAATTTTACGTATTTGAATTTTCTTAAGAATATTTATCTTCCACTTCGTCAGACTATTTATAACTCACCCTTTTCGTTCTAATATAAAATTGTATAAAATTTTCTTCATCATTGCAACTTTCTGTAAAGAATCTTTTGAAATTGATTTAATGTCTATGTAGATATAGTTAAATATTATTTAAAATTTTAAGATGAGACAAAAAAAATATAACTTTTATTGGATATATTAGAGTTGATCAAAGTATAGAGATTCAAATTACCCTCTGTGCATAATATAAAACTCCATTCCATTTTGAACATAGAAAAAAGTCAATAAAATTTATTTTTATTTTTCTTTACCTTGAATTTTTGAACTTTTCGTTAAATTTAAATGATTATTGACATTTTAGCACAATAAATATTGCGAAAAAAAGATGTTTCTTAAGTTTTTCATCGGGGATGATAACAAATTTTAATATAAAAACTTTGAAGGATTCTTAAAGTTGAGATTTTCAGATTTTTTCACAATTCAAATTATAATTTAATAAACATCAAATTTAATAAAATTTCAATTTTGTTTTTCTTTTTAAATTATATCAATACGTCATGTATTTAAAGTATACAGAAGAAATAAAATGGCGGCGGTGCAGTAGTGGTTTTTGCTGTCATTCATTATAATGTCAAAGTCGAGGTATCGATATTGCTGTATTACCTAGTAATACAAATTTTCAGCTTATAATGTGAATTTAAGACTTGGAGTAGTGGTAAGGAATGATTTGGCTCTATGAATTAATGTTGCGGGAATTAATGTTGTCGAAAATGCGTAATAACGACGTTATTAATGCGTTATTATTTCGTTTTAAAATCAAATTTCCTAAAAGGGATTTAAAGTCGCGGTTTGTAAATAAGATTTTAAACCTTATTATAAGAGTCGCTAAGCAGTGCGACAATAACGTTTTGAAAATTGGAGTTAAAGGATCTCACATAAAGTGAATTACATTCGTGCAACATGTAATTCAATTTTGACTCAAAACTAATTAAACATTACAACTTACTTTCGTGCCCGCGATTGAGACAACTGTCCAGCAGTATTAAAATTGTTTTGTTGCAATTAAAGATTAGTCATTCAATGTCATGAAAATCGAGAACTCAAACATTAGAAAGTTGAAGCTCCAGCTACCGCTTATATCTGTTCTTGAGTCATCACTAAAATTACAAAAAATAAGAATTTAAATATTTATAAATAGACAAATTAAATGTTAATGAAATTATTTTTCAGTTTTTACATAAATTTAAATTATTTTATACTGAAATTTAATTGTCAGAATTAAATTATGTTCTCTTCCTATAGCAAATTTAATTTCTGTCCTAAAATTTAAACAACATTTACACTTCTAAAATTCTGCTCATTCATTTTGTTATTTAAAATCCCTACTACCATACAATTTTTATTCTAGCTGCATTTCTTTTGGAAAGAATTTGTTGTCTGGAAAAAATTAACACTGGATGCACATTATTATACACGAAATGCTCTTTAAAAACGTTTTTAAAATCCAACAGAGCTTACAAATCTAAAATTCGTTTAACAAATATAATAAAATATTACAAATATATAAATATATTTTTAACTCCTTTTATAGTATTATCCCTTTTACAGTGGAGCATATTAACTGTAAAAATCCTATACTTTAAAAATTATAACGAAAATGTAGAAAACCCAACGGGGCTAACAAAAAAAAATATATAAAATAAAACACTTGTCAAGATTTTTACTTCGCCAGCATTCAGAATTATCCTTTATCCTTTATTTAACAGATCTGCTTTAGTTTTGCTCTTACAACACTTTTTTTTTAAATAATTTTTTTATAACTTCTTCCGTTTTATTGTCTTTTCAGGATGCTGTCAGCTTTTTACAACACCAACACAAAATTACACAAAAAAAAAATTGTATTTTCCATACTTTTTGTTCGTGAAGATTTTTTCTTAGATATTGTGTTTAGCTGCATTTGTTGCAGTTGCATCAAAAATTCCATATAATTTGAAGGAGCGAAAGTGTTTTGTAAGAATTGCACTTACAAAACAAAACAGCACCAGGAAAATATATGTATAAAAAACAAACATCATAAAAAAATATTCTCATTCTGTTTTCTCTGACAAATTCAAAGTAAAAACAAGAAAATTGTAGTGCAAAAATAAAAATATAAAAGGACGACAATTATATAACAAAAAAAAAAAGGAAATCATAAAAAAACGGATGAAAGAAATTATTGAGTGTAAATATAAAAATTTATTTCACATCAACAAAGAAATTACTAACAAAATGGCATTGAATCAAATAATTTTCATTTTAATATTATCATTTGTATCGTCTATTCAAGGAATTACTGAGGAATTGTCACCAGGTAAGTGATGTCAATAAAATGTATATATATATATATATATATTAAAGGATTTTAGTATTTATGTAGTTATTATAAATATGTAACTGAAATTTAGGAATATTGAAATGATATTTGTTAAAAATGTAGGTCAAAAAGAATATAAAGAAAAAGTACTGATGAAGGCAGGCTATAATTTAAATTAATGTCAATGAAAGTGGAAAGAAAACTGCATTGAAATTTGTAGTTTTTTTTTATTTTTCTACATTATATTGGAAAATTTATTATTCCTGATTGATTTTTTTTGAATATTTCTGTATAAATTAGTAAATTTTGAATAAATTAGTAAATATATTTTTGGTATTCATTAGTTCTTCGAAATAAGGAATTTAAAATGTACTAATACAAAAAGGAATAGGCTGAAAATATTTTGTGCTTATGTGAAGAAATTGTTCTTTACCATGACCGTCTTGATACTATGGAACTTTTGTCGTTGCCACTGAAAAACCTATTGCAATTCTTTGAAAGTGCTAGTCTTTGGATAAGGATTCTTGGTTCTATCTTAAAGTTACATTGGAATATTTCCACAGTGATCTCATTGATTCGGGACACCGGTACCTATCAATATTAATGAATAATTATCGCAAAAACTGGATGAAAAAAAATATAATTTCAATTTTGTAGTTTAGTATTGGCAATAGATTGCCCAGAATACAATTTGCAATGTTTTAATAGACAATACTTGTAAAATAAGAACAACATTCCAGAAATGCAACGTTCTTTTTCAACTATTGGTAATTCAATACTTTTAACTAGCTTTTGCAATGTTTTAATAGACAATACTTCCATAAAAACAGGCAATTTGTAACAATCAATTTCTAAAGGTATTCGGATGTCATTCGTCATTCAGTTATTGTTTCTTGTTACTGTTCAATCAATTAAATTCATTATAAATTAATTGACATAACCGCCATATAAAGAATTATAGTAATGAATTTCTGAAACCTTACTAATATGAATTAAAATATGAACCAACAAATATACAATTTCAGTGGGTAATTTGTATGTGAGAGACAGATAGTATCAGTAATGTAAGAATCTGACAAATTGATTTTTTTTTTAATTTATTTATAAACATAACTAATAATTTAGATAGCTCTCCAATTTCCAATTAAATTTTAAATGGATAATTGTTTAGCCTACAATTTTAAATTTGGCTATACCCATATCTTTAAAAGACTTTGGCAGTTATTGACAAGCAAAGCATCAACTTGAAAATTGAAATAATCAATTATTTAATATTATATTTATTTAAATATTAAAATATATTTTATAATTTTTTTTAAACTCAAATCATTTAGAATGATTGACAGCATAAAAACCTTAAATAATTGATAACTAATTTTCCAAATATAATTGACAATTTGATATTTCAGAACAGAGAGAGTTATTTTTGAAGCTGTTAATTTGGAATATTTAACAATTTTTTAAACTAATTGCAGATAATATCAATAATATAGCAGTTTTTAAAATTTTGTTGTATATTCAAATTAAATGAATATATGAACTAAATATTTTGTATATTATAAAATTTATTATTGACAGAAACAATTATTTTCACTGACATTTTAATAATTCTCTTTTAAACTAAATAATTCTACTTTAACTTAACTTCTTCTTTTAGACACATTTGTATATTCAGAAAATATAATATTTTTCTAATCACAATATGAATTTTCATTAATTAAAAAGTTTAACTTCTTATGATATACAAGAGTAATAAAGGAAAACCATAAATTTTCTAAAGACTAATAACAATCAAAAAAAAAACTTTCCAGAAAAGTCTTAACTAAAAAAGCTAGTCAAACAACTGATACCTTAATTTTCTTGTCGTTATTATTTAAAACATAAATAATAATATTTTAAAATATATATAAATATATTGTGTGCAACACACCCTTAAAAAATGTCCTTTTTCTTATATAATATTGGAAAATTTTAAAGGTAATGGATACCACGCAGCAGTCCTACAACAGTTTTATATTAATGAGCATTTTTGAATGTTAATTTCAATATGAGGTACAAAATATTACCTATCTCTCTCTTAGTGGCACTACAGTCCATATTGAACCAGGGCCTCCCGTAAAATCTGTTTCCATTTATGTCGATCAGATGCTAACATCCGCCAATTTCTCTTCCCTAGCTCCACCATATCGCGATCTACACTGTCGTACCATCTTATTCTGGGCATAATTTCATTTTATTCTTGATTACATCTCTAATTAGGGGTCTATTATTATTTCATTGGTTATTTACCATATAAATGTACATATTAAAGTTTACTTTTAACATATTGAAGCGAAACAGCGCCTCTTGTGGCAGAAACTTAATTTACTTATTCTATTTTTACTATCTTTCGATATGTCTAATAAATAATCATTTAACTCGTTCAACGAGCTATCTACCAATATTTGATAAATATGACATTTACAATGCTAATTGAACGATATGAAGAAAATGGACTGACAGACGTACAGACTTGAAAAATAAAAGTATATTACTGTTTTTTGTTTCTCAAAAAATACCTAAAAAAATTAAATAAAACCAATTTTTATTTTTGTTTCACAACACCTTTAAGCATGATTGAGAAGTATAGAAAAATTTTAAAGCAGGCGGTTTTCATAATATTTATAATATTATTTTAGTAACAGGTGTGGCTTATTATCGTTTTTCCTTTTTCTTATATTATGTATATATGAAAAAACGTTTTGTTCCTTTTACATAAAAAACAACCTCTAAAGTAATTGTTTATGAAAAACCCCTGTGTCTCAAAGGTACAATATAAAAAAAAAAACCCAACAAAATTGTATATACTATATTTTGTTGGGGTGCTACCGTGCATAGGCAATAAGGATCGTATAATAATTTTCTTGTAAAGTACACTTTCTTGGGAAAAATATCCTTGCAATAAGAGTGTCACAAGGATTTTTATGTTTTTTTTTTTTATTTTCAATTTTTCCATACTTAAGTACAGAAAACAAAAAATATTGTCTTCGGACTTGTATTCACAATAAAGACATTTTCATGTATTTAAAATTTACCACTCATCCTTAAAGTATTACAATGACCGGAGTTAAATATGTATATATGTATAAATGTTTACATACAATTATATATGGTATAAAATATTAAGTACTTTCCTGTTGCTTATTTTGAAATGGTTTATAGAGGTATGAGAACAAATAATTGACAAAACAGAATCCCGAAATAATAAAATATTTCTTGTAATTGTTAAGGTCTTTGGCATCAGAATATTTTAAGATTGGATTTCTTTCTCAAATATTTAGATAAATCTTGTTTTTATTCTTATAATTTTTGGTCCGACTGGCATTTATTTTTTGCCGGATATTATGATCTTAATAACATTACTTGTGATTTATATTTCCAAAAATTAGCTAATTCTTCTGCGATTAGCTAATAATTAGCTAATTCTTCGGCTTCTACTTTTATCGATAAAACTGAAAGTCCGGTGACAATACAACCAACTAAATTAAACAAGGCAGGACGTAAGGTTGTTTCTTTTTTACACTATAGTAACACATTTAAATCCACTAGTATTACAAAATCCAATCCATTAGCATCGAAGCACCTTACAAAGTTTGCTTTGAAGCATATGAAGACAAGAAGATAAAGGAAACAAAGCATTCTCAAACTTTAAGAAAGGAGTAGAAGTAAATGGGAAAATGTAAGTTATTTACATAACTAAAAAAAATCGAAAATTAAAATTAAACAAATTGCTTATAATTCTAGGGTTCACAGGTCCATCTGTGTAGGAGCGTCGTACATTGCCCTTGCTTTCTTACGTCTGTGGTGGCGTACCCATAAAGACAAATTACTAATTTGCGATGTTACAATAAAAAACATAAAATTATAGTTTCCGATTTTCTTGATTTCGATAAAAAGTTACAAATTCCTAATATTTATGAACGATATTTTCAGCAGGAATCTTGTGTTTTTCCAATTCATATTTATTTGCTTTTATTTTCTAATTTATTCTCAACCTCCCCAACCATCAACCACAAAATAAACGTGTGGCAAAATGCTTTATACTTTATTTTATATCATATACGTAGAAGGATACGTTTAGGCAAACTCTGTATCTCCAATAAATGTAATAGATATACAAAATGCATAACATTTGATTCGATATCAAACTTTGGGTATTAAGGAAGTTACAAAAATTATCATAGTTTTATCAAATGAATGGTTTGAGAAAAACTTAAGTGAAGCTTCTGTAGCAACTTTGATCGAAATACGATTGTTTACAATGCCAGCCAGGAATACTTTTTCAGAAAATCATTTTAACTTCTTTCAATTATAAATATACTAAAATTGCAATGTATATCAAAAGCTGATATAGCTAAAAAAATAATTCATAAACAAATATGTTATTCTCGTAAAAGAAATAAAATCAAATTCTGCAAATAATGATTCACTTTTAATCTACTGAAAATTTAAAAGAAATTCCATTAAATAAATTTGAAATAACAATTTTTTTTTTTAATATCTTATATTTTGCTATTTTTAAGGGAAATGTAAAAAAAAAAACTGACGAATTTATTTAACTAACTAACCCAAACACACAGTAACTTTTTACTTTCTGTTATTTAACTTTTATATTTCAAAAAAAATTACAAATAAAAATGCATTTTTATGGACTTATCTCTTAAAATAAGATATTCCAGGATTGCAACATGTTGCGTATTACATTTTTAATAGAAATTTATACATAAAGTAATAAAATTTTCACATCCCCTCAATTTTATTTAAATAAAAAAGTTTTGTGGTAAATTGTCTTTGTATAAGGGATGCCTTTGATAAAAAAAATATAATCCGTAGACAAAAAAAAAACGAACCCTATAAATTTAGACCATAAATTAAGACGTTAAAAAGAATTTTCAATTACCTTTACAAAAAATAAAAATATTATCCTCATAAAAATATTTACGTTAAATAATTTTTTTTGGGAACCACAGAATAAATGATACAATTAGTACGAGCAATATGAACGTAATTTTGAAATATTTAGTAATAGATACAGTGAGGTTCAGAGAGAATGTGCTTATTAATTTATTGTTTACTTTCTTACTTACATATTTTTAATTTTCAATTGCTTTCGTAGTAAATTATTCTGTGATGCATTAAGTCCCAAGTTTAACTTTAGACCGAAAGATTGATGTTGCACTTTGTTGACTCAGCTTTATATTTTTAATATCTAAATTTTGATTTTAAGATTTGGAAAAATTCTAATTATTGAGACCATATTTTCTTATTGAAATTAAATGTTACAACTCATAGTTCGAAATTGATATAAACTTAGGCCAATACTGGATTTGGGCTGTAGTACCATTGCAAAACTTATTTTTTTTTTAATTATTTCTATTTGTATATTTTTCAAGTTATGTAAATAATTATTTAAATAAATTTACCTATCAGCAATATTCTGGTCACATTTTGAACATACAAAGAGCGCATTGTTCAGTGGAAGAAAAATGGCATTCAAATTTAATGAGATATATTCAGGAACAATAACAGCTTTTAAAAAAATAAATTTGATATTTGTTTCTTGAAAAACATGACATATTGAATAAACCACAATTTTACTTTTAACAGACCAATTAGATTAGATTAAATAAAATCTGTAAAATGCTCTCATCGCACTACGCCCTTAAGGCTGAGCTACATAGTTTCTATCAGTTCAGTTCAATTTCGATTCTATTCGACTGGTTAAGTAAACTGAGCACATAGCTATCGATTGCAATCGATTAAATCACATTGTTTTTTTAAATATCAAATTTCATTCCGCTTGAGATATCTTTCAGTTTGGATTCGCAACATTCCAATCGTTCAAACTCTTTCGATTCGTTCCGATTCAACCTATGTATTCATTCAATCGATTTCCCATACAAAATATATGAAGATGTCAATTTTGAGCTTTGAAACTGAACCGAATCGAAACTATGTAGCCCACACTTTACAATTTTTTATTAACTTTTGTGCTTTTATATTAACTGGTTTCAATTCATATCTAGAAGATTTCAAGAAGTTTTCCTCACTAAAAATATTACTTGCTAGTTACGTTACACAAAAAGTAACAAGGCTGCTCATTGGTGACTTGTTCAAGCTAGTTAACAAAACCCTAAATTTGTTTACTGATTTATAAAAAAAAAATTCAATCAAATCAGCCATTGTGGCTGTAATCACAAAATTTATTCAAAAATTTCAATTTTTCTTATTTTATCACCCAATTTTAAATTTGCTGATGATCAAACTATTAGCAAATATAATTTTTTTCTATAAACATTTTTACAAAGTGCATAATTGATTACTTATAAAAGGTTTCCAGAGTTTAAATAATTTATGATTTTAATTGGTAAACGATTTACTCTTTGAAATAATTTACTTTTATGTCTGTTACATTGGCGGACAAGCAAAATATTTTTTTTTTTATTTTATTTAATTTAATTTAATTTTTACTCTAATTGATTTCAAAAAAATTGGATTAAATAAACTATTAAATATTTAGTTAAAAATATGCTAAAAGAATAATAAAAGCGGTTTGATGTTAATTAACAGAGACCCATTTTAGTAACATAATCTAATTATTTTAATTATTGTGGTTTTTGCATTGACTTTGATTTTAAATTTATTTAAATATTTTCCGTTTAAATTTAACTTTTTTGTTGTGTGAACTAAAAAAATAAAAAGAATTTTAGATTAAACAAAAAATAGATACTTTCTAAATAAATGAAAATATACTAAATTAAATACATTAAAATGAATCCTTAAATTACGGTCTGAAATATATTAGATCAAGGTCTGAATTTTAAATTTTAAACGTATCTATCTAATCAAAACTGAAAATTTTCATATATTTTCTACGATATCCATCCAGGATATTTCATAAATCCATCAATTGATAAAAAAAATGAACCCAGAATTTTGATATTTTTGATTTGCTAGGATTGCAAAAAATTTAAATATAATATTCTTAAAATATTAAGTAATCACAAAATTTATTCAAAAATTTCAATTTTTCTTATTTTATCACCCAATTTTAAATTTGCTGATGATCAAACTATTAGCAAATATAATTTTTTTCTATAAACATTTTTACAAAGTGCATAATTGATTACTTATAAAAGGTTTCCAGAGTTTAAATAATTTATGATTTTAATTGGTAAACGATTTACTCTTTGAAATAATTTACTTTTATGTCTGTTACATTGGCGGACAAGCAAAATATTTTTTTTTTTATTTTATTTAATTTAATTTAATTTTTACTCTAATTGATTTCAAAAAAATTGGATTAAATAAACTATTAAATATTTAGTTAAAAATATGCTAAAAGAATAATAAAAGCGGTTTGATGTTAATTAACAGAGACCCATTTTAGTAACATAATCTAATTATTTTAATTATTGTGGTTTTTGCATTGACTTTGATTTTAAATTTATTTAAATATTTTCCGTTTAAATTTAACTTTTTTGTTGTGTGAACTAAAAAAATAAAAAGAATTTTAGATTAAACAAAAAATAGATACTTTCTAAATAAATGAAAATATACTAAATTAAATACATTAAAATGAATCCTTAAATTACGGTCTGAAATATATTAGATCAAGGTCTGAATTTTAAATTTTAAACGTATCTATCTAATCAAAACTGAAAATTTTCATATATTTTCTACGATATCCATCCAGGATATTTCATAAATCCATCAATTGATAAAAAAAATGAACCCAGAATTTTGATATTTTTGATTTGCTAGGATTGCAAAAAATTTAAATATAATATTCTTAAAGAAATACGACTCGAATTGTTACAGTAAATTTCGTATTTGCTTAATAAATTTCATACATATCGGACATAAGTATAAATTATCCTTTTGAGTATCCTTTTTTTTATATAAAAATACATACTAATAATAAATATTATATTAAGTCTAATAATCTTTCAAGAAATTGACTTTTTCAAATAGTAAATAAAGAAAATATAAATAAATTTAAAAATTATATTGACTTATACCAACTGATGAAGAGCAGGGCACTGATAATTCTGCAGTAGTTTTATATTAATGAGAACTTGAGAATAATATTATATTCTACAAAAAATATTCTAAACAATTTTCATCAATAGCGCCACATAGCGGACAAGACTTAATATTAAACTTCCGCCATTTAAATCTACTCTAATTATTAAGAGTAGATTGAATTAAATTTTAATTTTTAGCTAACAAACTTGGGAAAAGTGTTAACCTGGTTCTAAAGCTTACAATGCTTAGAACAAGTTATCTGTGATTGATGTAGGTGGACGTATATAATGTATTAAATAAAATAACGTTATGAAAAAGTTTACAACGCACAGCCAGACAAATGAATACCGAAGTGACAACAAGAAAAATAATTTTCTTCTCAAAAAACCCCTGCAAAGTACTTGGTATCATGGAGCTTATTTTGATGTCTGTATCAGGATGACACAAATATAATAATAATAATAATAATTTTCAAAATATGACATAATTCCCTATTTTTCTTTTTCTGTTGAAATTCTTAATGATAAATTGGCATGTTCATTACTTTGGGTCGCCAAAAAACATTCATCTTAGTTTGCTTGTTTTTTTTTAAAAAAAAAATATTTGACGATGAAAAAAGGACTTTCTTTGAGACGACATTCAATCGGTTACCAAATGGGTGCTCATTGGATATGATATTTTTTTTTATCCTGATTATTAAAATACTGAGAGAAGAGAGACACGCTTTTCTGGAAATTAGTCTATAGATACAATTTCCCGCCCTATAAATAACCCCCTGATCCTGACCAAAAAAAAAATATTTATAAATAAATAAGAATTTCTTCGTATATTAGGAACCTTTTATCCCTCATTTAAAAGGTAAATCATTTTTTTTTTTTATGTAAAGTTTCTTTTTTCTGGTTGTATTTTAAGATAAATTAAGAAAGAAAATATTCCATTTTTGGTTTGGTGGGTGGATGGATGATGGCATATAGTGTCAGAAATATAGAAAATAAAATACCAGAACGGTAATAAAAAAGAACCTCTTTTTTGGGTAAAATGAATGTTTTTACGTAATTTTTGTTGTTTCAGCATTAAATTATTTATTCAGAAATAATATACTAATTTCTGTAAAAAAAAATGTATTTTTTTACTCTGTATTTTAAGTATTTACGATGTAAATGCGAAAAAATATTCTAAAAAGAATTGGTTTTCATTTTTTTCTTTTTTTTTAACATATCTCCGGAAAATTAAGAGAAATTTTATGTTTATAAAGCAATATTCAACGAACCGTGGACTAAATGGTAAATTAGTCGAAAAATTTGATATTTTAATGGTGTATCAAGTTAATTTAGAATGATTTATTTTATTTGTTAGACAATGAGGTCCTTTTTTTTTGTTTGTGAAATTTATATTTTGAAAAGGAAAATTCCTTTAAATTAAGTATATGCATGTAAGTGTTTATTAATGATTTGGTAGTATAATTTATATAAATTTTGTGTAATTTTATTAAAGACAGATAATTTAATGTAAACTTGTAGTAATTTTTTTTCAATATATGTTTAAAATTTAATTTCTACATCTAATTTATTATGAAAACAGAAAATTTTGTAAATTTGAGATATCCTTTTTTTAAGTAATTGTTATATTTATCGTCGGTCTAATAATTATTTATAGCGTTGGACACATATTTCCCGAATTTGAGTTTTAAATGCCGAAATAATATTCATAAAATGCCGAATAAAAATGATATTTTGTCTAAACAGACCCACATGATATGAAATTTTTTTTTGGAGTTCACGTTTTTAAGAAAAAGTTAAAGCGATCTCGAAATAACGTAACGAATTAAAATATCTTTTAAAAAACTCATACAATTTCGAATTTTTGCTGAAATTTTCATATACGACTTAATATACGTTGCGTATACAAATACATAATATTCTCTAAACAGCAATATAATACATACATTTTTTTTAGTTACGTTATTTCAATCTGTTAAGGGTATCGATATTTAAAGAATTCTTATCGAAAATAGCTAAATCTACAGAAAAATCATCTTATAAAAAATATGAATTCAATAATGTTGTTCATATTAATAGTTTAAACTGAACTTAAGCTTCAATTAACTATTCAGTAACACAACTTCGTGTAATTTCTAAATTCTAAATATTCCAAGCATTCCATGCTTTATTCTAAAATGACGTACGCTAATATTTGAGGTTATTTTTTCAAAAGTGCCAACCAAACATTAAATTAAAGTATCATTTAATTTAACGACATCTATTTCGCCCCACGTTCAATGTTTACCTATAATTAATTACAGAAATTAAAAATACAGACGAACTTGCAGTCAGAGTATGCCTTTATAAATAGAATCAATTTTTTCATATAATTCTTTACAGACTTTTTAGACTGTAATTTTCTAAAACATGAAAATGAAATTAATTTCTTTCTTTTTAAATATCTTTTTGCACATTTTTACATTATTTATTTAATTAGATATTATTGTCCTGTCCTCTTTCAATTTTTAGTTACATTATTCATCTTACCTTGTAAAATTTTACAAAATTATTCAATATACTATATTTGTAAATCTGGAACCACTCAGAATGTGGTTGTAAGCATATATATTTTCAATGGAAATAAGATACTATGTTACAAATGTATGTACAAAAAAATGTATTTATTATGTAAAATGTAGACATTACTCTGTGTAAAAATACTGAAGAAAAAAAATTCTTTTGGTTTTTTTTTTTTTTTTGTGGTAAATATCCTTACTCCTGAAAGTTTTCAAATTATTCACGTGGGTATATGATTTACTGTTGAACAAGTATTTCTACTTTAGTGCGGTATTAGAGAATTAGACATTGGTATTTTTGCAATACAAATTGTGGATTTTATATAGTAAAAATACGGATGTAAATTGTAGTCTCTTAACCTTAAACAAGCAATTGTTTTATTATAAATATCATATAGTTAGTATACGTTTTATATGGTTTACATAAATGTAAGTTTGTATAAATATAGATTAAAATATTCTTAAAAGTAATTAATTATAGGTAATAAAATTTGAATATATCAAGATAAAAATTAGATTAAGTTTTTGATTGTTAACTTTTTTTATGGTAACATTCACATTACATAAAATTCGTTCTTTAAAAATTATTTAATTATTTATTAATTCAAAAATAATAAAAACTTTTAATTTAATTTTAATTTTTTTCATTTTTTTTTAGTATCTATACATTTCCCATAATGATATTAAAACTTAAAATGATATAATCATAAATATTCTACAAAGAAAACGTTTATTACCATCTAATTTATGATTTGGTTCATTGAATAAAAGGAAAAGCTATAAAATTTTATGATAGTAAAATATTAAATATTATTAAAAAAATTATTTTTATTCATTTTGGCATAATTTTATCCTTCAATAATATTAAAATTAAAATTATTATTTATCAGTTAATCTTATATTTATACTGATTTTTGGATCAAGCTCGGACTTCCTTATTCGAATATGTACTTTATTTTAGTAAAATGATCTTTTAAAAGTAAAATTTAATAGTAACGTTTCTCATAAATTTATTCTAAAATATAAAATTTATAAGAAATTAAATTTTTAGTAGACAATTAGTTGTTAAGATTTCCAGAAGTTTCAAGACAACTTTTTTCCGCTAGTTCTTTTTTTGGGGGTTGTATACAAACGAAGTTCATATATTTATATAGACGGAATAAGAAAATACGCTAATTTTAATATATTAAAAAAAAATCTTTAATATATATGATTAAAAGCCAAATTATTTTAGATAAACTTTAAGCATTTTTTTATTTAATATTTCCAAAATTCATTGGTTCTAGTAATCTAAATTACGTTTATTGTAACCGGAATTATGCATTCATTATTTTATATTACATATGTATATTTATAATTGCAATTGTAAGTCCTAGCAGCAAGAAGACTTAAGTACTATCTGTAGTTTATCCGTAGAATACCTAAATTCAAAAAGCCTTTTTGTCTGTATTGTTCTAGTAATAATGATAATGCTAAAATACCTTATTTAAAATAAATTTATTCATAGATTATTTTCATTTTTTGTAGTAACCCTTTACCGAAAAAGATAGCTTATGTTTATGTTAAAAGCCATGAATACTGTAAATAAGATAATAGAAAAATAGTCTAAGTTCACATACGTTATTTTGTTTATTTTGAAACTATAAACTATGATTTTTTAAACTAATATACTAAATTCAAATTAAAAATTGATCATCTTAAACTGAATTTGATAAAATCATTTAACTTACAAAACAATTAGATTTTTTTTTTATGATTTAGTAAAGTCAGTTTTTTTCTGCTTCAATTTAAAGCTCTGCTGGATATTATATGAATTTTAAACATAAGTGATTTTGCCTTTTGTAACAGTAGAGGTTTTCGAATTATATTGTAAATACAAGGAAGATTTAAATATGTACATAATTTATTTTTAATTGACGACTACATTCAATTTTACTGAGTTAAAATTTCCTTTAATTGTCCATTGGGTCAATACTGATTGAATAATTGTTACCTAAATTCCAACATAAATTATTATTTTTCATAATACAGAAAAATATATTTTATAGTATAATAAAGAAAAACATATTTTATAACATTTTAATTCATCATCATAAAATCATATTTTTTTTTTAAAGAAAATTATAATAGTTCATCATAACGACATTTATGATGGATATTAAAAAAAATATATTCTGCTTACTGATTTAGTTCACATAAAAAATATCCTTTTAAATATCAATAATCGAAAGCAAAAAAAAAAAATACTCAACTAACGACATCCTATTAGAATTCATATATAAATTTCACGCCAAATAATATTAAAAAAAACATATTCACAAGGATAATATATTCTTTATCCTTATTTATACTGAACTGAAATAAATATTTTCTTGTCTTTATGATTTTTTTATTTTATGTTTTTTATCTTATAGATATTATTTTTATTTTTATGTCGAGTAGGAAATAATTTCCACCTAAAACATTGAACCATTATTAAAAAAAAAATGAAATCTTTTCTTTATATATCTTTAGTTATTCTGATTATAATCATAAATTCAAATGGTTATATGACAACAAGTGGAACATTTCCTTTATTGAAAATGTCATGATATATGAATTTGGAATATCATCAAAGATTTTCTATGTTATGTAAAAAAAAACATAAATGGTGCGGGGAAATTTTTTGTATAGTTACAATAAAAGAAATCAATTTAAAATTGTTTCCGAAAAAGACAACGCGCAGCAAAAAGATATGAAATTATTATAGTGTATACCGGAAAAATGATCGAAAGAAAAAAAAAATATTTTATTATGCAGTTTTTCTGCAATCCCATATATTTTTAGTTACAAAAAGGAAACCCAAAACTCGGAGTTTGTTAAAACATTACTATGTAAAAAATATCAATCGGAATTAACTCAACTAAACGACATCAAATTGTGATGTTAAAAAATGACTGTTAAAACAAATAAATTTCAGAACTCCAGGACACTCTGGAATTTTTGATATGAATCAGTACAACTGAACTTACTATACGTACTATATCAAATTTGATTGAAATCGGATAAGAATTATTATAATATTCTCTAAGACATAAATTTAATTGGCCAACTTTGATAAAGGATCCTAAGTGTCCCGAATTTTCAACTTCGAAAACATAAAGTAAAATTGATTTTTAAGCATTTTCCATTTTTTTTTTTTGTTTTCAACATTTTACTCCATCACAATATTCCTCGTAAAATACTTTTCATACAACCAAAAAAGATAAATGTCTTAGTTCAACAAAAAAAAAAATAGCTATACAAATTGCATTCTGTAAAACAGCAGCGAATCCTTTTTACACAATCGAAATAAATTTTCACGGTTAACAATCGAAATAAATTTTCATGGCATGGCGGTGGGTGAAGTGTGTCAGACGACGCGTTATTTTTATATATTTTTCAAAAAAAATACTGACTTCGCATAAATAACTCTTAGGGTTTTCACTTTGAATGACTTTTTATGCACACCGTGAATACAAAATGATAAATTCGTTTTTTTTCTTCTATCTGGTAACGTTTTTGTTATGGATTATGTTCTGTAAAAGTAATTTTTTTTTGCTGGCAATTCATAAAGGTGATTGTAAACGGGAGTATATAAGAAAAATAAGATTAATTGAAATTATGTAAAGTTTTTTTATCCAAAAAATTCAATTCTTTTATTCGAAATTTATTTAAATTTTAATAAGAAAATTCCAAATGTGATTTGAAAACGTATAATATTTTATAACGTATTGTGCTGAAATAAATTTATAGTTTATATGTACCATTAATACATTTCTATCTATCACAGAGTAAATACAGATAAAAAAGATATGAGAAATAGAAAATTTGAATATTTTTTTTCTTTGTACACAAAATCCTTGATTTTTTTTTTGTACCAGTGGACGACATGTTAAAAAATTTCCTTCCCATAATTTATATTATTCTTTCCGTTTCTTAGATTTGGTAGCACTATACAAGTCACTTTTTTTTAGTATAACATCTTCAAATTTATGCAATTCCCAACAATACAATCATGTACGACATTTCGAATATTGTAAATGGAATTGTAACAATTTATATAAAAAAAACAACATCATTTTCATTCTCAGTATGTCCTTTTGAATAAAATATTAGAATAAACTGCAATATAAACTTTTTAAGATGAATCTCTTTCTGGTTTGAGGTTAAGTTTTTAAAAAAACTTAAGATTTTGTATCTATTGATAACAAAAAAATAAAATATGCAAAACCAGATGGCATATAAAAATTGAAATGATAATCGAAATATGTGGAACAAAAAAAAAACGATCCTCAAAATATAATAAAATAGTAAATAAAAATAAAGGATTTATGTTGCATTTGTCGTAAATTAAATGAAAATAAAATTTAGTGAATTACAAAATAATCGAAAAATAAAATATTTTTTATAGTGAAAATAATGTAGTTCATATTGGTTCAGATTGTAACTTTAATCTATATCAAAAACCAATTTATTGGATTCCATTTATCGGGACAAAAACATTCTACCACTGATTACAAATATGCCAAAGCCTTGATAGCATTCATATCTAAAACTGAGAAATTTAAATTCCAATAGTTCATAACGTCAGCATTTTGTCTGATTTTTTCATGGAAAACTGTCATTCTAAGTACGATCTTAGTAATTAGAATTGGACTAGTAACTATCCAACAATGACTCCTGCGGAATATGTAAAAAAAACTATATTTTAGAGTTTATTAAAGGCTTAAAATATCTTTATAATAGTTAATACCATAAAATTAGCCTGGAGCGTTGTAATCAATGAGGGTACTATTTTTTTTTTGTCTTTTACTCCTCATGGGAGCGCAGGGCTTCCAAAATGTTTTGTTTAGTTTCTGTAATCTTTTTTTTTTGAAGACTTCTTGTCATGGACTATATAGATGGTGCTACCATCAGAACCAAACGCTATTTTCTTAGAAATGCCATTTAACGCTTTGATTACATACAATCAGGGTAAAGTAGTAGTAGTAATATCGTGGCAGATTAACTTTAAAATAGTTTTCAAAATAATTTATACAAAATGAGAATTACAAGTTTTACATCACTGTCAACCCAGTGTGACACTATGGTTTACTTGTTTGAAATCTGTAATGAACCAATTGTGATAGAAATAATTTATTTAATCTTCGCGATTAAACTTATTAAATTATTTAGCATATTTTCATGTAAAAATTTATTCCAATTCGTATTAAAGTATTTCAAATTGTAACTTTGAAAATTTATTATGTAATTGAAAAATACTAAAAAGCTTTAAGATTTATTAATAATGGTATACTTTACAAATACATAATACCAAATTGAATTGATGGAATTATAAAGAATTTACACGTTTGTCGCACTTTCAAATTTTAAATCGTAAATTACGTTTATATACTTAATATTTTTATCCCCAGTCCTTTTCACTTTCACCCATTAAAACAAAGAAACCACAACATAAAATAATTTTTTTCCTTGCTCAAATCATTTTTTTTTTTTTTTTGTAGACTAATGAAAACATCAAAGAAAAATTAAATTAGTTGACAAAAAGCATAATAATAAAAAAAAAAAAATTTAAAGGAAAGAAAAGTGAATTAAATGGGGAAAAATAACGTTATGTTTTGGAAAATTCCTTTTATGTTTTTTTTTTTTGTATTCTAAGAATAAAGTGTTCACACTTTTCCTTTTTGTTTGCGTATTTATTAATAGGAGAGCCAAATTTGTAGACTTTATACTGAAAATTACATTAGCTAACGCAGGCATAAGGACTTAAGGTATAATATAAAAAAAAATTTCCTTTAACAAAATTTTGTCATAAGGAAATTTTTATGTATAAGTGTTTGTAGCTGTCTATAATCTATACGCAAAAAAAAAAAGGCTTTCAAAGTGAAAATTCAATTTAAACAGTCAAAGAATAAAGCTAAGACTGAATTATAATCTAGTTTTCCTCACTAAAAGATAATTTTTTTTTTATGATTCAAAGAAAATCTTTAGAAGAATTAGAAAATTTTAAAAGTATAAAGGTTTAGCATAGAAGATAATACACTCTACAAAAAAGTTCCTAATTTGAAAGTTAATTCAAATTTTTGTTTTGAATGAATTCAACAATTAAGAGAAAATTTGAAAGAGTTTTAATTAGTAATTATTATTAAGAATGGTAAAAAAAAAACTAAATGAAAATTTTGTTTTAATTTGATTAAAAAAATTTATTTGTGAAAAAAACTGATTAGATTGGGAAAAATTAAAAAGACCTTAATTATTAATACTGGAAAACATAAAACTATCTAATAGATTTTAAATGAAAATAATAGTAGTAACAAGATTCATTGTTTCCAACAAAATGGGAATGGGCTAATTGCTAATATGAATTGAATTAAGAATTTTGGAATTTAAAAGATAACAGTGCAACTTTTTCATGAATCATGTAACCTTCCGTTGCAATTTGTAACCTTACGTTGCATGGTCTGTTCATTACGATACAACTTTTGGCATTCATCGTTTGATTTCTTATGAAACAAAAAATAGATCTATAAAAAGAGCTAAAAATATATTTATAAACTTTCTTAGACAGGCAATTATTTAGGAATTAGAACTTCTTATGAAAGTAGAACCAACAGTTTTCAGGGAATACCGATCGATACATTAGAATTATATTATCATTATTAGTGGTAAAATGTAACATTTGTATTGACAGGGACGAATGGAAAGATACCTCAATAATCATATAAATATTTTTCTCGTATGAAGAAGAAATTACGAACCATATTTTTGGCGAATTAGTAGTGAACGCCAGGGAAAGGCATTTAAACCCCCTTAGAAAGGTCTGTATCAGCAAAAGATGTTAGAAATATTCCAAGCTTTCATAGAAGCCTTTACACAGACAAACTCTAGGGTTTGGTAATAGATACAGAGTTCAGTAGAACAAGAAGATCGGCAGTTACAAAATACTTTTTCTTTATATACTCACTTATTTGCAAACAGGATTAATTTAAAAAATATCCCTGTATCCATTTTCTAATTGCTTCAATAACTGAAATTTAATAAAGGAAAATTTAATGTTTTAAGAAACAACTAAAGTAATTTAAACGGAATGCCATCAAATATTTTACTCACACTAAAAATATAACCCCCCATTTTATGATTTATATTATATTTTTGATCATATAAGGATTAAAATGTGATTTATAAAAAAGATTTAATAATAATGTGATTTTTCAATAAACAAAAAAAATGTTTAAGGGATTGAAAAATTAAAGTATTTCTAGCGATTTTCAACTAAGATTGAATTGGGTCGAGGGTGTTTCAAAACGTCATATGGCATTGTTTTTTTTTTATTATTTTCTTCTCCGTATTGTTCTTTTTGATGTAGGAGAATTGATGAAAATGGAAAAATTCAATTTAATATTTCTAGAAGAGTAAAAAAATAAATAAAAAATTATAAAAATATTGAACATAAAATTGTTATAATACAAAATTGTTTATTACTATATAAAAATCACTTTATTCTATTAAATCTTAAATGTAGACATTTTAAAATTTATGATTTTTGGCAGAAACGAATTTTGATTGAAGATTTGTAGAGCATAAACATTGAAATATTATTTTTTAAGTAAACGTCTAATTTATATATCATAAAAGTTTGTCGGATTTTAAGGGTTGTGAAGCAAGATAATTATATTTCTTATGTTTAATTTAATATATGTGCAATAAGAACAGCAAAAATTATAATTTTATAAAAGAAATATTTTTTCCTTACGATGAATTTTTCTTTCATTTTGGAATTTAATAATATGAGAAGCATATTTTTAGGCGCATTTGCAAAGTTATAAAATTCCTTCGGTTTCTTTTTGCTCAGCTGTATTATGTTATCGTTTATTCTCGGAATTTAGAAGGACATGGATTACAAATGAAGGCGTTCCGAAATTTAAATGTCAAGAGTTGATCCTGCGACAATTTAATCCCCGAATATATGGACCCAAATCCTTTGTATTTTATAAAACAATTATTTTTAGAATAAATGATTTTATTAGAATTATTTGAAATAAGTACAACAGTACGACTAGAACCTTTTGAAGACTTATATTTTAATTGAATACAAATGGCAGTAAACTCAAGTAATTCAAGTATTTTAATAGTAATTTTTATTAAATATTGTATTTATTCAATCTTCTTCTATAAAAGTCTCTATAGTTTTCTATACGAATGTTAAATTTTCCGTAAAATAGTTTTTGTTCTCCTGTATAACCTTTTGAATGGTCAAGGCAAATTCAAAATTTTAATATTTTATACTAATGAAACTCTAAGATTCTTTTAGAAAAAATACTTATCTGAAAATACTCTCTTAACACACTCAGGCATTGAAATATACTGCAGAGATCCTTGAAGTTGAAATGTAATTTGCTAGATATATTTTTCTTAATAGATCATTAACGTATTTCAGAATAAATATCATGATAACTATTAATTGAATTCAGATACAGTAGCACACTTTATAATATTCCTATCGGACCATAGAGGATAAATTTCTGTAAACTGTACAATATTTGGTTGAATATCTTTGATATTACTTTGATATATCTTTGATAGTACTTTGTAGAATGACTTTTTTATAATTTATTTGCATATTTCGAAGAAGCATATTTCAATATTTAAATCACGTTTTTACCAACATAATCTATTTTTATTGTTGAACAGAGGTTCTAAGTTCAATTCCTGCTGAAAACACTGGTCTGACCTGTTCACACTTTATCACCTTTGCATAAACACAATTACGTTATTAAAAAGATGAAACATAAAATCAAAAATGATTGATGGTTTTCTATAAAAATGTTTAATAAATAATTATTGTATATTTCATGATACAAAAATTGATTACAAAAATTGAATACGCAAAAAAATTATGTATTAGTTATTAATTCAATTAGTGTTTATAACCTTATATAATAAAGTACTATTGTATTTTATGTTAATGACAATTTTAAGTGAGAAATTTAAATTATAACTAAATTTATCCAATGAACTCTACATCGGAATCATGTAAAGCTCATCATCATTAAATCCAATGCATTTTTGTAATAATAGAAGTTTACTAAAAGTCTAGTGTAATTTGTACTAGTAATTTTAAATGGATCCCAGCCCATATTAAGGTTTATTTATAATGAAGAAACTTTAAATCGCTTGAATCTAATTGCTTTAAATAGTAATATAAAACACTAAAATTACGTATTTCAAATTGCTAATTACTCTTATTCATATCATATAAAGCTTAGTTTAATATGGAACGGCATAGATTATTGGATTTAGCATTGAAATCGTTACCTGTTAGAAGAAAATATACTCTACCACATTATACATCAACCGCCGAACGTGTAATTAAAATGAAAATTAAAATTTTAAGTTTAAATCATTAGACAACATTTTATTTATGTTAAATAAAAAGATATTCTAATATAAATATGGAAAATTTAATTAAAGAATTTAATAATTAAAGTTTATTAACATTTCATTTTTACTTGTAACTTTCGGTATTTTTCAATATACAATCATTATTTTCATTATTATATTCCGTAGACCTTTACGATGTCTAATATTATTTTATTAAATTCCTTCAGCCTATAAAATATTATGTAAACAAATATTTTCGCATATTTTCTTAAATGCATCTCTATTGATATAAAAAATAAAATTCTTTTGCCCATACTTTTGTAGCTAGTTGCTACAGCAATTTCATGATACGAGAAATACAGACTACTAAAACCAACAATTATTAATATTAAACTCTATACAAAATTGTGCTCACAAATAAGTTTCATTAGAAATGCAATAAAGAATTTAAAAGGATATAACATTTTTTACAATAATAATTGCATATTCAATTCGGCAATAGAATACAATCGTGATCATTAGCCATTTTTAAATACCGTATGTTGAAAGTTTTTAAATATTGTAGTCCACGAGAACTGGAGTTTTTTAAAATCTTATTATATCGTAATTATCTACAGTGTATTTTTTATATTTCATTGTACACCATTTTAGTAATTTAGACCACAGTCCGATTAACAACGCTTTTAGAATTAAACTGTGCTACAACAATATTGACGTAATTCACAGAAGTAATTCTGATTTAATTTTGAGATATATTCGGCTTCTATGCTCTCACATAATCGTAAATTACCAAAGAAAGCTTTAATTACCTAATATAAGGCACTAAAGAAATGTGGTGATAATATTAATCATATAATTCAGCTGTGTAGAGCATAGCCCACAGCTATCAATATCTGCTTAATTTTAAAGAAATTATGTTTTATATTATTCGATTAAATACAATTACTTTCCAATGACGTTTTATATCTGATGTACACAGAGCATGTATAGTTTAACAAAATTGAAGTTTGCTTAATCGAATTGAAAAAAAAAAGCAAATTGATTTACTGACCATTATTATATCCGGTCGACGAATTACGCATTTTCTGTGCTTTCATAAACAAAAGATGAATATAAGTTACGAACAATTTAAACGGAAGATCATAACATCCTTTAGCTAGATTGTAAATCTCTTTATATCTACTATAATAGCAAATTGTCAATGTAAAATTTCCCAAATATTTTGTATTTGGTAAAAATACCTAACAATGAAAAAAGACAACATAATCAGACAGGACATCCTTTATTCTCTTCGTACTAACGTTATCATTATTGCAAGAGTCGAAGAAAAATTTCATAAATATACAATATTTTACCTATAATAATCAAAATTGGTAAGCAATTGCCGACCATCTTGCCTACATCCAACAGATTAAACAACATTTATTTTACGTTTCTATTTATTTCACATTTCTAATAGGCTTGTAACATCCTACTAACCATCATTAATAATTAAAATTTAACGAATATTCAACAAAACAACATTCGTCGTCAATGTAACAGTTTGTAGATTATCAATTTAACTATTTTAAAAAAATTCCAAAACGATCGTTATATGATTAATTTTGAAATTAACTTTAAAATTTGATTAACATAATTTCAAATTCAATCGAGAGTTTTGTTTAGTTACATGTAATTAACTACATGCATACGCAATTAAATTTCTGTCAATTTCACAAATTACTACAGTTCCTATCACTGTAATATAATTATTAAAGGGATGCGTTTATTAGAATTTTTTGCAAAAGGGGAACCAAGAAAAAAGATATTCATTTAGATTTAAAATAGCCCTAACTAATATTAATGAATGGGGTTTTGTAAACACTATATAGAAATATTTTCTTTTTTTTCTGAATAAAAACATCAACGTAAAGGTAATACCTCATTTTGTATATCGACTCTGAGGCATAATAGAGTACAAACCTCCCTTTAATACTTATATCATTGTTTTTATCTAAAATGATATAACATGTTGTGAAATAGTTGCGAGGCAAAAATGATAATGATGATGGGGACATTTTGGTTTTGTTGGTAAACATTTATTTGGGGTTAAATAGATAAATGCAATGCTTGACCGTACTTAGCTGGCTCGTTAATATTATATATAAAATTGAAAATATGATAAGGAAGAAATGGTTAACCGGGTTTAGTTTAGATTATTTGTATAGACAGGACACAGAGAGAACATTATAAAAAATATTTGTATTATCCCCAAGTATATTTGTATATAGCTTCCTGTACATTTTATGTTTTTGAATCAATAAAAATTGTTTTTTATGACCTTTTTTTTTTGTATAGAAATATGATGAATGGAATAATTATTACGATTTTATTAATCAGTCATAATTCCCTATTTAAGGTATGAGTATTTAAAGAATTTAGTGAAAATTATTTATGTTAAATAATTTTTTTAAATAAAAATGGAGGAGCCGTGACAAAGTTATAATGGGACATAAAGCCATATTCGACTTTTTTCCGTGTTTATGGCTTTATTTAAGTAATTTCCGTTTATGAAGATTAAGTAATATGGCCTTATGTATGGCTCTGCCATTTAAAAAATGTTCTTCTGCGTATAATAAATGTCAAAATCTTTAAGGAAATTGATTATTAAAACTAATTTTTTTGGCAAATAACCAAAAAAAAACTTTATTTCTGAAATTTGTGATTTAAACCCCACGACCCACCAAATAAAATCATGTTGACAACTTAAAATTCATCGAAATCCATTTTTTCCAATATTCATAATTATTCTAACTACTCATAATAGTCGTAATTATCATTCTATCGTCGACTCAGTATTGGTTTGTCGTAGGCGTCATTTGTACAAACTCTCAATATTAAAATGCATGTATTTTTGTGGATATACGACAAAACTGATATCCGTTATCTCCGTAATTCCCGTAATCATTGCAAATATTAAATAACTGATAGCAGAAATAGAAAAAGGATGTCTAAAAACCTGTAGATCATCTATTACGTTAAAATGGCCAATTTGGCGTGTACGAAAAACCATTACTAAGCCGACGATAATGCCAGACGCTTAACTTAAACTGAAAATAAAAGCTTAACTGTTAAGCTGTACGTTTGAGTTATGAGTAAATAAAAATTTGACTTTCTTTTAACTTAACAGATTATTCAAAAAAAGAAATTTAAATAACATTTTTACTGTCATCAACATTGATGAGAAAACTGATGAAACAGTAGTGGCTAAAAGTGTCCTCTAATCGGATTATGACTAAATTTTTTGAGAAAAATACTTCGTTTTTCATTGTCAATATTAATCCAAATAAAATATTAAAGAAAAAACGATTTTAATTAAAAAATATTTTATTTAAATTTTCCAAAATCAATTTTAAAGTACTTGAAAGAAATTAACCAGAAAAATGTTATAATCATTTTCATTTCTATATATTTCCTATAAATAAATTTCCAAACAATTTTTTATTAACTTTTTCCTTGGAAAATAATATAAAAAAAAAGAAATGGAAATTGTTATTATTATTATAATCTTGAAATTTCCTTAGAGAAATCAAATTTTGAAAAATATGATTTATATTTATTCATTTTTATTAAAACATTTTTTTTGTAAAATACTTTTTTTGATTGCATTTGTGCATTTGTGAAAATAAAGTGATGCAAATATAAACCCTGAGATTGTATTTAAAATAGAGAAGAAAAAAAAAACTGGATATAATTTCAAATTCATTCTGAAATAAATGGAAAATAAAAAGTAAATATATTTTAATTTTTTAAAGAAAATTTATTAACAGAACTAGCGGATAGTAAAAAAAGTTATAATGAAGGACTTGCAGGACATTGTCATTCCAGGGGAATTACTCGATACATTGTCACTCCCGGGGAATTACTTTTATTTGGAAATCTGAATTATATATGGAATTCATCACAAATACCACGATAAAGTAACTTAAATTGGCGAAATGACTAAACTTTTACTATAGTTAATCAGTAAAATAACTGAATCAATTGATTAGGTTAGCGATGCCGTAGTGTAGTGTGCTTTATGATGTGATGTATCATGTTCATCAACTTTACACTTAGAAGACGATATCACTCTAAGTTGATTAAAAGCTGTAACAAAATATTCAATTATGTTATCAAGACTCATTAAACATAATTTTTATATAATATTTTATATTTACTAGCTTTAAGTAATCAATGTAAACTGAACTTGAATGAATATTAATAAAGCACTATTAAAATTTAAAAAAATTAAAATGTTATCAAGACTCGATAAAATGATAACACTTGAAAGTCTAACAGTTGAGACTCTTTGTTTCACAACAAATGTATGATTTTTAAAAGCCATTAGCTTGTGCTTTTAAATGTTTCTTCAATATAAAGGTTTTCTTCACTAAATAGGATTTTTAGCTTTAATTTTTCACAAGCGTTTTCGATTTTTTTATTTATAAGTCTGAATGGATCTAATCGCCAATGAACGGCACCATATTTGAGCAAATAAAACGTTTAATTCACTTTATAATGACAATATCAAATCAATGCCAAATACGAATCCTAATTGTGATAATTATTTGTATAAAATAGGGACAATCTTACAGTCAGTGGAGGAAGAAATGCTACCATACAATAGAAGTTTCAGTATAAATAATTTTTTAGGTTAATTTATATTTATTTAATTTAAATTTTAGGTCATTAATTTAAATTTTATTATATAAAATATATAATTATAAATTTTCATCAGGTCATTGAAAATTTTAAGTATATATTTAGTTTTTCGATAGTTTTTCCAGCAAATATAAACAAAAAAAATTGATTTTAATTATTAATTTTGAATTAAGTATTTATTAATATTAAATTGAAATATTTCAATAGTACCCGAATTGTGGTTAATTATTGAAAATATTGAAAAATATATTTGGGACTTTCTTGAGGTATTGGAGGTTATTATTTTGGAAAAAAAAAAACACGCAGGATAATGATTATAAGAAAGTCCCAAATATATTTTTCAATATTTTCAATAATTAACCACAATTCGGGTACTATTGAAATATTTCAATTTAATATTAATAAATACTTAATTCAAAATTAATAATTAAAATCAATTTTTTTTGTTTATATTTGCTGGAAAAACTATCGAAAAACTAAATATATACTTAAAATTTTCAATGACCTGATGAAAATTTATAATTATATATTTTATATAATAAAATTTAAATTAATGACCTAAAATTTAAATTAAATAAATATAAATTAACCTAAAAAATTGTATATTCTATCTGTACAAAATTTTAATTATATTTATATTATTAAATTTTATTTATAAAATTATAAATTTTTGATTATATTTTTCATGTGTTAATTTCTACTCGTCTAAAACTTGAATTATTAATATTTCAATTTAATTTTCACAATTTGATTATCCTTGCCCCTTCCATGTCCCAAAATAATAATATTAAAACTCATTACATAACTATTGAAATAATGAGATTTTTTAAAAATGAAAAAAAGGTCATCTTGCTGAGAGTTTAGTTCGAAGCTTCGAACTTCAAATCCATTTATTTGTAATCAAAGTTTTATTATAACTTTAGTGCTTGGGCTTTGAATATTTATGTACATATTTTGTAGCGAAATGTTTTGAAGATTCATTTTATACATCCATGTGTTTAGCTGTTATAGTTCATTCTTTACATCTAGAAGGTCTAATACTTCGAAAACTAAAAATCTCTTCTTTATTACTCCACATTATAAGCTACAAATGAGAAATTTTTAAACATTTTTCTATTAGATTTAGCTGAAATAAGAATTTATTATCATGGAATAAGACAGGACCTACAAAAGTGTCCCGAAGAAGTGGAAAACTGACTTGTTAATCAAATCTGAAACATTTAAATGTAAAATGTTTAAGATTCTCGCGGTAATTTTAATTTTTTGACCTTTTTAATACAAATTTTCAATGAAAACATTACAGCCTTTCTATCTCAATTAAACAATAAGCTTAAAATATGAGATGGATTCCGGTCGACGAATGTACGAATAGAAAGTTGATTATATTTTTTCAAAAAAAAAATTATTTTCATATATCCTTTTTTACATCACGATATTCAAATTTTACTCATATCTACAGTAAAAAAGGATATGAATTTTATATATTATTATATATAAAATGTGGTTATAAATTTTAATTTAGCCCAAAGTACAATTTTCGAAATTATATGAATATGAAATTTTATATTACTATATAATTTTACCTGCTGTGTTTTTATCCATACTAGGAATAGTTCTTATAGTTATTTCTAGGATTTTATGGACATAATTATTTTATATACATATATAAATATAACCTTTATAAAATTAATATGAGGATTTTTTTTTTACTCATACGGTTCAGTTGACCCTATAATATGTAAATCACCCTTGCCCAATTTGATTCTCTATATACTAATTTGAATATTTGATGAACATATAGCGATGATCGTTAAAATATGATAATTTGTGGAGTCTGGAAAGGAATTATTTAGTAAATATATGTTTAAAATATTCCTTAAAACAAAAATATCTTCGTTAAGAGGAAAATTAAATTGTTTTGTGTAAATTTTGCATTTTCCCAAGTATCCTTTAGAGAGATAGAAAACTATAATAATAAAAAAAATTGTTTTCCGTTGTGCCTTTTTACTGAATAACTATAGTAAAAGTTTAGTCATTTCGCCAATTTAATTTCCATCAAAAATTATATGTAATTTAAAAGAATTAGAATTTGTAATTGACAGATTAAAAAGTCCTGTAATGATAATAATTGTCATAATTTAAAAATTTATTACTTGCTATAAAAATTTATGATTATGTAAATTTTGTTTTAGTTTAAGAAGAATTAACATAACTAAATATGACATTCAAAATTGGCATAACTATGACATTCAAAATTGACTTTAACGTAATTTATACAATTTAACATTAAGCGTTTTTGAAGTTGTCTATCTGCAGATTACTTTTATCATAAGGTGATTCTACTTTTCAAAAGTTCTACAAATACTGAATCATAAAATAAAATATAATTTAGTTATAATTTTGAAATTTGTGAACAGTTCATTCATTTATTTAAAAATTATATTAGCAACTCTAATCTTGAATTGGAAACCAGATTTTTATATGAGATTGAATGAAAATGTTCAATAATTTTATTCACTGTAAAAATTTGCACTGCATTTTGTCCTGCATCTTCCTAAAAGCAATACAATTGTAACTTGATTTGGTAACATTAAAACAATTTTTGAATTGGAAACATAATATTTATATGAGATTTAATGACGAGTACATATTAAAGTTTCTAACGATGATTTTGAAGCCTAAATCTGCGAAAATCTGAGTATTATGGCTCAGATTATATAGTACAATTTAATCAAAATAATTATATTCAAAAAAACTATTTTTTCCATATTTTTTATTCCATCCTCGTAAAAAACAAATACAATTTTTTATCGTGTACAATTTTAAATTAATATTTATATGACATAAATATATAATGAAATAGTTATGTTTTTTGTTGTATCTATTTTTTTACTATTCCATTGTTTATTTATTTATAGTTTTCGTGGACAAAATTTGTGTTCCGGTAATCTTTAGCCACAGAAAGTTACCGCTACTCATAGGTCATAGCGCAAAAACATAAACCGGATGTTGATATAAAATATTAATTTACAATTTTTCGCAGTCAATTTATTTTTTAACTTTATAGTTTGTTTGTATTTGTATACAGTCAAATAAATAAAAAAAATTCTATATAAAAACTGTATAAGTAAAGGGTGATTCCAGTAAAACCTAACACAATTTTTAAATTAAATTCACATTTTAATGAATTCAGCATAAAAAAAAACTTAAATTTAGCATTTTAAGTTCATTCTTTTCGCGTAACTCGGAAATATAGTTTCGAAGTGACGCGGAAGATGGCGACGGAGCAGATAAGTTGAAATCGAAAGAACTTTTCTGGATAATTCTCATATATTTCTATATGTTTCAACTTTTTTCATATACCAACTTGACTTTTTGACATAATTCACGTTCTATTTCAAGAGTTTACAATGTATCGAATATTGTCTTTTAGACCTTGATACGATAGTGGATTGTTAGCGAAAACCTTTGCTTTGAAATAATCCCAGAAAACGTTATTAAATCGTAAATTCTAGACTGGTAAGCTAATTTTCGTCACCATAAAGTGACACCTAGAAATTTTGAGCGTAATAAAGGAAAAATTCTTTCACTCGCTTTGGTGTCATAGGTTACGCTTTATTGTTGAATTCATATATTCTGATAGTTTCATGTTCAATTTGAAAAAAAACGTATTTGAAAATAACGTATCCATCAAACTTAAAATGAACTTTATGAGATGAGCCTATTATGTAAAAATATTGTACAATTTGTTGTTGAATTATTACTGCACCCCAACTCCATTTATATTCTTTATGTGTATTAAAATGTAGTGTTGTCAAATTTAAACTTTATCTGTTTTCGAGGTAAACAATTGCTTTCAAATTGTATGCTTTACTGAAACAGCCTGTAAAAAATATAATTTTTTAGATAATAAACTGAATCTACAGGATAAATAAAATTTATATTAGTGAAAATTTTTGTGTTGTTTTTTGTATGTGGCGAATTAAAATTTAATAATTTTGCGGAATTGTTTTTTATACATTTATTAATATCAATTAATTTATTATTTATTATTAGATGTTGTCTAATTTAAGTTAGGATATCAAATGATAAAAAAATCTCGATTTAATTCAAATTATTTTGATAAATATTTATAATAATAATTTTTTTTTTATTATTTATTTTACAGGTAAGAGAATTTAATATTTAATGTGGAAATATTTAACAAAAATTTACTGTACGTAAGTTGAACATTATTAATTTTTAAATTTTAAATATTTGATAAAATATTCGGGTTTTTTAAAAAATAGGAATATAAAATTTTGTGTTGCAGTAAAACATTTTTTAATGACCACTCTTTACTAATTAAATATTTGAACAACGAAGTCGTAAAGTGCAAAAATTACACTGCAAAATCCTACTTAATGAAATTGTAATTGTTGCTAGTGTCTATTTGCTGTATTCGAGCATTATTTTTAAAATTTAAGGACCTGCAAAATTCAGAATGATACTAAAAAGGAAAATTATTTTTGTTAATTATGTTATTTATTTATAATGTAAAATCTTTTAAATTATTCGAAATGTGTTTTTAAGGTGTAATTTATTTAAATAATTAATTTTGACTGACGATTTTCGTAATTTTACTCAGCAACCAACTTCTAACACTGTTTTATATACGGCGTTGGAAGTACAATTACGACTTAAGTCTAAATGAAATAAAATATTATTATTCTTAATAATGGAATTCAGTTTATATAGTTTTTCACATTTTAATATTACTTTCACTTTTTCGAAGTTTGAGTCGGACCCGTACATTCTAATGGTTATTTTACCTGTCAACTTGTATAACAATAATCTTATATTTAAGATTAACAACAATAAAGCTTAATATTACACCATTTCCAAGTGTAATTCAGAAAGTATTAATTTTAATACAGATTAGTTCATTTTGCTTTAGAAAACGTCAATTGTAATTCAGATAAATCGGTTCTAATTCACAAAGCATCAATTAAAATCTCAATTGTATGTAGCGTACAGTCATCAAGCTACAGCTTTGACAATTAATGATATGCCTGTCGGTTGTTAACTGCAATTTAACGTCTGCTGAAAGTCTGCATATTTCATAGGATAAAATTAACCTTAAGTTTCTTAACTTCTATGTAAATTTTTAGTATTATTTATTTTTTGTTGGTTTAGGGTTCTTTGTTTTATTCAAATTAAAATAAATCCATTCCTAAACGTTAATAAAATTAAAATGCAGATTTAATAAATATTGTCCATTTTTAAATACTATTAGGGCTTCCTGAATTACGATTGATACTTTCTGAATTATACTTGGAAAACGTGTAGAGGTAACGAATCTTACGTTAACAACGAAAATAATATTTGTAGTTTGTCAACCGATTGATTTTCAAAAACCTTACTAAGAGAAATTTCAAAAACTTAATCTGAACTACTAACTAAAATAACTTGCATAAGTAGAAATTTTAAATAAATAATTAATTTTCGTTTTTTCCGTATTGAATTAATATTAATTAATTAGTCGTACCGTCAAATGTTAAACTGATATATCTAGTTTATACTAAATGGCTTTTCAGTTGCAGCAGTCGCTAAATTATACATTTTAAACACTACTTATGAAATTGTAATTTCAATGAATGACATACCATCTAGTGTAGAGAGTTAAGTTCACTTTCCATACCGAAATTCTGCTAATATTAAAATAATTTTCCAAACATACTAATCAAAGAGGATAATTAATAACAAATTGTATGTAAAAGCAAGCTAATTATATGACCATTAAATATTCAACTTGAACTACCAAGCAATCTGGTTTTTCCGACCATATGTGTGCATCTCAAATACGAATTTTCAAAATTTATTTATGTTTTTAACTAAAACCTTAAATACAAAAATTTAATTGCACATCCAAAAGAAAATTAGAAAGTTTCATATTAATTTTCGCAATGTCTTTATCGAGAAATTCTGCTGTGTATTTTTTATAAAAAAAAGAGCACCTGTTTTTATATATATGTACTTTTAAACCTTGAACCAATGTTTTACTTAACAAAACTTCAAATTTTTTTTTTGTTCATTTGATAATAAATTTTACTAATTGATTTTTTTTTATTACGTTGTTAATTAAATTTCTTCTACCTTGTGTGAATTATTTTTTACAGGTGGTACGTTTGTATATAAATGAATCTGGTCTGTACAAGTGTTTTCTATTATAAAAATATTTATTAAGGATATGTTCTAAACCCCCCAGCGGGTAAAAATATTGAAATCAAATTGTTTTTTTTAGACTACTTCCTAAGTTTTCTTTCGTAATTTATTGACCCCACAGGCATATTGCTGCCATGGTATCAATATGGTTTCTGAAAGCAGAACAAACGAAAATGGTATCAAAAAATATTCCTAACACGATAATCCTTATGTTAAAATATAAGGACGAATATGTTGAGTTCAAGAAAATGTCCTCCAATGTGTTAACTTTATCTATGGTAAAATTTCTAATTATGTATTTATAATAAAGACGATTCGGAAAAATATTATTTCTTCCTTTAACAATACCAGAGTTTTCCTAAGTTTTCTGGAAAATTTTATCGAAATTTACTATATCGTACTGATGAAAAACCCCTAACAGAAAAATGACACTTCTTTTTAACTACATATACAGAATTTTAGTTTGTTAAAATTAAATATAGATAAAATGTCTGCAAAACGGACTCGATGTCTGTTTTACGTTATATAAGATAAAAAAAATATATATTTTGACTATAGAATAGTAGTAAATATGGTCAGGATTAATTGCACTTTGGCATTTATGAACATCAGAAGCAGATTTTAAATTAATATTATAAAACGATATGTCCGTAAAGGATGTGTGTAAATATCATATGTGAAAATGAATATAAAATAATATTTTTGTCTGGCTAAAAGAGATAATTTTTGAAAAAAAGAAAATATATTTTTTAAAATATATAGAAATAAATTGTAAAATTGTTAGGAACAACAAATATTTTATCAGAATTTCTATTATTTTTTACATATAGCTAGGAGTAGTTTTCAAGTTAAAGATGAAATTATGAATGATTTATGTTAATATTATGAGTTCTTATTAGACGTAAAAGTTTACAGGAATATAGATTTTATATATGACCAAAGCATAATATTCAAATCAAAATTTATATGTACTTTATTTGTTATAGGCCAAATTTATTTTAAATTTGAATTTATCTTTACATCAGCTCGATTACAAGAAACTACAAATTTCTGATTAAGAATTTTTAATCATCAATTTCGTACTTCGTATAATTAACAATTCTTTGATAGTTAGAGAAATAATTAATTAGATATTCAGTAATGACAAAACAAAAACATTGCTAAGATTTCTAGTAATTATAATTAATAATCAGGTCGGTGACTAAATATTAGTCGGTAATTAAACGGCGGTAAAAAAGATTTTTCAATTTTTTTATATTAGAAATTCTCAATTAATGTTCTTGCTAATTTTTTCACAAATATATCGAGGTTCTAAGTATTAAGATGATGCCTTAAAGTGTCGAATTTTTCTAATTTTTACTTTGATATATTTAAATAGTATCTTTATATTCTTATAGTAATAAATATTCGGTTTTAAAATATAATATTTGAAATTAAATGAAAGGCGAGTTTTTTTCTAAACAGTCCATAAAAAAGAAGTAAATAGTTTTCACCACTACAAAATTACCTGATTAAAACGAAAAATATCCTAATTTAGGCCCTGAAATAAGTGAAATTTCTTAAAATTTGCTTTGTTATTCATTCGTACTTGAATTAATTTACTTTAACCTAATACGATTATTAAGTGATGATGTCCTGTCGTTTAAGTATTTTGCTGTGAGACAGTAAAAAACACCTTAAATATTTTGAACTTCAATAAAATCAAGACATACTTTGAATGTTTCTACATTATAGAAACGTTGTCCTTGGAAGAGTAATTGTAATGCATATTGCAAGAGTTCACATGAAAACTTGTATTATGACAATAGTCACAAAAATTAAGAAAATTTAGTTGTTCCAATACAAAATTTACAATCAGTGCAAACGTTCATTAAAAAAATCGTTTTTCATATTGTATCCATATATCTTTAAAAATATTCTAAATTTAAAAACTTCATAAAGTTTAAAAATATTTAAATTTTGTAAATTAATTTACCTGTTTAAAAAAATTAAATTTTCACTTTTCTATTCTAAAAATTTAAATAAATAATCAACATTTTTTAGATAAAACTTTAGCATTTTATATAACTAAAAAATATAAATGTTAACAAAATGAAAATAATTCAGATTAAATTAAAATGTCAATTGCAGCCGTCGTAATTAGCCTTTGAACAGACTGATGGTAAAAAGCTACAAAATAGAAACATATATAAAAAAAATATGCCCATATAAAAATTGTAATGTAAATCCTTTACAGCAGCATTAATGAAGGTATAGAGAGATGATATGTTGAGTAAATACATAAGTTGTGTTGTTTATGCCATTTTGCAAATTTTTTTATATCTATAGTTTTATGACATATGTATGCCTTTATATGTAATAAGTATTTTAGGTTTAGTTCATTCTGCTAATGATAAAACACATAAAAGAACCGAAAGCCATATCAATTAAAGTGTAGGATATTTTTGCAATAAAAATAATAGTTAAGAATGAAAATAATTGTAAAAATTAATTTGAAACATTACGAATTATATCTAATAAAATTTGGTTTACTGGGCTTTGACTATATAAAGAGCATTTGGTTCAAAAGTCAAGTAATTTTGTGTTGTTGGTTTGTAAATAAAAATTTAACTTCTCGCCAACTAAAGTTGAATTGGATGCCAAATTCTAAACAGCAGACAATAATGTAAGAAATTTGTATATGATTAAGTTAAAATGCAATCAAAAATTTATAGTAAGTACTATCACAAAATCAATTAATTAGCATTTCGAAGGACTTATAATAAAATAGGGTAAACAATTCCTACTGATTTTCTGAAACATTAAAAACTAAAACAAAAAGATATTTTAGATTGTTGATTTTGAGCTACAACAAAAAAAATCTAAATTTCATTGTGTCTTTTTATTACCCTATATTAAAACAGAACCGGATAGAAGAAAAAATATTAAATTTCATATTAAAATCAAAAAGAATTTTGATTTTCCAAACAGACATACAAATTTAATATAACTTTCTTAGATCAAATTTTCTTTTTTCCATACCATTTAAAATAATTATCTCCAACCAAAAAAAAAAACAAAAAAATGAAAATGGACAAAAGAAAATTTTAAACAAATCTACTCTTTTCTGAATACAAAATGACAAAATGAAGAAAATTATTTTTCTTATTTAGTTATTAAATGAAAATCATTTAAATTTTAATATTATGATACGTTTTTTACGACGAACCACGAGTTATGAGGAGTACCGAAGTATGTTGTGATTGAAAGATCGATTTAGAAAATGGTAATTTGTCCCAAATTATATTTCGTAACGTTTTCAAGAGAGGATACTTCCAAAATTACGTACGCTGCTGTTTATATCCACGTTTCCATAGGTACATTCCTATTCGCAGCAATATAATTTCATAGCAATTATTGTTAAATGAATGACATTTGGTAAACAGCTTTGTGTCATTGTAAAGTTAAGTGGTGTTTACATAAAAATTTCTGAATTATATCAAATAAGTTCTTGATATCCTGATGAGATCTGAACTCTGATTTTTGTTTGTTGGTTACAAAATGATATTTTAACAAACTCTGAGTTAAAGTAGCTACTTTTTTATATTCAATTTCTGATTGCTTTTTTACTATTATATAATAATCATTACACCCATCGAGTAGTAGTAACAAGAGCTTTATAAGAGTTATTCAGCAAAAGTATACATTTATATGCAAAAATTGTTCTCTAGACTAGAAGATTTTCTTCTATATAAACAATTTTCCATCCCAAAATTTAATTCTTTTATATTTATAAAAGAATTGTCTTCATTTCATCTCCCATTTCCACATAATAATAAATATATAATATTGAAAATCTGTTTTCCCTTTGAAAGTCAATCTCTCTCTATTGCTCTGCCTCTAAACGTAAACTCTCAGGGTCAAGGTTTATACAATAATTTCAACTATATATTTTTTTATGAATAATTTTTCCCTTTTTTTATATAATTTTCAAAATATCATTTTCTTTATTTTAAATAGATTTTCATTGTTCTATGATTTTCATTTACTTGAGTTTCTTAAGATTTGAAAAATCTATTGGAAAAGTGTTTTTTTTTTTAAGTATTCTTATTTTTAAGATGATAATATAAAATTTTCTCAGTTTTCTTTTGTTAAGTATACAAAAATTATAGAAAAACGACAATTTTCTTTTAAATGCGGTTCTGTTTTGAATGTTCTTCAAAAAAAAAAAATTGTTCTTATAATTACTGAAGTGAAAATATTTACCTGGAGTTTAAATGAATTTCTCTGTTAAATGAATGTTAAAAAGGGGTTTTAACAAAAAAAAAAAATGTAAATTATTTTTATGTTTTTAGCTACTATAGGAAATTATTGGCTGAGCTGTGATGAAGATTGAATAGGAAATGAAGAACAAAAAAGAAAACGTTAATGAAAAGAACAGGAGAGTTTAAAATAAAATCAGAAGGATAAAATATATTTAAGTAAAAGACAAAGAAATTTGAATAATTATTTCAATATTGTTTTTTTGTTTTTGTAGTTTTGCTAGAGTAGATTAAGAGATATCGGAAAAAATAATATTTGAACTAGAAATCCTTAAATTGAAAGTGAGTAATTTAAAGAAAAATTAATTTTCTTTTTGGCACAAAGATTGAGAAAATGAATTTTATTTGTTTATCTGCTGAACTAATTAGATTTGATTTGAAATTATTTTTAGGAATGCAGAAACTAAATAAATATTATGAATTGAAATGCTTGGAAGAATTGGGAAAATTTTAAAATTTTTGTTAAAATATTGCAAATTAAAAAGATTTTTTCAGTTCTTAAAATTTCTTTTTAGAAGAATTAGATTTTAATGGACCCATTTGTGATTTTATTGGACCCACATGTTTTTTTTTCTGATTTTTAAACGTTTGAAAGATTCCTCTATAATTTTTCATATTCATGAAGGGAAAACCAGAGTCTGTCTATGATTATGAGCATAGACTGTACAGAATATCGTCGGCCGACATATTCAGTGCTAAATTAGCTCTGAAGAACTCCTTATGCCAATATTTAAGATCTCATATATATATCGAATTTGGTATTAAAAATTGTTTATTTCTAAAATTCCTTTTATCATCGATGCCCATAGGCTGTTTGTCTAAATATTAGGTCCTCTAATTTAAGTAATTAAAATATGATAGTAAATCTTTAATAATTCTAAAAGTTAGTAGTAAACTAAGCAAGCTATTTTTTTCCTTTTGTATTTTATGTGTTATCTTAAACAAATGGCAGACAATTTGAAGCTGGTGCTACTTTTGGAGTGTTTTGAATAATTTTGGAGTCTCAGCAAATATAAGTTTTGTTTAGAATTTTGGTTTTTAGATTGTTAGGATCTTTTAAGAATGCAAAGACGAAGAACAGTGGCTCGTCTTAGATTAGTCCAAGAGGAAGACCAGAATTTGTACAAAGTTGGGAGAACTGAAGCACCAGAGTTGTTAAATAATGCATTAAAAGAGTAATGCAGTATTATTTCTTAGTAATTTAAATTTTTAATGCATTACGTTTTTACAAGTAATTTGAAGTACAGAGTAATGCAAAAAATACTTCAAATTAATTACAGAATTTAAATAATTACTGGAATGCATAAAAGTAATTCAAATGAAGTAACTAGTACTTGAGTCATGATGTTGATATACATTACCAAAATAATGCATTATTTAACAAACTCAGTGAACCACTTGCCACAGATTGACAATTGCGGCGCGTATGTATTTAGGTGTCAAGAACCTAAGTAATATTTAACTTAAGCTGTTTATAGAATTTTGGTATTTGGATCTTACTACAAAAGTAATTTATGTATACTGAAATAAGTTATTAACCAAAACAATTATTGTTCTCTCCCTGAAGTTATCTCGACAAAAACAGGATACGATCCGAAAAACCGAATACACATTTTAAAAGAAATGTACCGAATATTTGTACTTGTCTTATCCAATCAAATTTAACGAATCCGCAATTTTACTTAACAAAATTATTGTTTAAAATCAAAATTTCTAAAAAAAACTATTTTGTAATAAAAAAGAATTTATTGAAACAATAAAAAAATTTAAAGTCTGGATGTCCATTAAAATGAAAATGTTACATTTTTGGAATAATTTGTTAACAATCAAAAAATAATTTTAAACTGCACATTGCAAAAAATTTTCCATTTCTATTTTGCTTAATGGAAAAGTTATAAAATACAAAAATTTTTTTTTACGATTATTATCCAGTTTTTTTTTACGTAACAATGTTCTTTAAAGATAATAAAAAATTTTTTTTTTTTATTATTTTGTCTGGTCGTAGAGTTTTCTACTTTACAGGTAAAAAAAAAACAGAAAATTTCCAGATGACTAGACAACAAATAAGTCCAAAAAAAATAAATTTATAAAAATTATCTCCTTCATTACTAATGTCGACATAATCTTTAAAACTCAAAATACCGATTTTCCTGTTCAAAAGGAAAATTCTCGATTAACATATAGATACAAAAACTACTGGTATGCAAAAAATTTCAACAGACAACGACAGTTCCGATTATTTTTAACACAACAGAAAAATCGTAGAGTATTCTAAATTTTACATAAATTGTATTCACAGACGGTCGTTTGCATATAGATATTGAATTTTTTTAGGGGGAGTGGGGGGTTAATAGATATTCTACACATATAGAGTTCTGAAAATTGTTATCCTAAATCAAAAAGGATATGGAGAGGCTGTAAAAGAATTTAGCGCGTCTTTATAGTTATTTTAAGGGGTTAAGAAATGAATATTAATGAAGCTAATAGGAGGACAACAATTTCTATATGGTGTTAGATTTTTGATTGTTAACAATTCAATTTTCTTTATATATAGAATTGAAATAAATGTTATTAACTTTGTGTATTTATATATATTGATTCTAGATGACAAAATAATATGCAAAATAAAATTTAAATAATGTAGTATATTTTATTCTCCATAACAAAACGAAAAGATTGACTGTAGAATTGTTGTCTAGATACTATAAATATTATCTTCAAAAAGGATTTTCACACTTGGAATTTGAAATTTGGTTTTTTTTTCGATCTGAATGAAAATTAGCATATGAAAAGAGTCGCATCTTGATAAGTTTGTTTCGTTGAATATTTAGTTTTAGGAAAATCGAAAATAATGAAAATTTTATTTAAATGGTGTTTTTGATAAAAATTTATAAAAATATTTGTAGAAAAATCAAATTCGTATTTTAACACAGAGTGAATATTTAACTCTAACACTAATTTTAAGATGTGGAGAAGATTTCGTGAATAAAATAATGCTTAAAATTATGATTACAATTTACAACAGAACTAAAACAAAATTAGAAAATTTATATAAGTAAAAAGAAATCTATAATTGATTTTATACAAAAAAGAAATTAAAATTAATTAGTTAATTCATAAAATTTTGGAATGATTACACAGCCGTTGTGATATTTCAATTTATCTTTGCTTCTTGACGGACTGCTTCTATTTGAAAATTGTCTGTGGATGATCTCCAATAGTTACAAAATAGGGAACTTTTACTATATCGTTTGCTTCTCTTTAGACTGGAATATTTTGATGATTTCTAAATTAATTTCCGAAGTAGAGTTCAGTGGAATGTCTATATCGATTTTAAAATAGTTTCGTATTACATTGATAGTTGAGACGTACAGCCCTGTAGTAAAATTTAATTATCAATGGAATTACATGTTACAGAATATTGATAAATTCTAGATATACCTTAAGTATTTGACTTACTCAGAGTGTGCCATTTGTTCGTAGTTGGTCTTGACTGGTCGACTAAATTTTACTTGAACTGATTTAGATTCCTTTACTTTCATTTTCCATTTTTGTGAACTATAATTGAATTTTATTTAAGATTTTTTGAATGTGTTTTCAAGCTATAACAAGATTTTTATGTCTAGCTAACATTTCTGTGTCGAAAAAAGAGATCAGTGCCAATGCCAACTAATGTTATTGTAGTATATAATGAATGATAATAAAGATATTGACTGCAAAGATAAGGTACCAATAAATTTTCCTTATATAAATATTTTTAATTGCTACTAATTTTCATTGTCAGTCTATAATTACTTTTAATTACAGTAAAATCCATGCTCAGCTGTAACAATTTTTATATGAAGAGTTATGAATAATAACTAAATGAATTGTTGTGATGAAATTTTACTTTACGTGTGTAATTCTAAAGGTTATTCAAGACCCTATGCGTAGCAATATTTCATCTGCAGCAATTTTCGATTTCATTGAAATTAAATTTAGAACTTATCTTTATTTTATGATCTAGTTTATTTCCGTCAGTGCGTCTCAGTTAATATGATGATCTGATATTTTGCAGATTACTAATGATTATATTCCTGGAATGATATTACAGAATTGGCTTATTGACTACCCTTAGAAGTTAACAGCTCTTTCAAATGTAATTTTAGTATAAAAAAATATTTTTTTTTTCCTATTTCTGCAATTTACTTTATTGAAATTGTTTAGTTTTATTTGGTTACAAACTTTTAAGTTATTTTTCCACTGTATGAAAAATTATTGGGATTATTTATTGCTTTGAACTATTTTTTAATATTATACCTTTTGAATTTAATACAAAAAAAAACTGAAATAAACAAAAATTCAAAACGAATTTTATTTTTATCTGATAGTTTAATATTCTGTGACTCTGTTATCATTTTTTTTAACGTTTTTTGGGTTTTATTTAAAAAAAAAAATTACATTTTGCCCACAACAACATTTTTTTTAAAAAAAAATATCTATTTCGCATATCCTCTGGATTAGACAGTTTCTCATATCCTGTGTGTATGTCCTGTGGTTTAATGGGTAAATTTTTTACTTGTTTTGAAATATTTTTTTTATTTTTTATTTTATTTTACCTTTATAACTAGCGGGATATTTTGTGTTTTTAATTATGCTATTTTACTTTTTTTTTATTATTTTTTAATATTTTGTATATTTCTAATGAAACTGGTGCTCCCAAAATTTTTTTCCTTATGAATAATAAATGTATAAAAATTGTGCTATGATTTATTTAACTACATGGATATAATAATGAGTCTACTGTTAGTTGTGGACATACTTATACGAAGAATATAGATTTTGACTATAGCTACTGTAGTAGATTTTGTGAACTATGGACTACGTGTTAGTTGAAATGGGTACAAGAAAAATTATATTTTTATCAAAATTATGAATAATTCGTGTTCGATCCACAATGACTTATTATATGCAAAACTAAAATTTTTAGGATTAATTTGAGGATTCATAAATATTATTAAAATATAATTCGTTCAGATATATTACCAGATTGTAGCTAGTTAATTTAAAGTTTTGTCGACATCCAAAATGAAGTTTCTAACAAATAAAGTTAAACTTGAATTTATAAATTTAATTTTATGTTAACCAATCCAACTAATGGTAAAAAACAGTTCAAACAGGCTTTCGCCGTTATACCTTTGTTAGTTGGTTAATTTTTAAGGAATGGGAAATACGACACACACACGCACATAGGCTACAGAAGAGTGAGCCATTTTTACACTCTAGCCGAACGCCTCATTAAAGTTACAGCGCGTTGACCAATCCCACTTTCTTAACGAACGATATCATCTTCGTCGGTTTTATCTCTGCCGTTTTCTAGAAACAAACCACAAATTTCCCAAATCTTTTTTGTTGCACTGATGGGCTACCCCGCTATACTTTAATCTGCAACTTTTTGAACGTTATAGAAAGTTTAGGTATTTTTTTTACATTTTAATTTATGTATTATCAATCGATTTTTGGTTACTATTTAAATAAGTAAATCAACATAAAATGATAACAAGAACAAGAGTAGTATCAAAGTTTGTAATGCTCCCTTTAACTGTACGAGAATTAAGCTTAATTAATCTTATTGAATAGTATATTATTTAAGCTAATTTGGTTTCTTAATGAAAATTTTGAGAAAAATGTTTATATAAATTTTTAAATTCTTTTCATTTACCTCCTCTCCTGCTTACCATTTAAATTAACATTTTTCATATATTAACCATAAACCCTTATAAATAATAATAATTATAATGAAAATTTAAAATCAAACAGCATGGCTTTCCCTTACTACACATAGAGAGAAGTTTTTAAAGTGAATTGTCATGTTTAGGATGACTACTAACTAATATAAATATTTCTGTACCCATTTTATGGTTAACAGAAAAAATACTCAGGTTATCACAACAACAACAAAAATTAATATTAAAAAGTAAAATTGTATTTTTTTTTCTGATCACCATTAAAAATTTTATATATATACAAACCCGCAGGTAAGCAAAGCTTCAAAAACAAAAGGACATCCAAAAGCAAATAAAACTACAACAACATTTCAACCAATTTTTATACTTCTCATTGTTATATATATATACAGATATGGTCACTGTCCGATGAATGGTTATACCCTCCAGGGTGGACACTGCTAAAGATATACTTAAATATCCTGTGAATTGATATAAAAACAAGAGAAGAAAAAAATTTAACAATATTCTGCTATGTTGGATCTCTTTCACATACATATATATATTATTATGACATAAAAGGTTCACATCATATAGACCACATATGAAGCTTTCCAGGACTTAATATATTATGGGGGTAAACAGAATTGTAAAAAAAAAAAAATTATATTCATTTTATTATTACCACTCTTACAAAATAACAAAATACAAAAAAAAACTATGGTTAGAAGACCATATACATTTATTTTTTACTCCACCATTTACGGCCCAATCTCTTTTTCCGTTTTGTTTTATTAATGTGAACCTTTTTAGTAGATAGGACCAAAAAGAAAAAAAGTATTTTAGTGAATGAAACAAAAACAAAATTATATGTAGAAATATAAACCCTCTAAACTTTCTACTTTATATATCCACTACCTCTGATGTGTGTTCAGACCATAGACCGTATAAATGGTTAGAATATATTTTTCACAATATGATGTTCTTTTTATTTACATTATATTATTACTTATTTTTTTTAATAATAATAATTTATTGAAAAGGGTATGGACTCAAAGGGTGGACGAATTTTTTTTTTTTATTGTTGTCTATTGTGTACTAAATTATGGCACCTCTAACGATATAAATAATCTATAAATCCGTATCATCATAACATCATATAAACTATAAATATATATATAAAATTTAGTCCTTTTTTTGGAATGTCCAGGTGAGAAATGGAATGAGAAATATTTTTTTGGCATCTTATTTTGCAAAAATATATTTTTAAGTGATTTGGATTGGATATATATAAAAATCCAGATTAGAGAAGTGAATTATTGAAATTTGTATTTATGAATTTTCGAATATATATAAAAAAAAGGATCACGAAATTATTATTTATTAACATCCTATTGAAATTTTTTGGAAAACATGATATTTCAATTATTGACTGATTTGGTAATTTTTATGCTATATCGCGATAGCAAACATTCATAACAACGTAAAGTCATTTTTGTATATTTTTCAGGAGACACAATAAATTTTTACAAGATTGAAACGCATATAATTTGTCTTAGGTCTTAGTGCACGAACACAGTGACGCTATGAGCGGTGCTGGAAGCTGTGCTGTAATGTTGTTGTTGCTTTTTATATAAAAATACACTACATCATAGCTTCCAGGACCGCTCATAGCTTCACTCTGTTCGTGCACTTAGTGTTAAAATATTAAGATTTGCATGCAGTTCAAAAAATATTAAGAAATAACTTTTATATAGAATTTTTGTGCATCAAATTTTAAAAGGTCTGTGTTACACTGCATCACTAATTCGCATTAACGAATTATTCAAAATGACAGTTTCTTAGTAAAATTATTAGTTAAGAGGTTAATGCATTAAAATTATAACATCCAAAAACAATTAATGCGTAATTATGAACTTAACCTAATACGTGCTGGACAATCTACCATTTATTTTTCATGGTAATTGAATATTTTTGGATATACGAGGTTATGATTGGTTGGCAATGATATGGTAAATTTATTATACAATTTTTTCTTAATCTAAAATTTTACGATTAATAATCTAATTGGCAACGATTTTTCAGATTATTATATAAAAAATAATTGAATCAAAATAATTAAACTAAATACAGATTTGTACTTGTTATATTATAATCGAAACTGAAAGCTATTTTAAGATTTATAATTAAATGTTTTTTTTTATTATTATTTTTTAATTAGGTATTTAAATATTTACCTTAAAAAAATTTCTAATTGTTAATATAAATTTATTTCTAAACTTTATTTTTAAAATATTTTGCAAGGTTTCAATTTCATTTTGTTAAGATGGTAATAAATTAATTTTATTTTTAATCACAAAACCCCCTAAAAGGCGACCTTGGAACTTGGAATAATAAAAACAACAAAAAACACTAAAATTATCATAATTTCTCCTTATATGAAAATATAATCTTTTAGGAATTATATCCTTTTCCCCAATTAGAATTTATCCTGTTCCCCAATTACGAAAATTATTATTTATAATCGAAATTCGAAATGTGAAAAAATTTGTATTTTTCCCTGATTAAATTCTCTTTGAGATAATTTCTATACAAAATTTGTATTTTCGAAAATTCGTAATAAAATTTCCCCATTTAAATTTATTTTTTCTTTTCGATTCAGAAAGAGTAATTTAGTTTTAGCTACCTTTATAACAACGTAGTGTCGTACGTAAGTTTTGTGTATTTATTCAAAAATATTGTATTTTTATTATGTCTACAATTTCCGGTGACCTCTTTTGTTTGGAACTTTTTAATTCTATCTTAAAAATGGTAAAGGACGTATTGAATTTATGTGTAAGCGAAATTCGGTTGAAATAAAATATGATTTCTTCATTTACATGTTTTTTTATAATGTTCCTCTTATGGAGTGCAGAATGTTATTATTCGTTATTATGTATTCTTAATAGAAGATTTAAGATAGTAAAAATTTGTAAAATAAAAGAGCTGTGGCTTTTTTGATTTAATAAACACCAGCAAATTATGGTTTTTTAATTTATTGGTGGTGTAAAATTTTTGTTCCGGGTCATTGCATTCAAATTTTAGTAGCGTATAAATATTGTTAGCAATCACTCTTTACACGATTCATTAATTATGTGTTTACATGGCAATAGCTATAGCAAGTTTAGGGATTACGTAAAATAAATATCTTACACTAAAATAAGCCGGGTATAAAATAACCTAAATTTTTTGCTCCTTTCCCCTATAGACAAAATTATATTGTCTACTCTCTAGGTAGTATTGTAGATAATCCTGGGTTCTAACGTAAAGGAACATAGAAAAACAATACTTCAAATCAAAATGTAAAGAAAGTTGTGAATAATTAACTCTTACTTGTAAGTATAACTTGAAAATTTCAAGTTTTGAGAAATTTCTGCAGTGCTTTGGTTCTGTCTAAGTACACAACATAAGTAGACAGTATAAGATTTATAACATTTTGTAACCATCTAAAACTTCAAATTGAATAATTAACTAAATGGAAAGAATTATTTAACACTGTCTTGTCTACACCAAAATTTGTATATCTGCCATTATTTACTCTGTTCTCTTTCAAGTGGTTCATGATTCATGTAGAAAACTAAAATTGAACTTTTAGTCTACATTGTAAATTTATCATCAATTGAAACTTCCCCTTATCATAGTTAAATAATCTATAAATTCTAACACATTAAATCATGCTCAGTGAATGGCGCGTTCTGGGAAATATAGTCGACGCGCAAAGAAATATCACAAAATTTGGTGTAGAATTTACAATATTTTAAATATAATTTCCACAACTAAAACAATAATTACAAAGTTATTCAAAATTTCTATTAAACTAAATTTTATATATTGAAATCAAACTGAAAATTTACCAATTAACAAATTTTTATTTAAGGACCAATTAAAAAGTCCATTTATTTCCAATAATTTTCGTTGTTATTACCTCATTCTAATTGTTTTTTTGTTTTATTTTTTAAATTTTTGTTTAATCTATTTTTGTTTTTCATGGAAATTTTCCAATCTGTAAAGTAAATTTATAGTTTGAGTTTCTGATGGTGCATTTTTTTCAAATTAATTCATACATAAAATATAGCTACATATACAAATTTGAAATTTTTGTGGTGATGGATTTTAAGTATATTTTTTTATATACGTATATTTGTACGTTTTTTTTTTGTTGGTAATTTAAACCGTGACTTCATTAGTCTCTAAATATATACAAAAATAACCAAAAATCAAAGTATAAACAACGAAAAAATCGGTTTTTATTTGATTTTTATTAAAGCAAAAAAAAAAACCTTCATATACAAAATGTTAATTTCAATTGAAAATTTGTTTGCCCTTCAATTATATTGACTAACAAAATAACGAGTACAACAAAAAAGGGATAAAATAATCATTGTGGAGAGGATAACAACGTACGAACGTATGTATCTATTGGCTACGAAAATTTGTATGGTCCAATATAATATATAAAAAAAAAATTGAAAATGCATTTTTGTTCCTCAGCTGAAATTCCTGAGTAGTTTTTATAATATTATTTCAATTTTATTGCAATTATAAAAATGTGTTTTTTTTATATTGCCAAAAATTTTCAAAATACTCAGACAAAATTAATTTAAACTAGAAATGAGGAAATTATATGAAATTGATTTTGGAAAAACTTTTAAATTGGTTCGAAATGTGGTAAAAAGTTATATTTTTTAACAAATTTAAATCAATTATTTTAATTTTATCAATTTTAATATCAATAAGGAAGCAACACTTTCAAACTTTCAGAGTTTAATATTTCGTAAAAACCTAATGATTAACAAAATCAATCAATTAAAATATTTATTTAATACTGTCTTTTATGAGTGCCTTGAAATTTCAATTACATTAGGAATCGAAAAATAAGTGTTCCAGAATTGTAAAACAAGTGATCAATTGACAGATGGTTGGTTGGTTTGAAGGGTACCAAATTCTTTCTACGTATCCAGACCTCGAGGGTCCATTGTACACCACTGCTCATGATGGGTTATTCTTCCCTAGAACACATTATTCGAATATTCGAATATCTGATGGACGAAATTCCAGACGGAATTTCTGGAATTCCCGCCTCCTCCATGTGTTGAAAAAAATAACTTGGAACGTTTAAATCTTACCGGAGAATACATACAGAGAAGGAGTTCTCGTTTTTCCTCTTTTTTCTCCATATCCTCTACACAACGAGGTTTATAATCGGGTAGAATATGAACAGTGGCTATTCTAGTATATAATCAGACCGTAGGTTTATTCATTAAAATCTTGTTTCTATACTTTTATGCTTCTACATTCCTCGAAAAGTTTTGGTCCAGTAACAATTGTTATGGTTTGTTCAAATCTTGGAGTGTTCATTTTCTGTCCACAGTGTTAGCGATTATTGTACAAAAATGAATTACAATCAAATTACATCTGTGTAACTATTTTGTGATGCCATTAACAAATTTGGTTGGTTACGCTATAATATCTTAGTGTAAATTTTAGATATTGTCCATTTCCCGCGTAACTTTCCACGTGATGTTTCCAAACATCTTCGTATTTAAACTATAGCGTTCGTGAGATACTTTGACCAATAAACTTCAGCATGAAACTTATAATTTAAAACTTATGGTAATTAATCTAATTATCAGCACATAACCTAAATAAAAAGTGAAGTATTGGAGATTGGCTGTCTTCACTGCAAGGTTTTTAGCTGAAAGTTATAAGATTAATGCAACAAATTCTTATTTTGATGGACAAAGAAAATTCTACAGTGCACCACTCTATCAACTGAGCTATCAAAGACACTTTATGTAAGACAATTTCTAATTAATTATTTTTTTGATTTCAATGTTGAATCTATAAAAAGTTACATTTTATTTTAAATGTATACCAACAACTAATTTAAATTTCAAATTACTATAGACAATTACATTTAGTATGCACCGCGATTATAAGCACTGAAATAAACCGGGGGCGAATGAATTCCCCACATTTTAATAATTTATAACATTTAACAAATAAAAAATCTACCTACACTTTTTCTAAATGAAAATGTTCCTTTTTTAATCTTCCATTTTACCAAAAACTTTACTATTTTTTATGCTATTCAAGTTCATATTGACAAAAGCTAGATTTTGTTTTTTCCTGATTATTTATTTATAATAGTCTGATGTTTACTTTTTTCCTATATTTTAATCATTTTCTTTTTACTATTGATTCCCATTCACTCCCTAAAATCAAACTCCCTATTTATAATGGATAGAAAAAACCTTAATTTTTTGGTGGGTAAATATCCAACCCGTTCGTAAATCCATAATAACAACATTTAAAATTAAAAAAAAAAAAAAAAAACTGGGATAATTACTGCAGCAACACGCAAATCGTCCATTAACTTTTACCCAAAAAAATAAAAATTTGACTTTCTAAAGAATCATAATAATATAAAAAAAAAAACAATGTTTTTCTTTTAAACATGAATTTGTATATAAACAGGAGAACGGTCTGTCCAAAAACTGAAAGAAAACATAGTAAAATATGCAAAAGATATCATTAAATTTTAACTACTTTTATACCCAAAGAAAATTTTTATTTTTTTTCCTTGTGTACTTTTATTAACATTTTTCCAGAAAGAGAAAATTTCAAAAACTTCCTTATTTTGTTTTTTGGATTTTTAGGGGTTGGATACGTAATCCGTAATCTCGTTATTCAAAATCTCGTATATTTTTTGAAATTTTATGGAATCAGCTGATAGGGTTCTATTTTTCATATCTGACTCCTTTAGGATTGCTTTTACTTTATTGAAGCAAATTACCAATTTGTTTAATAAGTTCGCATTTTGTTGGTAATGGGAAGTTGGGGCTTATATCAGAAACTGATGTGTTTTAAATAATCAGTTACTCAATTATTAACAAGGGTTAGTTCTACTACAGAAATCTATAATAGAATTGCATTTTACTCATTTTATAATTACTGATACCAAAATCATCTTCATTTTATAAATATCATAGAATAACGAAAATTTTATTGAAATAAATAAATTTTGTATAAAATCTCGTTACCACTACAAGATTATATTTTACGAGATTTCGTACCCAGTCCAAAAAATTTGTTTAAGCCAAACCTTTATAAAAAATATATTCCAAGTTTATTTAAACCACAAAAAAAAAATATTTATAATAATAAAATAGATAAAATTATAATATAAAAATATAAAGATAAATAAAATTTTAATTAGAAAAGGAACAAAGGGGAGCTTCTCCAAATAATCAACACGAAAATATTATAAAAAAAAATATAGGTACTCGTATATAATTTGCTATGTCCTGCTAGAGGATTTAACTTCTTCATTTTTTTAGAATAATTTTAAGCCTGCGAAATCTGATTAAATTGTTTTTTACTTCATGCCACATTAAAATCTAAGAGGTTTCTTTTTTTTATGTAGCTGTTTGTCTCAAGATAAAAATCCAATTTTATGCATAATAAAAAGGGTAGAAGAGGCCGGGAAAAGGATATATTAATTTTTTTGGTATTTTGTTATAATTTTAAAGATTCTAATTTTTATAAGCAAAACTTTGAAACTATATTTTTTTGTCAATGTCTTAAATTGTGGATAATATTAATTTTAAAATGTTTCCCTGTGTTACTTATGACATTAGGAATTGGTTATAATTTTTACAAGACATTCAGTTAATCGGTTGTGAATGTTGCAAACACTTTTTCGCGAATCCGGCACTTCAATGACAAAATCTAATAGCCTTTCGTAAAGATTGATTCATTGTGTAAAATTGTATTTTTATAAAGTTCCTTTCCTAGTATTACTAACAATCCTTGCTAGCCTCTGTCGCTCTCACATAATAGTGTAATCGATAAATCGATTAATTTAAACTCTTTAAGATATTTTTATGTTTTACAAGGATTTTTCTAGATGTCGACCATTTTGACCAATAACTTTAAATTGCTTGTTTATTAAACTAAACTTTGCCTAACATGATAAAGCATTAAATAAAGTAGAACTGTCCATAATTATGCAACTGACCTTTTTTTATGAATTATTTCATAGAATTTTTCATAATCAATTACAGCTTAGAGAACTGATGTAGAATTGAATATTGAAATAATAAAAAATTTCTTATTCTAACAATAATTTTACAATAGTATTTAACAAATTACGAATTCACATTTTCATGAATTAATAATTTAAAAAGCAGATTTAAAGACAAAAAATAGAAAATTTTGTATGGACTCAAATTTCTATCAACATTTTATCGAAATTGTTTTATATAATTAAATTTCGGGCGGAAATTTAAAAAAATATTATATTTATTTTCGTTACACTAACTGATAGTTAAAATATATTTTACTTAAAAGTTTACAAAAAAATATAAATCATATTTCAGTAATAATTTATAGCTCCAATATCTTATCAACACTGTCCACTTTTAATCCATATTTTAATTAAAAATTTGTTGAAAAAAAAAATATCTATTAACAATTCATCATCTGTGCATAAACAAGACTACATAAATCTTCCCTAAAATATAGGTAAAAATTCCTCAAAAAAAAAATCCTAATAAATTAACAGAGAAATATCCTAGAAATGTTCATAATTTTTTTTCCTTTTTGGATTGAATATTTTTTAGACACCCTTTTTTTTAGATTTATTCCTTTTATATTGTTGTATATTTATTTATTTCTATATGATTTATTACATGTCTTTCGCATATGTCGCGCGTATATGCAAAAAGACAGAAAAAAAGGACCCAAACATACCAAAAATTAAGTCATTCTAACAATTTTCCGTAATATTCTTCATAATATTTTTATTTTACATATTTTTTGACTTAATCCACTACAAATACATAAAGTATGTTGTATATTCATTTAATGCTTCATCATATAAAAATTTAAATTATTACGAATATGAAATAAAATTGAAATGTTTATATACACACTAGCCAAGCCAAAGGAGAAACGTATATAAAAAGTCTGTGAAATTATTTAAAACAAAACTAATACAAGCAGAACCAACATTTCTGTCAACATAAATATTTATGTAGATTTGCATTGTTTTGAATCCACAAAACATGTCGACATTATTTTTTTTATTTAGGGGTATGTATACCAGAGTTAGACCCATTTGAACATACCGAAGCAAAAGTAAAAGAAAAATAAATAATTTCTATAAACAAAAATATATTTTCTTTTTATCGGAATTTTTACAGATAGCTAGGATATGAGTATAAATGCTAGGTAAGCAAAATTAAAAATTATATGTATAAATAATCCTTTTTTTCGCACCCAACTTTATTTGTTTGAAAAGCCTATATGTATAATGTCTATAATATATTTACATCTCGTCGTTTGGATACTGTAGTGATCAGTTTTTGAAAATATAATTGAAAAACAAAAACAAAAATTAATTTAAAACTTTTAGCTTACGAATTACATTTACTTAAAGTTTGTAGGCCTTTTAGATCCGGAAATTCAGCGATAATAATAGGCAAAGTAGTTGAAAATTACGTAATATTTCAAAATAAATTAAACATAGAACAATTTAAATGTTATACTGATACCACGCAATCCTTAAACCTGATTTAATAAAATTTGGTCAGAATAGTCTATATATCTCGAAGCCCATCAAAGTCTAAGTATTGAGGTTAGCTTGGTTATAATTGTAATAATGATAAGGTTGATAAATTTAAATACCATTTATTTTTAAATTCATCAACTATATAACAGAAAGCAATTCTTTCTTTAAAAGCAATTCCTTCACAAAAAAAAGGTCAGACAATAAAGTATTCTAACGATTAAATATTTATAAATGATATATACAACAAAAATACCACAAATATGATATATATTAATACAAAAATGGCTATTTGATTGGTCAGAAACGATAAAATTCCATTTTCATTATACCTAAACTTTTGATCATAAAAAATAAAAACCCTTTCTATAACGACTCAAAAAGCATTCAGCAGACACAAAAACTTTTTCCATACACATAAATATTATATCTATATATGATTATAATACCCATTTCATCATTAATGTATATTCATAAATCCTAGACTTGATATATGTTTTAGTAACTTGAATAGGGAATTTAATCGATAACAAAACTATAGGAATTTTCTGATACAACATAAAAGAAGAAAGCCTTCCAGTAAACAACAACAGTAGAAAAAAAAGTTTATAAGGTTTTTTTTTAGAATTGACCAAAATAGTCCAAAGGATACGAAAGCATACAATAATAAATTTATTTGTATTATTATTATTATGTTTTGTAACCCGCACGATATTTTGATGGTCAAATTGTAACAATAGAAACTTTTAGGAATTTGGATTTCGATCAATTGTAAAAGTTTTGTATTTTACCCATAAACTTGCAATGTTACAACATTAAAAAAAAAAGTTTTTTTTTTTTTTATTTTTTACCAAAATTATTTCTATTTTAATATATTCATTTCTATAAAAAAAATTAAAGTTTGGAAAACTATTTTACTGATGATGGTTAAAATATGTTTAAAACTTTAAAGTTTAGAATTTAAAGTTCAAATGATTTTACAAAAGGCACAACGATTTTGATAATATAAAGCATTTTCATTAAAAATTTCGTTATTGAAATCGTTTTATTAAATACCGAATCAAACAAATCGCTTACTAGTACAAGTTTACCTCAATAAAAAATACGTCCTTTTTGTATTTTTCAAATATTATCTGTGAATCAATTCAAATTGGAGTACTATCGATTTGTTACTGGAATTTGGACCTGTAGTTATGCGTCAGTGTGAAAATGGCATTTTCGAAGTTGCTCCTGCTACTGATATTTTTACAGGCCACACAGATCTCATCTGAAAAATAAGAAAAATGGAAATTTGGATAATTCATAAAAATTGATTCTGTTCGGATAAACTGTGAAAGAAAAAGTTAGTTCGGCAAGCAATTTATATTTTATAACCTCGTAAAATACCAAAGAAATGTCAAGCCGTAAGGAAGATTTTACATGTTTCCACATGTTTTAACTTTAATAAAGATGGCTTTAGATTTTAACATTTATTTACAAAAGTTTGGTAACTTTAAAGTGTTGAAGAAAAAAATAAACTGTATAAAAAGAAAATTTAAGTAGGTATAGTTTTCTAATTCATCTCGCTAAATAGTTTTCTAATTCATCTCGCTAGGGTTCCCTTAAAGTTTTTATTTATTCCTTGCAACAATCTAAGGTTGTCACCACTTTATCTTGACCACGATGTTTTTACTAAAATTTTATAAAACTGACAACTGGTTCTCCACAATACTTAAAGCCTTAGTTTTAAACTACTCTAACTAATAAATATTCACTGCAAAATGTTCTAAAGTCAACTACATTCCAGGCGCGCAATCATTATTGAAAGTACATCGATTTCCATATACATTTTTGAAGATTTGTAATTATATCTACATCTGTATCTGTATCATAATAATATTCAAGGCATTAAAAACTTTTTTATAAAACTTTCAAAACATGCAAAAAAAAAAAAACCGGAAGCTTAAGTTTTGCATCATCAATAATTGTAAAATAAAAAAACTCCATGGTCAAAAATAAGAGGAAACAAATTTTTGCTTGTGTAAACTGAAATTAATGCTTGTGTCAGCAATTTTTTATTTTATTTAAAATAATTTGAATATTTTTTTTAACAATTTCAATATTTTTTTTTATTTTTTTTTATCTTATCTGAATAAATCTTTTTTTTTATGAATATCTATTTATTACTCATCCATTAATCTGTATTAAAAAGTGGGAGTTGTTTGAAGAGTTTCTCATTGAAAAATGAAATAAAAATTCCATTAATTTTTTTAAAATACTTATTTAATATTGATTTGTTTATTCGCGAACATAATTCATTTTTATATTAAAAGTGCACCGCAATTGTTTGGAGTTGCCTCGAAAATATTTCAGAAGTACATCCATTTATATAGTTTTGTCCTCCTGTAACAAAATTTTTAGTTGTGTCCATTTATTTAACATAAATCTATTTGTCTATTTATCCAATATGATATTGGCCAACACGATCTATGGCGTGTAACTTATATTGAGTAAGTGTTCACTGCATTGACAGTTCATCTAATTTCTAATTTCTACCGTCTATTATGTTGTGACTGACAACGGGTTTGACCAAAGGCTTTTTACTTTAAAATTACAATAATAATTAGGAAATTTAATGAAATTCCTAATTGAATCAATAAATTTTAATGATTTCTATAACAACAATAAAACTGATTTCTATATTGAAATTTATATGACTCCATAAAATTTTACAAATTTGGAAATGTTATCATTTTATTTACAAAAAGAGATTTATATATTAACAAATTATATACTTTACCTGTCATTGTATTGAATTATACAAAATTGTATTTGTATTTATTAGGATTATAGAAAGGATTCAGAAAATTTTCTTTTGATTTATATTTCCTTCTCATACAATTTATTTATTAATTTATAATTTTATTACTTTTATAAGTAAAAGGTAAAGGACTTTTGGAAACTATTTGATGTACAATTTATATGATATTCAAGTTCTGTTATTAGTGTATAAAATGTTAAAGGATTTGTTTTGATATATTTTGTAGTTTATTGAAAATTTATCAAATACTTAATTAATTGTGAGTGCACTTTAAGAATTATTGATTCATTATAATTAAAATGTTTCATAATATATCATAATTTTCATTAAATTCAAAATTCAATTATCAATTACAATTTTTTTGAACTTTTTCAATACAATTTATTAAATTGAATACTACAAATATATGATTTATTACAGGTATCATGACAATTTTGGTGCACTCTACCAATTTTTGTAATTCCATGAGTTAATATAATTGTTCTACAAACGGGTACATTTTCTACTTATATAAATCTGTAATCAAACGATTCTGTAGGTTCTATAAAAAATCATCTTTCGACATACAGTTTGAAGAATTATACCACTCTGTACAATTTCTTTAGGCTTTAGGGTTTCAAAAATACCAAACTCTATTAACATTTGAGGATAATGCAAAGTTTTAATTGTTACAATTGAGGCGCAGAATCGGTTAAAGTACAAAAAGTTTACTGAAGAATTATAGACTGATAAAATATTGAATTTGACATTTACTCTACAAAAGTTATTTCAGTATTTTCAGAAAACGTTTACGAAGAAGTGTAATTTTTTCCGAATTTCCTATACAAATTTGATAAAATCATGTTACCATTTCCTAATTTCTTGCTAATTGATCACTTGAAAATTAATTATATAATCAAAAATCTAACAAATTTTATCTGAATACAAATCGTATAATTATTGGTATCTAATTTTTTTTTTTTTTTCTGTATAGCATCTTTCAAATATTATTTATGTTTTAATCTTCGACGACACACGGGCAAAATATAGTATATAATTAAGTGTGTTATGGTTGAAAGAAATACAAAATGTCTTAATTATCACCAGAATTATAAAAGACAGTGTAAAAATTCACACACAACAACACCAGAAAAAAAAAGATCAAAAGATTCATATTTAATTTCCAGAAACCAGAACTATACAAATGAACCAACAAAAAATAAGGAAAGTTCCACACAAAGGAAACTATTATACTTCTTTAAACTATATCTTCCGAGGTCTATAATATAATTTCAACAAGCTATGCTGTATTGCAAGAATCAGATACAAAAAGTTCATTAAAAGAAACCAGTTGGCCGCATGCTAATTCCAAACAAAAGAAAGAGCGAATAGAGAATTTTATTCGTATTTGTGTCCGCCGCAGGCTATACACAAATAATAATTGTTGGCTTTTATGCTTTTGATATGAAGCCGCGCTAGAAGAACTGAAAGAAATTTAAACCATTCCAGCCACATTATTATTTATATTATGAAAAGTTTTATTTTGAATTAACCCCTATAGGATCATCGTAAATATACTGAAAAGTCATATTAATTTTAGCATTCAAATTCTATAAATTTGAAAAATCATTTAGTTATCTTAAGAGATATTACGGGGAACATTTGTCGTACAGAACACTGTAATCGGGAACACGTCACTCATGTTGCCAAGAATTTTATTTGGCCTTAATATTTGAATAATAAAATTTCCATTCCTCAAAATCTGATATTTACCATCATTCCAGGTGCGATCTAATTCAATCGAGTATTAAAAATGGCTTAAATTAGTTCAAATTATATTTCATTCCATTCAAAAATTCGATCACTCTTAATAGCCTTCTTTTACCTCTCATTAGTGGACAAAATCACAAGTGGACAAAACTGTAATATTAATCATTTATGAATTTAATAAAAGTTGGGACATTGTTTTATAATTTTAAGTATACTTTATTTTGAATTATAAAAATTGAATGAACTGCTGTTTTATATATATTACGAAAGACCAGCATAGGTTAAAAATATTTTCTTACTATGACACACTGAAAATACTTGATTTTAATTTGTGAGCGAGAGAATTTCGTAAATTATTATGCATCATACCGAAATTCATTTGTATTTCTTTAAAAATACACCTTTAAATCTAAATTCGTTTACATATTAAAGGTACACATTGTAAAGCCGGTGTAAAATTGCTTATTTAAGATAATATTGTTTTTTTTTTTTGTGTTGTAATAAAGGTAAAGATATAGGTGTAATTTAAGGTGGGTTCAAAATTCTCTCAAATGCAAACCGGTTTCGTTTTCTTCAAATCCCATTTATTAATAAATTTTATTGTATATTTCAAAGTAGCGGACCCAAGAGCACCTTAAAACATTCCAAGGTAATTTACACAAAGAACTAGGTACTGAAAAATCATTAACGGAACTGAATTTTAGTAAAATTTAATTATTTGATTGAGGTTGCTTATATGTTAAATGGATAAATTTGCAAAATAATGGAATTATAAGGAATTAAGATAATTATAGTATACTTTTTTCTTACATTAGGATCGAACCAATAATTGATTCGAATTTTACAAAGAAAATGTAATTAAACGATATAATAAAGTAATTTTAAAGTCTACATCAAATATTGTAAATTTAGCTTTTCCAGCTACATAAAAATATCCTAAAAATAAAGTAATTAAAAATGAATTACAGAGTCTGTTTTCCATTCTAAATAATAACGAATTTTTTCTTCAAAATGTTTATTTCTATACTGGGAAATTATATGCGTAAGTGACAGGGTGACTAACAGTAATCGTAAATTTATATAATATTGTAAATAGTTTCGGTATTTATGATTAATAAAATAATTGTTCTGTGTTTATAGACAATATGTCATTTTAGCATTAAATATTATGAAGAGAAAAGGAAGATTAAATTTAAATAAAAATTATAAACAAAATAATTCTAATTGATAAATCAGACGATTTTCCAACAAATTCCATTTTTCAATAAATTTGTGACTGATTGTCTCTTCTAGAAAGAAAATGGAGTTATTAATATGACAATTGTTGAATTATGCACTTTGATTGTGTAAAATTATTTGGCTTTATTCATTATAACTCTTAATAATTTGTTTGAATATTCAGTATTTGAATATTAATTATATGGCAACAAAACGTATGCAGCATATATTTAACATTTATAATAAAAATTATTTTCAATTCAAATGTTCAATTGAATTTGGTCTCATGGAAACGCGATGTCCGATGTGGATTGAAATTCTTGTTTTTTCCAACTCAACAATAACTAAATCCGAACATAAATCTATGCATTGAAACATACGCTTCGTATTTTTAATTTTTTACAATATCTATACAACTAATTTTCTTAAACAACCCTGTACGTACAAAAACAAATTTATCTCTTATCTCTTACTTTTATATTCTCCCAATTCCCAAACGCAAATACAAACAAATACAAAAAAAAAAAAAATGTTTATATTCAACAGATCCAAAGTATTGCGTTGATCACTGATCAGTTGTGCTGTGCTTGTTATACAAAAGAATTGAATTGAGATTATTTTGAATAGCTCTTCTGGCTAAGTTAGTGATCCTCGCGATGTTGATATGACCACAGATTTGACGTGTTAAAGTTCATTGGAATGCGAGTTCATATTAAAAATAACAAAAATTATAAATTTATCATTTTATTAAAGTGTATTTTAAATATTTTAATCGTTTTGCAATAATAATTTTAATATAATTAATTTATTTTACTCTAATTTTGGTCATTTATATTTTAATTTTGTGGTAATTTTATAAAAATTAATTAAAAATTAATAATATAGAGTTGAGTGGAAAATATTAGAGTGTACATCAGTGCGTTAAATAAGAAGTGCTTAATTTTTGCCAATTCATTTCATTGAAATTTAAGAAAGCCTTAAATTTGTCTTAAATAAAATATCTATAAAAATTTAAAACCAAAAAAAATTATATTAATAAATTATAAATAAAAAAATGGTGTGCATTCAAAATGGCAATCGTCTGCAGTACTAAGAAATATCCAAACATTTTTTTATTTTTTTTATGTTTACTTTTTGTTAACCGATACATAGTTCCCAAATATAAATAATGTTTATATGAAAATTTGTGTATGTGTTTCCATGTCGTACGTATTTACGTATGTGTTTGTGAACTAAAACATTTTTGTTGAGTAAATTTTTTTATGCTACAAGCTACACACAAGCATAAAAAATACTCTGGGAACATCAAGAAACATAAATAAAATTATCTTTAAATCATGAAATAGTTTCATTTTTATGTTATTTTATTTATCTGACAGTTTCTTTCGCATATACATATATAAAGTATCTTTTATAAATTAATACATACTATAAAAAAAATAATGGGTTTTTTTAGTGGAAATATTATTTCTATATATATTCAACATGTGTGTACTCTTTTTTTTAATAGATTTTTTTTAAAAAAGGAAATAACTTTCAATAAAAAAATATATTTTTTTTTTTTTTTTTAATTTTAATTATCGATTCTTAGTGGCAGCTAAAAACATTAAAATTTATTATGTTGAAATTTTGTCTACGTAAATTTAAAATTATAGAAAGTTTTATTTTAGCATTATAGTTTTTGTTCGCTGACAAAAATTAGGAGCAAAACTTTTAGAATGACTTTTATTTGTTAAAATACTAAAACAAAAATTATATTTAGACATTTTACTTTGTTTTTACTCGAAAAAATTCATTAAATTTCAATCCATTTTGTAACCCCTGCAACTCATTAGATGTTAACTCTAAAGTGTGGACTACATAGTTTCTATCGGTTCAGCTTAGATTCATTCAGTAAAATTGAAATTTTCGGTCTTCATATATTTTGTATGGTCGAATCGGAACGAATGAAATTTGGCAGTTACAAAAAAATATTTGATTTTTTCGGTTGCAATCGATAACTATGTGTTCAGTCTACTTAACCAGTCGAATCGAATCGAAACTTAACTGTAGTAATAATCATATAGAACCCGATCCATTAAGTTAAATAGTAGCTAGACCTTTTTAATTACACTATTTCTGTGATATGCATTTGATTATTTCTAATTAACTTGAACTGTACCTAAGATTATCTATTGTTGAAAAGTAAATAAACTCTGGAAAATTAAATATTAATTTAATTGTAACTTTTAATTAATACTTCAATTTACAATTAAATCTCTCGATATTTTCAATTTTAGGGTGTACATTCAGTGGCGTAATACAAATTTTTGGTGATCTACATATAAATTTCTTGTCGTAACCAATTTTAAAATCGTAGGTACCAAATCTTTCCGGTATCAAATCAAATATATTGAAAAAGAATTGTGTTTCTAATTTTATAAAATATGTTTCTTACATTAAAAAACTTACCTTGCCATCAGGTGATCTTTACAGGTACCCGAAATGTTGATCACTCTTAACAATATTGAAATTTACTTAAATTTGAATTTGTTACAGAAACATTTATATATGAAATGTGTTTTTAGTGAATAGCATAAGATTTTTCTTAACACTTTTGTATATAATCATTTCCTCAGAAATTTGCAGACTTTACCGAACTATGTAGTTACGCCACTGTAGAATATTGCCATTTTGCATTATAAGTACTAGAAATATTTCCAATTAAGTAGCAAAATTAAATAATTTTCCAAATTTATTAATTAGGGAATAAATTATGGAGTAAATCTATCAATTAATCGTAAACTATCCGTTAGGAAAACAAATTTTAATCGATTTTTATTTATGCTTGTTATTATATCTATAAAATATGTTTTATTTAAATAAAAATATTATATTTAAAAATATTTTTTTTTATATATAAATTCAGCATATTTTTACGTGTTGTCTGAAAGTGATAAATTTTCAATAAAATAAACGAAAGGATTAAATAAAATAAAAATTATACTATTAATAAAAATATTCCCTAAAGGCTTAAATTAAAATTTATTACAGATTAATTTTATTTTTTTGGTTTTAATTTATTTAATATTATTTTGATTTAATATAATAAATAAGAAGGAAATTACAAAATAAAAAAAACACAAAATAATTTATAAAAAAATACAAAATGAAAATTTATTTTATTAAAAAATTAACAGAAAATTATGAAAAAATGAATATTGTGAAAAATATGTTATCTTCTTTAAGTTATTTAATATTTATTGTATTGGTCCTTTTAACTATACAAAATAATCCTAATGTTAAATGTGATTATGAAAATACATGGAATTTTTATTATGAACAACCATGCTGTGAAGGATCTAGTAGTAATCTTGGTAATAATATGCGACATATAAAACCACACAAAGGTAAATAAATTAAATTAATTTATATAAATATAATATTTTCATTAAATATTTAAATACTTAATTATTATTGAGGTTTTATTAAAGAAATATTTCTGGGATATATTAATTAAGTATTTGTGGTAAATTTGTGAATATAATTGATTATTAATGCGTAAAGGAAAACATTTATTTAGTAAAATACAATTTCAATATATTTTAAATTAGACAATACTATAATTAATCCTAATCATTAACTTGAAATTATTTTGAAATTATTTACTGAAAATTAAATGTAATCGAACTAATGGTAAGGATAATTGGGGGAAATAAATGAAAAGGTTGTAAATTTATGAGAAATACAGAAAAATTTCAATTTAAAATTTTAGAATGCTTTTACAAAATTCTGTATTAATAATAATTAAATTCTAAATTACAAAAATAGTTGATTTTTAATAAGAATTAATTAATTTTTAATTGTAAAAGTCGAAGTTATGGAATTATTAAACTACTGAATGTTATAACTAGCACGAAAAACAATGTCTATTCGGTTGTATAGATCGTTCAATTCGTCGTAAAATGGAACGAATCGCAAGTTTATGGTTCAGTAGCTAACAGAGGTGAAATCTGTCAAACATGTTAAAAACCATTTTTTTGAGAATTAAAACGCTTTTTAAGTAATTTATTACATAAATTGCTAGTTTTGTCATACAAAACGGACAAAATAAATTGAAAAACAAATTCGCATAATTTTTTATGTAAATAAAACCATTCCCAGATGGTACTATGAAATAATTGAACAAAAGTAACTTAAATAACTAAAATATAATTAAAATTTCAAACTTTTGACAGTTTAATTTTTTCAGTCATCATAACCTATAATTAAATAAATTTTGTTATCCTGTTAAATAAAAAAAAAAGAATCAACAATTCCGGAAATTAATAAACCTAAAAATTACAACAATCTTGACATAATCTTTATAGAAACTGTGAAATAAATTACATTTTTCTTGACACTAAATTTCCTCCTTATATTTTTATCTAATTCACAAAACACGGCAAAAAAAGATTTTTATTTTTCCAAAGGACCACAACAAAACAACAAGAAAAAAAATACCTAAAAACCTAAAAATTTCTTTTTATATTTACGCATTGTTAATTAAAAAGAACGCATCCATGTTTAGAAAAACATCTGTCGTCGTCGTCATTACTCCGAACTGACATTCATAACTCAATTAAGGATATAAAATACATAAAACTGAAAAAAGGAAAAAAAATAATATATCTAAATTCCAACACCTCGAAAAAGGATCTTCTTATAAACTAAAATTATGTTTACAGAATGTCCGGACACACACACACATCCAAATAATCTTTATCCTCTGCCTGATGGTCATAACAAAAAAAAATTGTATATATATTCTACCGCACTACACACACTATACCTCGAGAGAGTATTTTAACCTTGTTCAAATTAATTTATAAAACAAAAATGAAAATTCCTAGAAAATATCCGGATGACTGAATACTTCGTAGTGCATGTCGTCAGCTAACAATGTTTTTCCTTTTTTTGGTCCTTTTTTTTGTGTTTTATTTGCGTAGGAGACCATCCCAGTGATTTAATATAATAAATAAAATTCATAAAATATTCTAAGGTAGATTAACACATAGAGTAAACATATAATATTAAATATGGTTGCATGTTAATGAAAACTAACGATGAAAAACTAAATTAAATTATACACAATGATGGATCAGGATCATCAGGATATATAGTATATATGTATAATGTATTAGCTTTTGATAGTAAAGATAGAAAAATTTAATATTAGATGTATAATAGCTACATCCTTGAATATAGTCAGCAAAATAAAAAAAAATATTCAATTAAACTTTTCATAAAAAAAAAATATATTTTCCCATAAATTTTCAAATCATGTAGTTGGCAGAATTCAAAAAATATAACCTGGAAATCTGTAAGCTTATTAAACAAAGCTTAATTAAAAATTAAAAATAGAACAGAATTTTGTAATGTACATTTGTGGAATGTACATTTTGTACATTTTTCAATTGTCATTTCGTCCATCCACGGCGAATTCAAACTGTTCCAGTTTAACTCAAAGACGGACATAGTAATAACTGGAATCCGTTGAACATATACTGAATGTAAGCCATCATTGATCATATTGTCTATTTCAGAAACGTTATTACTACGGTGGTCTTAGAGTTTAACCGGAACTCAGTACAGTGCTGTTTTACCAGTCCGTTGTACGAATAGTCCTCAATCCAATCGATCTGCCCATAGTTTATGTGGAGATGAGAAAGAGAAAACTATAAACTAAAGTAGAATCGAATGACATAAAAAACATTAAATATTTATAAAATGTTAAAAAGGATTTAAACAGCGATGAAAATTACATAATTTCTTGAAGAGATACACCATTTTACGTAGTTTCGTATTGTTTCAAAGTAGTTAAGGTTTGCAGGTTGTTTTAACTGGTTTATTACAAAATATATTTAAATATCTTCATTCTAAAATTTAAATATTAGTTGTTATATCCTTTACAGTGTCATAACCTTTAAAAAAGAATCTATCTCTTAAACTACATAAAATTATATGGTCTGTTTTTAAAATTTCATAAAATTTATCAAAAATTTAGAAGTGATAATTTTTTTAATTTTTTTAATTAATTATATAATATTTTCTAATATAGTTTTAATCTTAAATAACATTTGGTCATAATAAAAGGTTCTAAGAGGCAATTTGATAATAATCCTAAACCTTCTTAGCAAAAATATGTGATAGTGATAGTGAATAAATCAATAGATTATTACATACCGAATATTGTTAATTTATGTAAATTTTTGTTATTAAAAAGTTCTAAGTCACAGATTTTTATTAATAATAATTAAATTTTGGGTTTGTTTTAAAAAAAAAATTACAACTTGTTTTTTAGTAATTGAAAAGTAAGTTTTGTCCTTATCAAAAACAGACAATTAAATTAAAAGTGCAATAATTTAAGTCTAATTTTCTCAAAAATTAGATTTATTTAATTAGGACTATTCACAATTAAGGCGACTTAACATTTTTAAAGATTATATAGTCGTATTATAACCAGCTTTTAAGGGCACATATAAAAATATTTTATTCTTAAAAAAAAATTCTTCTATAATTTTTTTTTTCTTTTTTCTTTTGCAACTTATATCCCATTAAAGAAAAGGATCCTTTTACTCCTTTTTTTTTTTTTTATTTTCTTATATTATGATGTTTGTTTGTATTCTCTTCTGTAGCCAAAATACATGGAGTTATCCTTTTCTTTATACCTAGACCAAGAAAAATTTATATATTTTAGTTTTTGATATCATTTTAAAAATCGTGTCACGTTATACAAAGTGTTATGCTATGTCTGAATTATAAGATGTTGGATATCCTTTACTTTATATTTTTTTTTTATTCATAGTATGTAATTTTTCTGCATACTTAAAAAAAAAAGAAAAAAACTGGAAAGGTTATCGAAAAGAAAAAAAATTCAGCTTGAAATTACTTTTACAGGAATTATTTTTTTTTCTATATATATAATTTTTTGGGGGTAAAAATATCCTGAAATTTAAGAGGAAATACGTAATTTTATACATCGACGTATATCAATGATAAAAGAATTTTTTTTTTTTTTTTTTGTTAATCATAGTATTTTTTTTTGCCTTCTTATTTAATTTAAAAATAAAAAAGTTTTGTATAATACGGAAAAATATCCTTTTTTTGGTGAAATTTTATATCAACAATGTGTGTATTTGTTTGGCAAAGAAAATATTTTTAACACTTTTGCCTTTTGGAGTTGTTTATTGAAACATCCTGGCTAGAATCGAAAATATCCTTTTCTTACATCTCCATATATGAAATACTATCGAATAAAAGTTTTTTATTTGTTGCCCCGGAAAATGTTACCTTTGAAAAAAGTTTTTTATAGAATTTTACGAAGAGTTATGAAATAAGTATATGAAGTGTTGTGATCCAAAGAGTGTGTTCGAAAAAACGAAAACTGTACTCAAATTTTTGTGTTTTCGAAGGTGAAAAATACAAAAATTCAAATTGTGATCTATATACTTTCATGAAAACATAAAAGTCAAGTCGGTAATAATTTCATAATTATGTTTTATGTGTTCGAGTTCGACACTAGTTCTTAATATGGTAATCTTTTATCCGCTTCGAATGAAATTTCGGACACGAACTTAGTTTCTTAATCTAAATTAATATCCGTGAGGCCGATAAGTTCAAGAGTTAGAGACACTTCCGAATTATATAAAATACATTCTCGATTTTCTAAGAATTTTTGTATTTTACATATTCCTGAATACATTTTAAAAGTGTTATTTTAACCAATTCCGAATTTTGGGCTACCCTTATGTTGCATATTTTTTTTTTTCATTTTTAGTTATTTTTCAATTTTTATTTGTAAAACTTAATGGTTTGTAAAAAAATTTTGATATGCAATTTTTTTTTCTGTACTATTTGTGTTCAATTTACAACTTGTCGACAATAATTTTAAATGTTTTCACGAAAATATTATATAAGAAAAAATACAATTATTTTTTTGAGCAATCCTTAAATTATCTAAAAATTCATCCTTTGAGACAAGAATTTGTTTTTATACTGCACAATAAAAAAATTGCATTTTATAAACTTTTGAAAATAATAATAACAACAAAAAAGAATTTATAGTTTTTATTGAACTTAGACATTTATAAAATTTATATCTCTAATTTAACATTGGAATTTTTCAATTTTAAAACTTTTTAATATAGAAATTAATAAAAGTATTAGAAAGTCATCGATGTGCACAATAATGATGATACTTCAAATTAAAGAACTTTATAGAATTTTTCAAATTATATAATTTTTTTTATAAAGATATAGCGTGAAATAAATTTGTACTTGAAATAGCTTTAAAAATTAATAGAACGATTCTGTTTTTATAAGTGTATTCACTTATAGAGTAGATTTACTGGCAATTTTTGTTTTTACTTCTATTAAACTCTTTTATCAATTATTAATTGAATTCTTCAGAAGTGTTAGAAGCACGTAAATTAGTTAATTTTAATTTTTTAACATAAAACATGAAGATTCAAGATTTTACTATGTAGTTAAAGTTTGGCATCTGATTTATTATGTACAGCTGTCCGTAGCACACAAGTAGATATTTAACCAAAATTTTATATTCGTAATCACAAATAAAAATATAGCAACTTACGAAAGATTTAGGGCTTATAAGTTACTAAAGATTCGGGGATCAAGAGATTTTGGGCTTGTGTATGGCGTTCGTTTAAGTTTCGTATTTCATATAGATTTGAAGAATAATTGATAACATATAGTCGAACAAAACAAAGTAAGCTTTAAGGCATTTTGGATAAGTACAAAATTGTTTGTGAAAGAGTCTTACTAACTTAACTCCAACTCATACTAACTCCAACTGCTCTTACTTTAAGTTAGAGCAGTTGGAGGGGTTGTCAAATTGCGTGACAGATTTTGATTACAACTTCCATTTCAAACCAACCAACCTAGATCTTTGCTCAATAAATTATTTGTTCTATTCAAAAAACATATTTGAGCATAAAATTGATAGCTTTTCGTAGAGCAAAAAAGAAATCTATTTCTTATAAAGTTAAGATTTAAATTCATTCACTTAATAAAAAAATTTATTAGACCGGATAATTTAGAATCTTAAAATGAATTAATTAGAATTAGATAAAAATGAAATATTAATTTAAAAATTTTATTAATTTATTATTTGTATTTTGAACCTTCACTTCCTTCACTTCAATAAAATATAACAAAAACTCTGAATTGTGAAATATATAATTCATATGAATATGCAAATCTATTTTTGAAATTTGATAGAAATTTTAATAAATTTATTGAATAAAATGAAAATTATTGAAAAATATTATATTCTAAATTTATTTTTCCAGAAGAAAAAATAGATAATTTTCCAATAAAATCAATTTCATCGTATGTGACATAACAAAAACTAGATAATAAAATTCATCTTTGGAAACCCACTTCATTTTCATTTGCCATGAATACATAATAAAGTAACTTTTTGTGTTTGGAATTAATATTTTTATTTTATTTGTTTTTTTTTTTTTTGTCAGTAAGGTGACACCATCAATAATTTTTATGCTGCACGATGCATAAAAACGTATATTACAGTCGAATTGACTAAATTTATATTGACCTCTAGGGTTTCAAAATTCCCATCAAAATAGTTAAATAAACTAGGATATTTTAGTGTAATTCAAATATACCTTGAAATTTTTGATAACATTATAGTGAAAATATTTTTCTTGTGTTGTAGAATTGAAATTTCGAATAAATATTTTTTTCAATTTTTTATATCCGTTTCAGACAACGGACAATCCAAAAATGCTAATAAAATTTGTTGTATGATAATATCAAAAATGCAGTAAATCTGCTCCGTTTTGAATTATATTTCTAGGGCAGGTCAATTAAGAATTCGATCTCTAAATTTATATTATGTCTTTTTTTAACTTATTCCACTCGAAAGATGAATTTTCATAAAAATATGGAAAAAAATTAACAAAAATCTGGATGGTCTTTTGGTGATTAGCTGAATTTTTTATCAATGACCTAATAAAACTGACAATATTTCATGTTGGATCTTGTAACTTGGACTTTAAATAGAATAAGGTATTTCGAAATCACCTCATATTCTATATCCTTATTAAGACTAGTTTATTTTTGTAATTTTTCAGTAAAAAATATATGGTAAAAGTAAGTCCAAAATTTCAATATTTTTATAAACGTAAATATGTTTGCAATCATAGATGAATCACATAACAATTACGAAACACTCTACTAAAATTGTCAATTTTTTTATCATAGTCCTTAGGTACATTTACCTAAACTATTTTCATATATAAAAAACTACACCGGATTCAAGGCTCATTAAGTATATATTTAATTTCCTTCACAAAAATATTATTAATAATGTTATCAAAACTACAAAAATATTATGTAATTATAAATTTTAATATATAATAAAACGATATCATTTAAAATTCACCCAGTTTTATTTTTATTCATAAAAAATATATGATTTATCAGTATTTATATTGCGGTATATTTGTTAAAACGAAATTATTTACACACAGGAAAGAGCGATAATGACGGATGAATGATTTGTACATAATAATAATCATTGTTAAACATAATTATGTATATAAAGCTGCCCATATATTATACAACCTTGGTTTCAACGTGTTGTCAACCGAGTTGATAATTAATACCATTTCATAACAAACATAATAATTTGTTGAAAATAAATTAAAATTAGAAATAAATTTAAATATAAATTAAAAGAAAAATTGATGTAAACTACAAGTTTTGATTTTGAAATAATTTTTTTGACAGAAAACGTCAAGAAATATCATTTTGGTTATACAACTTCCCCATATACAACTTACAACCATCAATCAACCGATTTCTATTTGGAATTAAATATGGTTGTAAATATGTCAAAGTGTTGTAAACTTACTCACAAACAATACAGCTTGCATGACCAACTTATCAACACGTTGACAAACAGGTTATATAATGTATGTGCAGCATAACAGTTTCTTAAAATGTTTTTTTTAGAAATGATAAAGAATTGTGGAATTACAATTCGTTTATTATTAAATTAGCAAAATTTTATTGTAAAAATATTAACTGATTAAAATTTAGAACAAAATTTAGGATTACTATGCGGTTTATTGAACTGCATCAGTCTTAGTTCATTTAAGTTAAATCGTTACTGGCAATTACATAACGCATAATAGCCAATATCAATTTTAGTGATCGTAAATAGAGGAAATTCACAAACAAAATATCTTAGGGGTATTTACATGTACTAATCATACCTCTAGCTTGATAATACAAATTTGTAAACGACCGAATCAATTTATACCCTCTAACTAAACTGATTGCTAATGTCGATTACTAAAAATGTTGGAAAATTATCTATTAAACACTAAATATTTTTTACATTTTTTTTTGTAATTTTCAATTCTTTTATCCATTATGTTCCAAATTTAGCTCTAAGGTTGTAAAATTTTGCAAATTCTTGTTATCTAACAGCAAAACAAGAACTTGCATTTGCTAAACAATATAATAGTTCAATTAAGTGGTTTTCCAAATAAAGTGGATAAAAAAATAAAATAAATTTTTCGAAAAATGCTGGTCATTGAAAAATAACTTGAGGCTCTTACAGCAAGCCATATCTCTTTTGTACATCGAAATTCACAGTATTAAAACAATGTGATTAGAAACATTGTCACGTTAATTGACGATATGAGCTGACATTGTTTAAGTTTTATTAATGCCTTAATAAATTTTACACTACAAAAGAAAGTGTTATCGAAAGCTGGCTGGTTGGTTGACTTCTGTTATACTTTCTCAATGTCTCAAGCATTAAAGCAAAAACTTAAATGGAAAATCAATTAATTAAATAGTCTTCTAAGGGTGGTGTGACGATAGTGCTTTATACAATGAACTCTTTTGATTCTAGTCCGAGATTGCTAAAAAATCGAATTATTTAATACGATTTTAAGTCTGTGCAAAATGTTAACAATTGAAATGTGTTTGCAATTAGAATAAGAAGTTACTGAAAACGCCAAAATCATAAAATTTATACAAACAAATTAGATTTACAATTTTTAAAATTTCCAACTGTTTTTTTTAACACCCTGTAATTTTGTTTAACATATTCCACAAATAGTGAACACAGTATTATATGCAACTCCTCCTCTTCAATGTTTTTAGCCTTTTAATAGCAATGAAAATCATTAGTAATAGCATAGCCTAAAAACTATATATTTGCACACTCAACTCACTTGTACAATTACATTTTACTATTATGATGGTGCATTGTATTTGGATTAAGGATATACCAATAACCGAAATAAATATATAACTAGAAACGAACCAAAAACATAAAAAAAAAACCAATTATGGAGTAAAAAGTTTTATGAAAGCACAATTGAAATTTTGTTAGTCCTTTGAGGATTTTCGATCTTTACTTTTCATTAAATTGTTAAAAGATAGATTAAAAATTTTGCTAATTGATATCGCGTTTTTTTTTTATTTGATTTTTGAGAATTATAGTATAAAAATTCTTCTTTAGATTTCTCATCATGAATGTCCTTTGTAATTTCTGAAGTACAAATTTATTGATTTTGAAAAGTTAGTATTAGTATTATTATTGAAGACATTAAATATTAAAGTTAGTATTATTATTGAGTCGGTGAGAAATTTGTACTTTTGACAGTACTATCGAAAATATCAAAATTGTACAATAAAATTTCTATAAAACTTTATTTCCAAATGAAATTTGCAGTAATAATTATGATCAAAAAGGAAGAAATCGAAAAAATTAATATTAGACTTTGAGTTTTCTTTTTATTTCTAATTTATTATTATTATGATGAATATTTTTAAAGTTTTCCCAAGTATTTTCATAAAAAATGTTAAGATTTTTATATGTTTTAGAGCTGTTTTTGTTAGACTAAAAACTAAATAATTACAAGTCAAGCGAAAAATAATTTAAATTTTATTATATGATACCAAATTAAATTATTTATTTTTAGTTTAAAGAATTTAAAAAATGTTGTTTTAAAATGTCTTGAGAAAGAAACTATTAAAACTAAAGTTTTATAGGATTTGTTAAAGTAAATTTTATTTTATTGATAATAAATTCCTTTAGAAAAAATTCATTATTCATAAAATTATTTCTGAATGAAATGTCAATAATGTTTCATTAAATTATAATTTCTTAGAGAAAATTAATTTTTAATGAAATATTGTCTGTTATTTATAATTCTTCGAGTCTAGACGAGCTATAGTAACATCAAACGTAATTTAAAAGCTAAACATCTCAAGTTGTTCTTTTAGTTTCTTAGTCATTGGAACTTTCTTTATTTCTAATAAACGATCTTAAAAAAAGTACAAAAGTATCCGGATTGAAAATTATCTCCGTCAATTTAATTTAACATTTTTATAAATTATTTTTCTTATAGATTTAAGAAATCGTCCTTATGATAATATATTTTTCCATTTAAACTTGTTACATTTTCAATTAAGTTCTCAAGTTGTCAGATTGTTAAAAACCACAATAAATTCAATTTGAAAATACTATTTAAATATAAATAAATTGACATTTCAAAATGTCAACAACTTAAATATAGAGTATAGAGTCTGTGGCTCTGTAAATAATTAATAAAATCACACACTTGTCTCTACAAAAATATATTCATCTAAATTTTAATTTAAATAACTTTTACAATGGAATTTCAGAACTGCAAACAATATTAAAATATATTGTAATATGATATCATCAGTTTCTTCTATATACAAATACAAAATAAAAATTAGTACTTAGTGATTGCAAAATGTTATAAAAGGTCCTTAAAATTAATTTTTTGAATAATTTTCTTATCCCTAAAATTATACTTTATTTAAATAATCCTTCATATATTTTGTCAGTATAATCAAATTTTCATACTTCAAAAACTGTTAATAACCAAAATTCTATATTATTTTTTAAATTAATAAAGTGCTAAATATTATTCTTCATTAAAATTCCTATGTAAAAGTGTTTACTCCATCAGCATACAGTAATGTACCTCTATGAACTTATATTTTATTAATTATAATCATGGAATTTTTTTTTTAATATTACTATATTTAAAATTACATAATTCAGCATATAAATATTTTTATGTATAGATACATTCATAAAAATAAAATTTGATGCGTGCTTATGAAGCATTTTCCCCTACTCGACAATTTATAAGTTATATAATGTTACACATAATTGCATAATGTTAGTCCTTTGTATTTTCTATCTATTTTCTATAATAATAAATTGAAAATTAAAATATTTTTATGTAAATTCATTAAAATATTAACGAAATATTCAGTACGATGTTACTATATAGGGAAAACAATCCAATGGTTGGTCACCACATAGATTAAATCAAATTTTTTAAATTATATTAAAATAAATTTCCATGATTTGGAAATTTTATTATCAGCAATGTACCGACACCTCTAAATCTAGTGATTGATATTTATACTTATCGAACTGAAAAAAGTTCTTACTATTATTTTAAATAGCGTTAACCAATTAAAATCCTACTAGCTGCACCAATGTTAACCAATTAAAATGCACTTTTTAGTTAAATTTAATATTATTCTTTATTACTTCTTTTACTATTACTTTTAACTAATATGTTTCCATAAATTACACAAAATATCAAAGTATCTTAAGAGATATCAATATAAACTAATAAATGATGGCGATATTAGATATTAGTAACACACTGGTGGAAATGTCGATCACAGGGCTATTTACCCTATTTAGTATATAAAAAAATGTACGAATATAATTTGGTTATTATGTAATATATTTTCTCGTATACGCGGATTTATAAAATCATATAACAACAAATGTTTAATTAAGATATTATTCAATTTTACACCAATCAATCAATTCTGGAAAACATTGTAACGATATTAAAAGCCAAAAATGATGCTGTATTCCAAAATAATATGATTTTATATTATAATTGAATATTCCCTTTAAAAAAAACTATTACTAAACGATTAAAGTTGATTGCAAAAATAATAGAAAATTAAATTATTTTAAAATGGATATAAATATGCCAGAACAAATTGTTGAATTAATTAAGTGATAATAAATACGCGGAAATTGTAATTGGCGTTAATTAAAGTTTATCAACAATATTTTTAATAGTAATCTGATGGTTGAATATTTAATGTTGCACATTATTTTATAAACGAATTATTGAAATGTATAATTTATGAGAAATAATAATTGCTTAATTAAATTTTATTGGAAATTTATTTTGAATGAACGAATTAAGATTTAAAGTTTATGTTTTCTATAATTACAATTAAATAATGCACTCTCCTTAACTAAGGACATAGCTGCAAAATGCCACATAACTATGTACAGAATATTTCAAGCAAAAATTGTAGCAATTCTTGAAGACCCCGAAGTTTCTTGCACTCGCAACATCGCAACAAGTTAAATGCTAGTATTAATATCTATACATTATGTTTAAACTTCGTACACTGCTGGCATCTCATCAGAAAGACTGCGTATGAACTGGACAATGTTTATTTGGAAGATAAATTTACTAAAAGACAATTCAATAGTAAAACTGGCAACATCGCAACATTATAACTAAAAGAAAAATAATTATTTTTAAAAAATTAATTGGATAATTTTTAGATTTACTTTCATTATAAACCTAAAAAATGCGTTCCAGTCAATAAAATTTCTTAATATTATATTGATATATAAAAATAAATTTTCATTTCAGTTCTATAGTCATCATTTTCTTGAGCATTAAATTTAATATACTACTATATTTGTTACCTCTTCCAAATTTCATCTAAAGGTCAAAATACTAAAATATAACTTTTTATTACTTTATAATCTTAATAAAAATAAAAACAAGAAAAAGAAAATTATTATAATATAAATACTTTGTTATACGTACTGGGTTTTCTTTGAAATTTTCTTGGAAATTTCTATAAAATAATCTTCATAATATAAAACAAAATCAACCTAACAAATCCGAATCATATAATAATAAAATCCCTAAAAATAATAGTAATAAAAAAATATAAATATCCAAGAGATCCTCTTTCAAGAATAAGAACAAGTATTAATACATATTGTGATTGGTTTATAATATTCTCTAAGATTAGATCCTTTATTACTTATATGTCCTTTTTTTATTACTATACCTTCTCTATATAATTTTTGTGAAATAAAAATAATAACGCAATAATAAAATGCCTTAAAAATATCGCGAAAATATATCAAATCAATTTTTAATGTCCAATGGACAATCAACAATTCTATATAAAACCCTCTAAGAAACTTTTTTTTTTTTTTATAAGGAAAAGGGCAAAAAATAAATATGTTTATAATAAAATTATATAAACATAAAAATTTATGTTTAATAACGCATCTTTGACAGTAATAAAAATAAGGATATAAAAGTGATTTCATATTTTCAGATTTATATATATTTTGTGTATATTTCTGCAAGGACCAAAACAAAAATAATATTGTTGTTGTTGTTATAATATTTGCATGCTTGCTGTTAGCTTACCCACTACACTGCTCACTATAATAACCCCATTCTTTATAAAAAAAATATTGAAACTGTTCTGGGTACATAAAGATTTCATTTTATGACCGAATTTAAATAACATAAAATGCAGCACAACAACAAAAAATCATATATATTTGAGTTCATAGAAATATCGTCGCTAGCATTGTATAATGTTCAACATTGAATTATATTTAGCAAGAAAAAACATGTAACAAATAATAATTTATATTTAAATCAAGTTTTTATAATTCATCTCAAAAATCATATTCAGTTTAATATATTTGAAATAGAAATCATATTTGACCAGTGGGTGAATTGTAATTTACTCTATACTTTAAAATTACATGGATGGTAATTACCGACATAAGTTGGTAACAGATTATTAGAGAAAAAAAAATTGATTAGAAAATATTTTTTTGGTAATTTGAAAATGTTTAGAGTACAATTAATAATAAATATAGAAAAATTTAAGACACTACATCTAAAAATGTAAGAAAGTGTCATGTAATGACACTAAGATGAAATAATTGAATAAAACTGAAATCATTATTATCACAAAATTTTCAATTTAATGATGAAAATATAATTATATAAAATCTAACCTGTATATAAATAAAATGGTGTTTTTGATAGGTCCTTGACTTAAGTATGCTATTAAAGGCTCTTTGTATTTTCAATTCATAACGATATGAAGTTTTAAGTATTCTAAATATTGTCCATTCTATTGGGACATTGGTAATACTTTATTTAATTTTTTTTTTTTTTTTTTCAATTTTCCAATTATATTTTATAAAAACTACGTTTGAAACTCATAGCACACAAATCACGAATGCTAGGTGTCTGTATAATCTCGAAGACTAAAAATCTTACAAAAAGTTAGGTTAATGTTCTACAAAATATTACCTTGTATTCAATACCGACAAAATTTATGTAAGTAAAAAGTTTCTACAAATAAATGTTGAGTTGAATAATTCATCTGACGATCTGTATTATGATTACATATATAAATTTTCGTCAATACAGAATATAAAATTTACTCTTCCTAAACATCATTTCACAATGTAGTATTTTAATTTTATAAATTTTCTATTTTTCCAAATACAAGTAAAAATTTCTTTCATTTTAATTTTTCATTTTTGTTGTCTCTATATAATTTTACATACTTGCATCCTTAAATTTTCTGTTTATTTTTTTTTTTTCTAGTTTTCATATATAATAAATATTAAATCCTTGGATCTTCTATAATGTAAGTTTTTTTACTCCTGTTCTATATAATATATTTATGTATTATATGACCGACCAGGACATTTTATAGTGATGTACTTGTTTCTATCAAATTTTATATGATGAGAAAATAATGTTGTGATGACATATGTGAAAAAAAAATTAGATATTTTTATTATTTTACTATAATACACAAAGGACTAAAAAATATTGAAAATTATTTTCTGATAGTCTTTATAAAATCTACTCAGTCAACATTTTATTAGAATTTTGATGGAAATCAATCGTTTTGAGATTACAAACATGATTTTTATATTATTTTCCAAAAAAAAGAAAAATTTATCCACAAAATCCACAACATAAGATATCAATTTTATATAGAAAATTTTGTATTTTTATTATTATATTTTCATTTTGTTTTGGAAAATTTTGTAAATTTTTTATTTATAAGAAGAATGTACAACTAAAGAGGATTAAAGATTTATAAAAAAATTTAAAAAACAAAAATTGATAATAAAAAAAAACTTTTAAAATTTTGTATTTAGTTCTTAAATCTGGTTTGGAAATAATTTAGATTCAAATTCTATTTTAAAAGAATAAATAATTAAAAAGGACAATTTACATGAACAATAATTTTCCATTGCAGAAGTTTTATTAATTATTTTCTTAGTCATAAAAGATTAAACAATTTTGTCAATAAATTTCTATAAAATTAGAATTATATAAATATAAATTGAAATTATAAAAAGAAAATATGAATTAAAACTTTATTTAGATTTCCACCATGAAAGAATGGAAATTAGTTGAAATACTTTGTTATTATATTAAATGCTTCTGTAATGGTCACAAAATTTTCAATTACTTTTATAAAATCATCTTTGGCATCTCAGTTCGCGTCAGTCGATGAACATTTCGCATATTCCAGGACCAGGATCGAATGAACTTAATCGAATGAAAATTGGTTTAATTATTCACAAAAAACCATTATGGCTTATAAAGTAACAAGGATTGAAGAAACAAGAAAAATAATCTAAGAAAAATCAACTAAAGACTTTTTTGCATTCACTTCACCAAATAAGCAATGACAGTGGTACATGTCATTAGAAACCTTATGGCAAATTGTACTGGTATCGAACAAATTCCTAAAATTGATAAAAGAATTCTCATAAATTTAGTTTTTCTTTCTATATTTAGCTATTTATTCGTAATTAATTATAATCACATTGGCACATCCTACTTTTCTCAGACTGGCCTTCCTCACTTTACCTAATCTTCCACAGATTCGTCATAAAATAACCAAGTGTTTCAGTCTTCTAGTAGCATAGAAGATACTCCAAGGATTCGTTTTACTATTCGCAACACAGATGGATATCTGTGTTTAATTCTTGATCTCGCGGGTTAAGTAGAATGTGGCCAGTAGTAAAATGCCGGTTGACATTCGAGTCATTGGCTTGGATCATAAATAGAATACTCTTTCTTTTCTTGGCACATGGTTTAACCAAAATATAAAAAAAAATTCTGAATCATCGGTAAATTGATTCACATTTTCGATTACTATAAAAATTATTATGACTCATTTATAACATATATGACAAGGTGATTCAAAAAAATATATTATTTTAATATAAATGAGAACTAATGAACCTAAAATATATTTATTTTATGAACCTAATTATTTATGTTCATTTATAGTTCAATAATCAATTTTGTTATTTTTATAGAGTTAATTATACTTTAAACATAAAAATAATAAAAATACGTAATTAAAAATTGATATTCGGAATTAAAAAGTTTCGTTAATGATTTATAATATTAACAAATTTATCTATATGTAATTAAAAAAATAATGTTTGATTATATCATAAAGTTTGACATGTGAAGATACTCTATAAAAATAGTCTAGACAACTTAGACATTTTATTTTATATTAATGCAGTAAAATGAAAACTTCATAATATCTTCAATTATAATTTTGTATAGAATTTTTTTTAATATAGATAAATTACATAATATAAAAATGCTATAAAAAAGTTTTAATTACTATTAAAGCTAATCACATATGAAAATGACATAAATACTTTTTATTTCTAATAAAAATTAATTTAGTTTTGTTTTAGATGTTAAAGAACTTTAAGCAAAACTAAATTCTAAAACAAAAATTTGAAAGCATAAAAAAGAAAATTATTTTCATATCAAAGTTTATTACTAACTTAAATTTTGATTCACAAAGTATGGCTTAAAGTCATAAATATAATTCCGGCCTTAAGTCACTTCTTAAATTAGACTTAAGTCTTAAGTTGCTTCAGGGTTTTAGTGTCATTTAAGTCACGAATCTGAAGTAATTATTTCAGAATGAAATTCATAAACTGACATTAAGGATTAAGGGATAGACCGGGTTCAAATGGAAAAACTATTTTTATCTTTAAACAATATTTAACGATTATCCATTTAACTTTTGAAGAAAAAAAATGTTTTTTACACTATAAAAAGTGAAATTATGTGGCGTGTCAAATCTGTAAGTTTTACAAGCTATCTATGTAAAATCAAACTCTCTATTCAGAAATTCTTATCTTTTCATTTTCCTAAATTATAAATTTAACAAACATTTATAAATTCCGGAAGATTTTAATTCAGTTTCGGCAAATCACATTTACAAACGCTTTCAAGGCCGGAATTTTATTTCTGAACTTAAGTCACTGGTCCATTAATAAAAATTTGTTTATTAAATATTCTCCGAATCACAGTCAACCTAATTTAATTGAAAATTTATAAAATAATTATAAAAACTAATAAATTTTTGGCTTGTCTTTTTATGTTTTTAAGATGTTGCGAAAGCTCACTACAAAAATTATTTTGTACTTAAATTAAATATAACAAACTTTGTAATTTACCTCCAAGCTAATTAAAATTTCACTTTAAATATTTTATTAAAAAACTTTTATGGTTAACTAACTAATTTATTTCCAAAAACAAAATTTATTGAATTATTGATTAACTTTTACTTGAGAACTCGCAAAATAAAAAATTTCACCTTAATTTCAATAAATAATGAATTACCATATCTAATTTATATTGAACCAGGCCATCTGGTTCTTTCAATTTAGACTATACGAACAAAAAAATCATTAAAGCAAAATTTAAAAATTTGATTTATAGAAATTTTTTAATATAAATATTTAATTTTAAAGAAATTTATATGTAACAAAATTATTTTAACCATAATTCACCCACTCTGGTAAATATAATTTTGAAAAATAATGTCTAGACTTTATAGAGAAATCAAAATATTGAATATTAAAATAGGATAGAAGAAAATAATGAATCAATCGCAAATTATATTTTATAACAATAATATTATATTTCATAAACGAAATCTATCAGCCTATTACAAAATATACAAACCTCCTTCGCTCGTTATATATACCAATATTTATAAATTTAGATCCTTTTTTCTAAATTATACTTTCAATTTCATTATTATATTTCAGTTCATATAAAAATATTTGATTATATCATTTCATGATCGGAAAAACAAAAAATATTCATCGAAAAATCAACCCCATAAAACAGCCCCAAAATAATATTCATAATATAAATATTTTATGATATATTTAATATATCATTATATAAATTTTGAATATATATTTTCTTTATATATTTTCTATATATCCTTAATCTATAAAAACACTGTAATCTGATTTATTGTATATTTACATTCATAAAATCTAAAATCATATCAATTTTTTTAACGAATTTTAATTTGAATATTTTATAAGTATATTTTTTATTATCCTTTTTCTTTTTTCTTTGTTTGGAAAAATAAATATTAATAAAAGTATTTATTTATATACCAATCAAATTATATATTATAATTCTCATATAATGCCAATAAAAGGACGAAAGGTTATGGAAAATTTTGGTTTATAAAAAAATATTACATTTCCTCTTGTTAAATAAAATTGTTACCAAAAAAAAAAAACGTACAAAAATTAAGTTTTTACGTATTGAGCAAACCTTGAAGTAGAATTTTGTAATTTACCAATTATATACTATAAATTATTAAGTCAACTGTAAGGATCAGGATAGAACCGTACAATAATATTTTAAATATTTAAATGTGAAATAAATATTTATCCTGAACTTACTACGACTTTTTATTTAAATATAAACTTCAATTTTTAGAGTGTAAACATAGTTGTAAAGTATTGTACCGAATATTTGGTACTTTTAAGATATTAGTGTATATAGAAGTGGGTAACTCGCCGCCGGAATCTTCCGGAAAAAACATATTTAAATTATAAAGTGTATTACACGAGTGATTGTGTGCTCCATGAAGTTTTTAAACCCGGGTCGTATAAATCATTCTTTCAAACTATAGGATCGATGTTGCCTATCCTTCTGCGTCATATTGTCATTAGCAGGTACGCTGCACAGTTTATTGTAGTGTATAGTTAAATACACGCGAGATTCGTCCGTGTAGTTTGGATAACATAAAATTTGGTATTCGGCTTTGGAACACAGCAACTTCGAATCTACAGATGCCATATACAAAATTAAATTTGTAAGCTTCCAGGGAAATAAATGTTGGCCACAAATATTAACGTTCGGTTTAAAGAGTGGGTGGCTCAGTGAACCCTGAACAAATAAGGGTTACTTAGTCTGGCATTAAAACTAATTCTGACCCGGGTGCATCTCTGATTTAGGTGCGTATTATTCAATCCAAACTTCTAAAAGTTGAAAAACTCTTATTCAATTATATTTATAGTTTATTAGAGAAGCTAATTACTTCACAATACAATTTAAGCTGCAGCAGTATTTGAATATCAATCTGAACTTGACTTGTGATCGAAACACAAATAAAAGAAAAATTAAAAAAATATTCTAATTGATTCCGGATAACCTAATCCATTGCCGATACTAAAGTTATTTGTCAGCATGCTTCGTATAATGCTTTCACTCTAACGATGCTAGTAATATTTTAAGACATCGTATATGCAAAGCTATTCATGAATACTGTAGCTAAACAATCAAATTATTCAATTTACCCAAAATTATTTCAAAATGAAAATACATTTTACGTAAAGACACTTTTGGTGATATAGCTCTCAAACTAAGAGTTTATTTTACCTTTAAATTTCTCCCCTTTTACATTTGTTTGTATACAAAAAAAAATGCTATTGACTATTATTATTTATTATACGTTACGTATACAACGTAGCCGGCGTAATAATAATATTTGTTCTTTATTTTTGTTATTATTATATTTGTTACTCATCGGAATATTGAGTGCGAATCTTATAGCATTTACCAATTGTTCCGTTAAATGAATTTTGATATTATTTGATTGTGGAAAAGGATATTTCCTATTATATTATGATTATTGTTATATAAGTATTTGCATCTGTGTGCACTAAATCAGACGAAAACAAAACAAAACAACAAAAAAATATTATTATCCTTTACTGCTTGACTGCGTTTAATAGCGTGATTTGTTTAGTTTAGCATGTTGTATATATATAGTTATAAGTTAAAATATATTGTATTTTTGTAAATAAAATTATTATTTATTTATTTATTTGGATATTATCTATTATACTTGGTTATAAATCATTTAATAAAAATAGAAAGAAACTTTTATTTTACAAAATTTCCTTTATAACAAATAAAACATGTAAATTTATTTGATGACGTAAGAGAGCGTATGTTTAGTGAAACAAGAAAATTTTGAATATTGCAGCGGAAGAGTTCAATGCTAGCTTCTGTGGAAATTTTAATAGAACTTAGTGGGTAAAATATCACTGAACAGAATTCGAAATTAACACGGAATTGACTAGAAACAATTAGGAGTAAAGTGCTGAACTTGTTCGGATACTGAATTCAGTGTGAAACACGTTTAAGATAATTTTAGTTACAATATAATGTGTCACTATTAGAAGCTATTTGCTATAGTTGCAATTAAATTTTTCTGCTATATAAAGAAATTTATGTTTCAGAATTCATATAATAACAGCCAAAGCTCGAATTTGGCTGTAGTGCCATCGCAAAAAAAGGCTGTGGAAATCACTTGTTAAATGCATATTCGAAAAACTTTAAGTACTAAGGATTTAAATACATTTAAATTTTCTTCGGTACAATTAATAGAACCATTTTTCGAGTACGTTATGAGATATTGACGTTGAAAATGGTGTGATTTCTATACTCCATGATTTCAGAGTTATTAGGATTGACTATTATAGTAATTTGTCATTCCTCGTAGTTGCCACTCGGCATTGAATTTCTTATTTTGTTTATATAGTTTCAAAAAATAATCATTTTTTTAATAGACTTTCTTAAAACAATTTTAAATTAGGTCATTTTTGACAAATATAAGACAAAATCTTCATTAAAAATTAATTATTATAAAATTAATTTATTTATTACAATTTTCTAAAAAAAAAAACTAAACACAAAGTTATTAAAAGTTTTATTTTCTTGCTTTCCTGGTTTTGAACTTTAACTTCTTTATTCATATCCTTTTTACAATTTCTTTCTGTATATTTTTTGCAATTTAGTACTGTCTTTATTAATAAAAAAATCATTTTTTTTTATAAATTTCAACTTGTTGGTTATTATTTTTTTTTTTTCATTTTTATTTCCGTTTTTAATTTGTTTATTTCATATTTATATTTTTCTTTGGTTGTCTTAAGCCACAAGGTTCATTTTATCTATTTGGCATGTTAATTAACTTTTTCTCACTGAAATGAAAGAACCAAAAAAAAAAAAAACAATTCTACTCATTCCCTTTCTATGATGGTTCTTCATATACCAGTGATTATACCCCGAAGATAGATTGGTCTCGAGGTGAAATACATTTTTCATACATGCAAAGAAAAAATTAAAACCGATTCAATACGAAATTCCGAAATGAAAAATATGTAGGGTAAATTTTTATTATAACTAAACACAAGAATTATTTATTATTGTAAAACGTTTGTGAAATTTGAAGAGCTATGTATAAAATTTATCGATTTATTTGCAAAATCAATGAAACTCTCAAGAAATGCACGGTTTTTCATGAATCCTTGGATCTACCATTTCAATTAAAACTTTCAGTCACAATAATATTATTTAATTCTACTAACTAAATTAATTCCGAAATATTAAAAATGAAATAAGTGCCCAAAATTTCTTCAGGACAGAAGTTCATTTTTTTCATTTCTCGTATGAGTATATTAATCGTATGGAAGCTTAAAATTTAAGGACCTGTTTATTTATAAAAATCGGATGAAAATGGTTTAATTATTTTGCAAAAACATTTTGGAAACTTTAAGGTGGATAGCTGGGCCTTTTAAAGTTCGAAATCTTCGAAGATTCACTAGAATATTTTAGTTTTCGTATAGCATTGGTTGGAAGTTTCTAGTTCTTTTAGATCTAGTTCGTAAAATAATCTTACTCCCTATTTCGAATATTCGTTTTTTGTCGGAATTTTGTTAAAACACCAACCTAAAAATAAAAATATCGAAGTAAAAAAAAAAAAACATTAATTAAGGCAAATTATTTTCACACAAACCGAAAAAAAAAATATGAAGAAAATTATAGAACAAAAAAAATAAAGAACCAAAAACAACTCAGCTTCATATTTTGCCGGAAGTTAATTTAAGGATGCGAACGGACAAGAACACGAACTACAAAAAAAAAAAACACACAATATTCTCAAACTTGGAAAAATTTATGAAAATTATGAAAAGTAGAAAATTATGGGGCAAATAAAAAAATTCCTTAAATTAATAGAAAAAGTTTATAAACTAAATAAGACGGAATTGCAAACAGTAAATTTACGAACGAACATTCGGAAAATAAAAAGTGGAACAGCAGAAAAATACAAAGAAAATATCTAAGAAATAAATTTAAAGTTTAAAATATTTTTTAAAATTATTTTCAAATTTTTTTTTTTTATATTAATTTGTGTGTTGAGGGCAGTTAAATCTTAGAAATATGAAAATATTTTTGAAACAAGAATTACGATGGTGGCACCGTGGCAGTAGTAGTAAAATATCATATAGATTTTCATTTTCATTCACAAATTAATAATAATAATTTAAAATTGAAAAAGTTTTCGATGAACAAATTCGTTGAACTATGCGATAGTCAAAGTTTGTTTTAAAAAAAAAAAGTAGTCTTCACTGTTTCGGTAAGTTTAAATTTTATAATGGATATTAATCCAAGAGGAAAATTAAAATATTATTATGATAATGAGTTTGTTTGTTAGGGTTTTTTCCTTTATTATTTCTAATTAATTGGAAATATTAATTTATAGAAAGTTATACCGTATTTATAAAGTCAATTTTTAAAATATAATGATTTAAGTTGAGTTTTTAAATTAATAATTACGAAATTTTCTAAAATACAGAGCAAAATTAAATTAGAGAATGCAGAATGAAGTAAAACACTATCTGTTACTATAATTTAATTGGAGGGTTTTTACCTTAAAATGTTTTAACATTTGATTACAAAGTATAGTAATTTTTATAATAATCTTATCCACAATAAACTTAGATTAATTAAGTTAAAGAATACCAACTGAAACATTTCAATATCCAAAGCATTACAAAATTTGTAAGTAATTGAAAAGTTTGCATTTTTTGTAGTTAATAAAAAATTAAAATCGAAAAATTCGTAAGATTATTAATTAATTTGGATAACTACGAAACTACGATTAGCTACGTACGACCCAACCGTGTACATCCCGAATTAGATTCAATTAATTTTAGAGACACCCCAAGAAATTCATATTTAACAAATCTTCCAAGTGTTCGTAAAGCTCGCCTACAACAAAGGAATTAGCAAAAGGATTAGTGATATCAAACCGCAAGTAGAAAAGACGGTTTTTTAACAAGTCTGAAGACTTAGTGAGGATTGTTGATAACACAGTAATTGTAGACTTGTCATCTTTCCGTCAATTACTTCGAAAATATCAATTACGATGTCAAAGTTATAATTGGCTAGTTCATGTACTTACAGCTTTACCACTATAAAAATTGCTGACTAGTTGAAATATAGTAAGTCTTGGTAACTGGGCCAGCACATTTGAATATTTAAAAATTCAAGTAGCGCTATTGGAAAGTCAAATATTAAATCTGCTGCTAAAAAAAATTGAATTTAAAGAGTTTTTTGCAGTATTTTCTGCCATCCATACCCCAATAAGTTTTTTTTGGACAATTTGTATTATTTTTGTATTTTTATAAACATTATACAATAGAATAGAATAAAAACTACACAATCATTTGCCAATATCAATAATTTAGATGGACATTTACAATTTTTGGATATTCTCAAAAAAATCCTATAAAACAAATACGTCTATTTGCAGTATTGCTCAAATTACCTTAATTTTTAATCAAAAATTTATGATATTTATTAATATTTTTTTTTTTATCAATATTTTATAACCATAAAAATACTATAAAAAAACATATTACCATAAAAAATATTTCTTAAAAATTAATTGCAATTATTATTCAAAGCACAATAAATAAATTTACTTTAATAACAAAAAATGATATAAATTAGCTTCACTTTTCCCTCTTAATTCAGGAAAACATAAAAACCAAAATAAAATTCCAAATAATAATTACATTTTCCACTCAAAAATATTAAAATTAATTCAAAAATCGTAAAATAACTAAAAAATGTAACATACGTAAAATAATAATATTAATTTTAACTTCACATTGCATACTAAATATTATATTTTAAATTACCTTTAAGTTAAAATCATTTAAAAAAGGACTTCCATTAAATACATTAAATACATATATACAAATATACAAATTGTACATAAAGATTTTAAGGACCAACGCACGTCCGTCATCCAAAATAAACAAGAGATCATTGAAAATTCCCTTGTGTAACATGATTGCATATATAATAAAGGTTCACTCTAGAGAAATACGAACAAATATATAAAAAAAAAAATTTTTGTATTTCTTTCCTGGTCTTAATTAAAATTTATTCAAATTGAATAAACTTCAAATCTGTGGAAAGAAAAATGTTTTTAATTCATAATACAAACAGGACTAATATAAAAAACCAGCATATAAAGCAGCAGTCCTTAATTTATGTTATTAGTTTAACGAAATAAAATATCCCACAAAAACGCAGAGATGAACAATTTAATTCAATAAAATTTATTTATTTTGTATTTACATTTTCCGCAATTTTAAATTATAAGTAACTTAAAAATATGTTGTAGCTATTTATTATTTCATAAATAAATCCTCTTATTTCAAATTAATAATTTATATTATTTTTATTTAAAAAAAAAATATTAATTTGTGTTTCATATACGTGTACTATATAAGAAAAATTTGCGGAGGATATCATAAGTAAAGAAAGCATTCTCGTAAATTCGAAATTTATATATTAGTCTTAATTAGATGATCATGTAAAATGTTTTATAAACAAAATTGGTATGCTATAAATAAGAAGTAATCGTGTAATTATTGATTCGGCTTCCAAAATATTCATCTCTAACTATTTTCTTCACATTCTGTTTGTATCCTTGTTTAGTACTAGGAACTCGAATACTTTATTACTTTATTTAGTTTATAATAGTTTTAAGGGAGTGTGAAGTGAACTACGAAACCCCGCGCACATAAACCACAAATAAGTGTTACAGCGTCTCGAAACTTCACACTTCTTAAATGAACGAAATCATTTTGGGCGACTTCGGTTAACTACAGTCTTCAATGTTTTCTAGAAAGAAATTAACCATATTTCCTGAATCTGAGCGCAAATTTGCAATGGCATTACCGATGTTCCACTATATACTTCTCCTCCATACACCCACAACACTTGATGGATGTATTAAGACCTAATCTGAGTGCATACTTCCGAAGAATCAATTGTCATGTGACAATTCCCGTATAACAATCTGGTTATTGCTTTGTTGTTTTTTTAAATTATCTTCGACTTTTTGTGATTAGGAATCCGCCTAGAACGTTTTTGTATGCGTTTTGCATCGCTCTGCTTATTCCAATTACTTATTGGGCACATCAGTAGCAACTTTTCCTGGTCTGCTGTCTCTTTATATTATTATGTTTACCTAATAGCTTCAAGTTTAGTTTTAAATTTGTTCACCAATTTTGTGATATTTAATAAATAATATTATGAGTAAATAAAGTAATTAAAATGTGTAACAAAAATTCAGCATTTAATTCAATATTTCACAGCTTCCTATGACTTTTAATTTTCTAACAATTTGTATAGACATACTGCATCGTCTTGTGTATAATTACTTGAAATAACACTTACCAAAAATTACCAAATACATTTATTACATAATTCTAAAATCGTTATAATTACTGTCAATGTAATTTTTCCTAACCCTGGGTAATCTTATTTAGGATATGTTCATATAAAATATATAATTTATTTCCTTGCATGAAATTTTCTTATATTCATTGAAATTTGACTAAAAAAAATATTCCAAAAATTTCCGACGTACGTAAATCATAATTCTTGGTTGGAAAATTCTTGGTTTTCTAGATTTTTTTTTTGTTGGCAACATTTTTTAACAATCATGTAAATTTATTTAACTTTGCGTGTTTGCAATGGTAAAATTTTCTTAATGGTGTACCACATTTTCATTTCTATAATTTTCTTAAATGAATTTTTAGGATTTCAAAAGGAAAATTATGTTATTTTTATTACTTTATATAAGAATATCTCATAAGATTAAATTATATTGTGATTTTCATGAAAATAACGAAATGTCAATCAAATTTATTCATCATATAAAATAATTTAGTTAAATAGAAAGTTCCATGGAGCCGCCAATATATGAAAATAGATTAAATTTTAATTATTAAGTAAAGATGAAAAAAATAATCATTTTAAAAAGAGTGATTAGTAAAAATCTACTTTAATGTAAATGAAAATGAAATTTTATTATAAAGTTTTCAGTAAATGAATTACTATGATCTAACTATTGGGTAATATAATCCAAAGCATCACAAAACATGAATAAGATATGGCTAATTCTAACGAGACACACCACACCATATAAATTACCAGGAAACTCTGTCTCATGGCCGTTTATCTATATCGATTATATCAAAATATTGGAATAGTAATAAACTGGTTTGTGACAAACCAAGTTTTGGCAGAGAAATCATTTTGTAATTATGATAACCTCCTTTACATCTTTTAAGAAGTAACAAAGATCGCATTCATATTGGTATAATTTCCAAGAGAGAAATGGAAACGGACATATTGTCTCCATCTTATCGTAAGTTTTTTTTAGGTATACATAGAGCGAAATAGTAGCTTAAGCATTCGATATGACTTTGACAGAAGGACGTAACAGCCTCTTTCTTAAGTAATCAATTAACTATTCAATACAAATCGAACCTATTAACTTTAACACTGAATTATATAATTCGAACTACAGATATTTTTTGTATGTCACAAAGTTTATCATTCACATACTTAACTTCAATATTTTCACTAGTCAGCCTATTTTGACATTTTTTTACTTCTCCCAATCTATTCAATAATCTTTAACTTTTCAACAAATCTTCTATAAAATGAATAATTCATGAAGTAAGCATAATAATTTTCACATTTATATTTAAATTAAAAATTGCACTAAATAAATACTTTCTTTATTATAGATAATATTAGCTCAAGTCTTTATAAGGACAAGTGTTTTGTAATATACTTTCTTTCCATATAAAAATATAGAATCTTTGCTCTTAGAATGCGGATGATTCATTATCAAATACGCAAGAATTCAATTCAATTATAAATATGTATCTACAATACAAAATACCGAAAAAGGAAATATTTCTTTTTTGTAAATAAATTTTAAAAATTCTATTCTTATAAATAGCAAAAATATTTCGTTTTAAGTAGTTTTCTGTTGTTGTTCTGATTTGGGGGTAGATCCTTCATTCTTCTGCAGTATAGTGTACTGATTTCTATCTCTATAGATGCGAATATTTATTTATATTATTTTTTAGAAGGGATAAAAAAAAGAAGAAGAAAATTGTAAATAAAATGAGTCAATTGGCAAAACTAAAATATTCATAAGAATAAAATAATAGCTTCAGAGGAAATATAGTAAAATTTTCGTCTGGGAAAGAATATGTTTATCTTATATAGAAGTTTTAAGGCAGTGGAACTGTGGAACGCCTTATATCTATCCCTCCTAGAAATTAATATTGTTTGGAAGGTTTTTTTTTAATATTACACAGTGCGTAAATGGGAAATGGAATAATGATGAAGACAATATTTTCTTAGAAGTTATTTCTTTTGAGTTTTTTCGGATGTAGGGTTAAGATTCATTGTTAGCCAATTTCGTGTATTAAAATATTTAGCCAATTTCATTTGTTCGTTGAATATTTATTCTTTTTATAGTTAAAATATTCAGGCAAATTGTTTTTAAAACGTTAGTTATTACACAAGAAATGAGCAGAACATGATGTAAAGAACTGTACTGAAGAAGGGTCAACTTTAAAAGAATATTTAAAAAAAATCATGATTGGTAATTATACCAAATAGAATTACCAATAAAACTTTGCCATATTCTAATTTTACAAGATTTGACGCTTAATTTACTATGTTTAACCGACTTGAATGAATTTTTTTGTACAGGGAATCATTTCGTGATTGGGATGTATGAACTCCAATGTTACCAGCTTTTTCGACATCTGGTATAAGAACCAACATCATCCATGGAGTGATGTGAATGTAATAGTCTCGCGCAATCTACATAACGCTCAGCTATCTGGGTAGTTTTGTACTGCAAAGTTTATCGACACTCGCAGATTTTCTATTATCATGAAGAAAATTTCAGCGAAGGTATCTCATAGTCTAAGGTGAAACTTAATTGTTATGCACCTAAACCTATGAAAATTTGAATCTTGTTTCAAATAACAATATAAATTAAATTGTTTGATACTAAAATGTAGATAACTTCAAAAAATACAATGATAATAGCTATCTATTTTCAGCCAAAAAGATGAAATAAAAATGGTTAAATATGTTTTTTATTTGTTTCAAAAAGGGCTGTTTACCAACACAGCAACAGGGCGAACTAATTTCACTCCCTTAATAAAAAAATAAATAAAAATCAATAAATAAAAAAACCACGATGCATGTTAATATATGAAAATTGTATTTGGTTGAAGTGTTTGTTTATTTACATTTATTAATGTGTACTAGTACCCCAAAATGAAACCTGTCTCTTCATCGGGGTTGAAATATGTTTTGTTTTTTTTTTCACATTTTCAAAATAATAAAAACTAAAGAACTCCCCCATTTCGTCAGTTTATATAGTCAGTTTTCCCTATCAAAATCTAACACTCGTGTTTGTTTTTCCTATTATCTAATTTTCTCATTTATTTTCAAAGCGTTTTTATGTCCTTTGTACCCTTCAGTAAAATTTCCTTTTTTTGTTGTATGTAGCATATATGAAAAAACAGAATTAAAAATAATAAAAATACTTAAATAAAAATTCAAAAATTCATTTAAAAATGTTATTATATCTACTTATGTAAGGAAATTAAACAACAAAAAAGAAAATCTGGTAACATTTTAAATGTATAATTTATAATTTTTACCTTTATTTATAATTTAACCAAAGAAAGATTTTAATTTTTGGAAAATAATTGATATAATTATTATATCAATTATTGTAATAATTATAATATCAATACAATTTTCTTTAATATCTTTATTTTCGAGATAATTATTCAAATCATTTATTACATTATTATGTAATGAATAGAAATAATTTTCAAATAGGAAATTATTAAATTCAATATGAGAATGAAAAATGTTCGAAGTATAATTAGAAATAATATTTAAAATGAAAACAGTCGGTAACTTTAGAATTCGTATTTTATAGACCAATTAATATTTAAGTCATAAATAAAAATTGGTTTCGAATTTTTACAATAGAAAATTCCACAAAATATTATTTAATTTACTAACCCGGAGGTACAAGAGCGGCTGAAAAAGCTGTAAAAATAATTTAAAATCAATTGTAGCGCTAGAATTGGTAAGATTGCCATCAACCGTGATATTTGAAGGTTAATTTTATAGTATGCAAATTTAAAGGTATTGAAAAGCGACCACAAATTAACCTTTATCATAAAAATTTCATAATTTAACGTCAAAGCTATAACGTTGATTGACTGATTGATTTATTCTGTGGGGGTAACCGCAAGGGTTAATTAACTTAGGTCAAAATTAAGCCCATTGTACCTTTGCAACCCTTCACGTTCAACCAGAGAAACAGAGAATTGGTTTCCAACCCACAATGCTTGCGCTTCATACAGTTCATTCATGTAGTAGGAACAAAAAGATCTTCGTTGCAAAAAATGTTCCATCATCTCGTTTCGCCTTCTTATTCTATTAACTTCGGATCGCCGTATCTTAAAGGCTTAGCATGGATTGTCCTGCGCGGTTGCTAGAGATATGCTGTGTTTTATTTCTTTCCATAGGGTATTGCTTAGTTCCTACTTCGCTCGGGACGTCTCATAAGCTTTTTACTTCTTTCCCTTGTTGTAAGCTTACCAGCGTTGGAGATGAGTATAAAATTTTAGTGCGTATCTATAATTATATTAATAAAAATATGAAAATTTATCTTTATTTTAATGATTAATATTTTTCTTATTAAATTGGGTAAATATTACAAAATAAAATTATATTAAAATTTAAAATAAAATATTTGTAATTTTTAATTTAAAAAGTAAAAGTAAATTTGATATTGAAAATCCTTTTTCTTATACGGTGACATTAAAAAAATTCCATGCAATAAATTTCTATTAAATATAATACAAATACAAAAGGAAAAATAAACATTTCTTTGGTCACCTTAAAAAATATAGTTAATTTAACCATAAAATTTATTCATTTCGGTGGTTAAATAAACTTGAAAATGAAAATGAAAAAAAAAAATTAGAATAAAGCAAAATATTTGCATACTAAAATATATGCAAACAAGTTGCAAACAACAAACAATCAAAATTTCTTAGGTCACAAAAAACATGCCAATCTCTCGCCCTCTATACAAAACCAATAATAAAATTTTCCTCATATCCTTACAACATGTTTTCGGTGGTATATTGTATTAGATTAGAATTTAAATATAAATCAAACTTTTTTTTTTTGTTGCATAATGTTCCGTTCTAACAATTCCAAAACACAAACTTTATCCTTCAAAAAACAGTTTTTTTTTATGCATTTTGAATGTCATGACATACGAATTTGATATAAAGAATACAATTCGAAAAGTTTGGGTTGGGGGACGCTTGTATAGTACAATGGAATGCAAATTTTTTCTCGTGTCATTGTTATGTCTAGGAAATAACATGATTTTTTAATAAAAGGATCTTATTATATGTATATGTAGTCATAATAGTTATGTAAAGGCGCAGTGTTAAAGAATGTCCTTCAGGAAAATTGTTATTTTGGTAACGAATTGATGAGAATTTCTTTTATAAATTTATTTTGTTTGATTTATTTACACAGTTACGATATTTACACAGTCACAATTTTTGTTACTTATATAAAAGACACGATAATTTTCGGTCAAAATCACTTAATCGAAATCACTTGGTCGAAAATAATGATTTCCCACTAATTGAACGTCGTCCAAGTCATTTTTAGACCAAGTGATTTACAATTTTTTGTAATTTAAAATAACTTTCATAATCTTAAGCGTACAAAACTTTTAAAAATAATATAACATATTATTATTTATGATAATATCCTTTACTTGAACTCATGCAATATTTCCTTAATATCCTTTTTTATATCAAATCAAAATCAATATTCAGTAATTTTAATAATCAAGAAAAATGATATAATGAAATATTTTATTTGACGGCGGCGGCGCCATTAAAATGAAATAATGAAGAAAAAAAAATTTAGTGTTGTATATTTTATTAGTCATTATAATATCCTTAAAAATACAAAATTAGTGTATGCATACTACAAGAAAAATTGGCAAATGACGGAAATAAAATCCGGAAGTGAAAACAAAAATTTTTGTTTATATTTCTCTTTATTTACAACATTTTCCAGATATGTATGTATAAATGTTGACCAAAATGCCCCTATAGTGTTGGAAATATCCTTTTTATATTTTTGTTTAAAAAGGAAGTTTTAACCCTTTTATACTTTTCTTAAAGCATATTCTTTATCAATGTCCACAATGTCCAGAGAAATATTGTTTTGTTGATATCGTCGTCGTAAGGTCCTTTTTCTTGAGAAATGTTACAACAAAAAAAATTTCAAAGAAAAGGATTAAAAAAAAAACATTGTAACAACAAATATTCAAAAAAAAAAATATAACTTGATGTTTTGCTGTTGACATAATACAAAAAAAAAAAAATATTTCTTTTTTTTTTAAATTATATCGTCCAATAAGGAAAGTTTACTTAGTTTTCTTTTCTGATTAAGATAATATTAGAAAGGATTTGTATAAATAAAATAAGATTAACAAATAAAAATCAAATTTTTATGTAGACAGACTAATTTTATGGGTCAAGTTTTTTACAAAAAAAAAGTTATTGTTATTAATATCATAATTTGATGTTTATTCTATTTATTCTTTTAAAATTGGTGTAGTTGGACTACAGATTCATAAAATTTGAAAATTCATTTATATTTAAGTACAATATCTATACCGAGAGGCACTCTGAAAATGTCTCTTATACCCATAGTCGTCTCTGTCTTTCCTGCTTTTAAGAATCTTACCATCTGCCCATCAAATCTGTTATGTCCAGTGGTTTTGTATTTTTCCCACTGAATATTATTTCCTCCTCGCCAGCTTACCATTTGGAATGAAAGCAAACATTGGCAATGGTGTTAACATTTTGTTAATTACAGTTTTCATAGTATATTTAAATACACTGTAGTTACAACAAGAAGATATTAAGAATTGTTTGTAGATAATTCAGACAATCAGACAAATTGAACAGGGGATTTATTAGTGTCATTATTTTGTATATAACCGGACAGGTCAATGATATAAAAATATAAATTTAAAACTTCAAATATTAAACAATTTAAAATCTGGACAAAAAATACTGGAAAAGCGTAACTACAAATAATAGATTATGACATGCTTCAGACTTTCTTCAATTCTGAAACGTACTCAACTGCCTACATCACTTATTAACACAATTTCATGAAATAAAATACTTAAAAAGATCTTCGTCTATTAAAAAATATAAGCATTAAAGAATTGCGTTCATACTTATATAGCGTTTTTGTTCACAGGACGAAACATACAACATATAATTTGTCTTTCCTAAATCTGATAGTATTTTTGACAATACTTGATCCATAATTTCTTTGAAAATGTCTATAATGATCTAAATTCTCTACAACATGTTTCTCTTTAATTATACCTTACGACTTACGTTATCCTCAACATTTTGTTCTAATTACGAATATATTTTTAAAAAAATATAACTAATTAATAACTATAATGTAGAATAAATTATTGATCCCTATTCGATTCGTGTTTGTATAATTTTTTATATGTTTCCGTTTTATTGATAATCTGGCATATTAAAACCTCATTAAGGTTCCTTAAATTAAAATCATTAATCAATTAATTGCATCGGAAATTAATTTATTGTCTCCATGTCTCCTAAAAACTAAAATTAATTTTCCCAATTTTTTTTTTTTTGTATTGTTGTCATCTAGAAACAAACAAAAATCACATTTTTATTATTGTGGGTTTTGGAGTTTTCCTTTTTGTTGTTATTTTGTTTTTCATTTTCTTTGTATTTTTTTACCCCATTTCTACTTTATGCCCTCCGCCGCTAGGACGACAAGAACTTTTCAAATATTTATTGAGTGTCCACTCTTTAGAGAAGGTTATCCGCAAACAAAGGAGTAATAATAAAAAAAAAGAAAAACTATTAAGGAATCAAAGAAAATTATATTTTCCTATTAAAATAAACAATATTTTTTGTTGTTGTGTATTTGTTTATTTTGGCTCACTTTGTTTGAATTTTGATTTTGTTTCATTTTCAAATATTTGAGTTTTCTTCTTCTTTTTTTTGTTGTATGTGTGTTTTTTGTTAAAAGGAACAAAATATTAAAGAAAATTTCGTCTTGAGATTATTTTTTAAAGTATAATTTTCTTTATGTAAAATTAAATGAAATTGTTTAGTAAAAAATTTTATTTTAAATTATTTGGTTTTAATATTAAATTTTATTTAATAATTTTCAGATCATGTTCGAGAATTTAATTGTGGCAAATTATATTATAGAACTTTCCAGTTGGATGAGGAAAGAGATTCACTTTATGTGGGTGCAATGTAAGTAAAAAAAAAATTAATTAATTCTTTTTTTACATTTTTTCTATATTTAAAATTGAATTTAATATTATCAACGAGTAAAATTTTTAATCGAGTTTTTACTGCTTGTATTAAGTAGTCATGTCTAATTTTCTAATAGTTGATGAAAAAACATCAAGGATTGAAATTGTTTTGTCAGTATGCCGTACTGCGAAAGTACAAGAAATCTAACTTTAAGATAAATATATCATAACAATATCAATTTGACAATAATTACTAACAATTTCGCCCATCCAAACAAATCGTTGGTTTCTTTTTATTCTGGTAACTGGACTAATGCGAATTACTCTAAATTACTAAATTAAATTAAATTAAAATTTTTAAATCAAAATTTCATTATTAAATTATAATTTTTACATTTCAGGGACCGAATTTATCGATTGAGTTTGAAAAATATTAGCCAATCCGGATGTGATGTAAGTAATTTTTTTTTATATTTTTTGTACCTAACCTCTGAGCAGTGATCTAAATTAGTTAAATTTAAGTTAATTATTCAAAATTTAGGCAAATGCAATTACTTAGAAAAACGTGTGCAGCATAAATATTGCTTTTAACGAACCACAAATATTTGGTCATTATTGAACCGGTGTTCAATATATTTCAGATTTATATAAATTGAAAACATAGAAATTACCGAATGCCAATCAGCCTACCGACTGGTAATAATTTACTAAATAAAAACAGAGAAGCTATTTTTAAATCCATTTTTCCATATTCTTTAGATAAGAATTTGTTTGTGAGGTATCTAAAGAAATTATAAAAAATCACTACGCTGGATAACATACAGAATAGTAAATTTTCGATGTACATCTCAATAATTGAATATAGTCAATCTTTCTCCACTTAAGTGCCAATCAAAATGTTAAATAATGATTAAAAAAATTTAATGTTTTCATCCAAAACTGTCCATTAAATACTAATTAGCTATTCGTTAGATAAATATATCGTTTGAATTTAATTTTATTTTATTAGGTGATTCATGATTTAACAAGATTTCACAAATCTGAATTAAATAATAATCTAGAAAACTATAATCGAGATTAGAGACACAAGAGAAAACTTAATTTTTATTTAAAATAGCTTTTCTTCAATACTTAGTTGTGTGTTTTTTCTTATCTATCTCACAGATCTTCTAATATTCTAACAATTTTCATCCTCCATTTTACACATTCTGTTACACTTTGTATACTCACAAGTCACAACACATCCTACAGGGAATAAACAAGGACTAAATTATTTTTACCACCAAAATAAAAAAAAAAATTGTTCATATAACTGAGATTTATATTACCTGGCAAAAAGTTAAGAGAATTGAATTAATTTTGAATGAAAAAAAAAAAATTGTTATATTTTTCCTGACGGTTTTCTCTACGTTCGTACCTACCTATACAAAAAAAAAAAACAATTTTTTTATGGGGGGCTGTAAAATTAAGGAAAACCAAGTAAATTTGATTATGACACGCAACAAGATTCATGTTTTATGTACGTACATAATATTGAAAATATAATATTTTAGGTACACAGGTAAAATCGCTCTGGGTTTGGGGGTATGGGTTTACCCATATTGCCATAAAGCGAAGATAATTAATTATTTACTTGAGGGATTTCAGTTTTTTTTTTAGGTTTTTTATTATTGTATAGATATTTATCAAAAGTCAGGTACATCACTAATACTGTCACATAAAATTTGTATATGTATACATAAATTTTAAATTTTATTCTTTTTGTTGTGAGATATACCAAGAATTACTGAAATGTGTTGTTATGTTGGTGAGATTTAAGAAAAATCTATGGTTTTATGTTATCGTAGATAAAAATGTTGAAATAAAATGAAAATTCATCAAAATATGAAATTTTGGACTTATTACAAAATGTTTACGCTTTCTTATCCTGAATAAATTGTATAATAACAATTATATTTTCTATACACAATGGTGGACCTCTCCGAAACAACAATTATTTTTAGATATTTGACTGCCAACTAGCATCACAATTAAACTTTTACAATACAGAGCCTATACACACGACACAGTGAAGCACTTTAAGGTGTACAGTGCTTCATTAATAGTTCATTTAATTTACCACAAAAATCGAATTTATAATATTAAGAAATAATCTCTAAAGGTTAAAAAACTGTTGCTTCGCAATCAAAAAGTTAAATAAAAGTAACTTTCATTATGGTGCAAACTTCAGTAGAAACATACTTAACACGTTCACGGACACCAACTGCAATTGCAGTGATCGGATCATGTGATCTATTGTTTCAGCTATAGCTGAATCACTTGAACAAAATTGTGTCCGTCAAATGTTAAAATTAACCCAATAATTATAATAACTCAGAAAATGGTAATAAAAGAATTTCATGTTGCAAACCAGTCATAACTTTTAAGTTATAAAACACAGAATTTTAGAAAATCGTAGAATTTGTTTATAACATTTTTATAAAAAATGGTGTTATCAGAATAAGATTTTTCTAAATTAGAAATTTTGTTGCATTACTACTTAATTTTTATTATGTAATATCAGATTTTCAAAATAGTAAACTTGTGAAGGCAAGATAATTCTGAATCCTCCGCACAACTTTATAATTTAATTCGTTGTTTTCATGTAAATTTAAAATTTTCAACTAATATTGAATTAATTATTGGCTAATATATCTTAAGCCCAAGATCAGCTTTATAATACCATAAAATTAAATATTTTTCTTCGAAAATTAAATTAGTTATTCCAAATTAAACTTAACGAATGATTTAATTTATGTATTATCACGAATTTTATTATACAAATTTAATAATTTAACATGCAAAATGTAATACTATGTAAAAATAAATATGTATAGTAGCTAATTTAAGAGTAAATTAACTTGAAAATATTAAGGGATAATAATTAATTAAGTTATAATCCGATTATTATTATTATTTTTTTGTAAAAATAAATTATAGAGTATATTTTAAAATCCTTGTATAATTATGGTATTATTGTTATAGTAATATAGTTAATTATCCTTATGGAACATAAATGATAAAAATAGCTTTTTATGTTATACATGTTTAATCCATTAATTTTTCTCATAATAATGGCCCATTAATTCAGGTACTCATTTCAAGTCAATATCATATAAATTTTATATACAAGTTTTCAGAAATTTAAATCCAAACTTTCTTTATTATACCTGAATTATATTTATGCAGTGTTCTGCATGCGTCGGTGTATGCATAGATATTTGTACGGGACACTTACGTTAAAAATATTTATCTTACTTAGGTTTTTTATTTTTGCGTTATGGTTTTTTTTTTTTTTTAAATTAAAAATGTGAAAGTTCGCCGACTTTATCTCATCCACTTCCTCGAGGTTTTCTAGAAAGAAACTACTAAATTTCCTAAATCTTTTTTGTGTTGTACTGCTGGGTAATGACACAACAAATGTTCCATTGTCTCCTCCTGCTCCGTACACACGACACGTGGTGGACGTAGTAAGACCTAACTACTTACTTACATGCTGTCTGTTGCCTTCTTCATTTTTAAAATGATTCTGAAATTCTTGTGGTTAGGAATACACCAGAACATTTTTGTATACATGCATTTCAAAGTGCTATAACTTATGGCCCATTTATTTATTCAGCTTTTGATTGTATCTGTGTGTAACATATTTTATAAACCTCTAAAGAGTCATCCGTAGCAAGTTAATTTGCTATTACGTCCTAGTTCATTTGCTCTTTCATTACCTTCTAACATACAATGGCCGAGTGATCATAGGAGCTTAACATTATTATGCCCTGCTAATAGATTAAGATTAGCTTTACATAAATTTACCAATTTCGAGTATGTTAAGATATTAGCCAAGGATTTTAAGGCAGCTTGGCCATCTGAACATATACTTAACCTATTATATCATAAATTGTTTAGTCCTACTTAATACATAAATTGTTCACATGTAATTCAAGCATTATAATGTAATTTTTATTTTAATTAATTTTCTAAAATGTCACTGCATCCGAAAACTTTTCGTTGTTAATTATAATTATTTTTCAAAAAAAAAAATTATACTGTCATTTTCACAGGAAACATTCGTAATTTCCCATTCCATTGATCAAAGTTTTTACTATTTTTAGTGAAAGTTTTATAAATATTCTGTACTTTTATATTAATTTTTGTGACTGCTCTTTTACGTGTTATACAAAACCACGAAAAATTTTATGCGGAAAATTTGGTGCAACCAAAAAACCGTCACATCTGTTACGTAAACGATATAAAACAAACAAAAATAAAAAACGTAAATATTTTGGTAATAAAAATGAAATCAATTTTTAAAGGAAGATCTGTTTTTATAATCGAAGGAGTTTGTTAAAATCTGTATGTAATTTTCGTATATGCTTAATACTTTTTCACAAATGTATAAGCTTTTAATCCATTTAATGATTAAACGGATTGAGAAATCTACAAAAATGATATTTTTTTTTATTTCCGCAAGTGGAAACTGAAATTAATTTCCATTATTTCCGTTTATGACTATTATTATTCAGTTATTTATATGTCATGGTTAAAATTTTCATCAACTTGGTAAAGAACTTTTATGCAATTTTGAACAAAGCGTAGTTTAAGTCACCAATTGTCATACCTATTACTAGTAAATTTCCATTATAAATTACTGAGTTTTTTAATTAAATGTGCTAATAATATTCAATAGCTTACGTTATTTTAATGTCAGTACGATTTTTTTTGATTTTCTTTATAAATTTGGACAATTTTCTTTACATGGTGTTATCCAGGAACAAAATTATCCTTTTGTAGAAAACTTATCGGTGGCGATATTTAACCTAAACCAAACTGGAAAAATAAATTTTGTCTGATAAAAATACATTCCAATATTTTCGAAATTCGGAAAGTAAAAATTAAATTAAGTAGAAATGTTAAATTAAATCGTTTAAATCATTTTGTAATTAGTTATATTTTTAATATCTATTTTTAAATACACTTAAAAACTTAAAATATTCAATTTGATCACGTTTTTCACAAAAATCAACAAAAAAAAAATATGTACTAAAAAAATAATCTGTAAAATTTATATTGAAAATTATGCAATCCTTTACATTTGATGACATTTTAAAAGCCTTTTTTAATACGTTTTTTTTTAAATACATTTTAACTTTTTTAATGAGAGTGTTTTTTTTTTCATATTTTTGCAATAATTAAATAAAAATGTTTAATTGATAAATGTTGTATCACATAAATGAGATAATTAAGGAATTTTACAATTGATTTAAGGAATTAATTATATTTAATAATTTTTATATACAAATTTATTTACAGGAATTAAATTGTTTAATATTATTGCGTCAAAACATTAAAATATAATTACTAACTACGAGGAGCTGTATATAAGTGCAGTATATAACTGAAATATAAACAAATTTTAAGTACCAGTATTCGCGATTGGAGATTTGTATACAGGGGAATTCCGAAAATCTCGGATTAATCTTTTGTTTATCAACGATGAAAGAATACGAATAAGATAAATTCTTTCGAAAAGTGAAATCTTTGGTTATTGCGATGCTTCTTCTTCTTCTACAGCACAACAGCCCAGGTTCGAGCATTGGCCTCGTTAATATTTCTTTTCCAATATGTAAGATATTTTGCTTCTGTCCTCCAGTTATGGGAGTGGGATTTGTGCGTCATTCCGACAGTTTCTCGATTTCCCTGCTGATCTTTTTTTTCCTACACGGCCGCTGCACATAATCGGTACATCTAAGGCGCTGTAGTCTGATGTTAGTCATTACATCACTATCGATATATGCTCCGTATCTCTTTGTTATATAATAGTTGCCATTGTACCCTTTCTTTTATTGGCCCTAATTATCATTCGTAGTATTTTTCATTCAAAATGACCGAGTAGATTTTCCTTCGTTTGCGTGCAATAAATAGTTCAAGTATCACTGCCATAGAGTTATATTCACATAGTTTCTATTTTCTTTCACTCAGTGTATCTTTAGATCTCATTATCTTAGACATCGCAAAGTATCCTTTTTTAGATTTGTTTAACCTCATTGTTTCGTAGTTTATAGAGGTTATTAATTATGGATGTACAATTTAAACTACTTCAATATTGTCACCACCAATGGTTAATTGTTCTTTTTTAAGGCTATTTCTGTATACCACTAAAGTCTAGGTTTTGTCGACATTTTTTTTTTTTATAAATATGAATACCAAGCAATAATTTTAAAGATGTAGAAATAAATTTCCAGAATCAAGTGCTACACTCAATTAACTCAAAAATTATTTATTTTTAAACAAATTATAAAAAACTCTTTTGAAATCTACGATAAGTCAATCAATTTTGAAAATTGTGTATACATACAATTATATATTACATAAAATCATAAACTTTTGTATCTTATTTTGTTTTGAAAATAATTCTATTAAGAAATTTTCCTTTCATATTTATTTTATCATTCAAAAAAATTTCACAAAATCGTTATAAATTTTACATCTCAAAATTTTTTTTATAATTTTTAACTCATATCAAAATCAGTGATGACAGTTTTCTTAACACTTTATGTACGTACGATATTTTGTGTCAAAATTTCCCTTTTACTAAATTTTCCTATCCGCCCGTCGTCAATCTCTAGTTTACCGCATAAGACACAAAAGTGAATCTTATTTTTTTTTTTTTTTTTTGTAAGGATGTTTTGTTTATAAATGTTGTGTATATGTTTTATGGATATGAGATTTATTATTGTAGAAAATTATGTAGAAAAAATTATACGACAAAACTTTTTTCGTCGCATATAACATTTTGCTAAAATAATAAAATTTATTCAAAGTTTAATGTGATAAAATTTCACTTCAAATTACATAAATTTTAAAACAAAAAAAAAATGTTTATAATTTTATTATATATTTAATAATGTATATTTGTATCTCTGTCTATATATTATTTCAGTAGCGTTTTCTGCGGGTGGGCACTGTATTTATACAACATGTAAGTTGACGAAGAAGTGATAAATATTTTTCCTTATATAGTTCTAATTCATAAAACTTTATGGAAAAATTGTACACTTTTTGATTGAAATATATTTTACAAAAGAGTTCGTATAAAAAAATATTAATTGAATGTTGTGCATCTCATGTAGTCGTACATTTAACGCATTCATACCACATATTCTAAATATTAAGTAATTCTCAAACTAGTTAATATTAACTAATTCTCAAACTCATTTGTAATTCTAAATATTTGTGATTAGAAAATATCGGAAATATGAAAATAATCATAAATATCTTATAATGTTTCTATTCCTACTTTAGGTTAGTTAAATTATGTAATTATTATCTTATAGTACTGGCAGAGCCTTATACATATCTACCTCATTTGTTCCATATCATGGTACCACTTTTATGGATAACTTTCCCTGGTTGGTATTATGCTGCTATCTCGTAAGTCGAATGATTTTGTATTTGCGGCAATCCTTCTATAAACATTTCTATACTAGCCCCTCCTCCGTAAAAAATAACGAGACGCTACTGACTTATGATTTATATGTATATTTTTGAAATAATATTTTATAATCATGTAAAAAGTGAAGATAATTTCTTCTGATATTACATACAAAAATTACATTATAAAACATGATTTTTTTTTATATACATATATTTTTATGCTCTTAAATGTGCTTTGTTGATGATTACAAGTTTTTGTAATAGAATTTATGTACAATTTTTTTTTGTTTGTTTTCCTAAATTTGAACTTGGAATGGGAATTTTATATATGATTATAAATGTGCGGTGTATAATTTATGTCAAATCGTTGAAAAGTTGAACAAACACGGGTTAAGGGGCTTCAACAACACATCGCAGTAACAAAAACTGATTGACTGTTTTAAAATGACAACAAAATAAAAACATTTTATATAGAAAGAAACATGAGAAAAAAAAAGTTTTATTTTGTTTTTGATATTTTCAGTAAATTAACCCTTTGAAAGACAGTTTTTTGTTGTGGGTGGGGGTATAACAACAACAGTGATGATGGTTGCATATTAACAAAGGGATTTTTAAATAGAATTAATTATTTCGTTTTTGACAGTTTTATAATTTACAATAATTATTTTATGAATTTGTGTTTATACATAGAAAAAAAAACAATTTATTAATTGAAATTATATTTAATTACAATTATTTATATTTATAATTTAATGAAATTTTAGAATATTTTTGATTTTTTTAAAGTTATTCAATTTAAATCATTTTGTGTAAAGTAATTTTATGGAAAATTCTTAATATGTTTAGTTAATAAAGATTTACTCTAAAAATACAATTAAATTTTAGTAAAAATAATAATTTATTTTAAAATATTTTCTTATATATTTTCAGAGAGACCATATTCTATTAGAACCGACCAGAGAAGATGTCGTCAGCTGTGTTTCAAAAGGAAAAACTCAGGTAAAAAAAGATATTTAAATTTAAAAAATTATATTTATTAAATAAATTTTAAACTTAAATTAACAAAAAATAGTTATTTTTCATAGAGACAATTTACAAACTATTCAACATAATAAAAATACCGCATAAATATACGAAACTTTTGAATTATCTCTAAAAGTTAAAGAATATCCGGGAAAAATAATAAAAAATTGAATAAAAAAGTAGAAATTTATCATAGCTAATAATTTTCACTGCCTGTTTGAGCTAATTAATGTTGTTAAATACAAAATATTTTGGTTATAGTTAAAATATGAAATCAAAATTACTAAATTTTATAAAAAAAAAATCCTCAAAATTGAGTAATTTTACTAAAAATTGTACTAAAATATTAGGATATTTCGTAGTGATTTCTGTAATAGCATTACTAAAAACTAATAGATTAAATTTAACCTCTTATTTATTAGTTTTATTATTGCATTTGGATTCGATCATTATGTTTGTACGTAAATACATACTTAGTTTATTAATTTTTTCAATTACATTATAATAATTCAAAATAACGCCATCAAAATATGTTTCAGCTACATTTTTTAAGTATTAAAAGTATTTAACGTCAACCTCAACGTTTTTATCAGTAAATGGTTACCAAATAAATTAGCAAAAAAGTTGGAAATTGTTTGTGATTCATTAGAATTCACATTTAAGTATTTACGTGTACAATTGGTTCAATAGTTTACGTTATGAATTGTGAGTGATATCTTTTCAGATATTTGTTATAGTTCCCACAAATTTCAACTAGAACCATTCAATATATAAAATAATTAAACATATAAATATTTTATATGATAATCTATGTCATTTTGATTCGTTGGTAATAGAATTTATTTAAAATTCTCTATATAAAAATATTATGACACTAAATATTCTACTTACTTACATATAAGAAAAAATATTTTCGTGGTTGTCCGATAATGGATTTGCACAACCTGAAACTATGCCATAGAAATTGAGTTTATTTTATTTACTTAATATTAATTATTCTATTTGTTACCTGGTGGAGTAAATATGGTATCACACTTAAAGATAAATATTTTATTCATTTACTTAAATCAAATTACCATAAGAGATTGCCTTTTCGTTAAAGCGTTTATTTTGTAATTAAAATATTATAAAAGGATTCGGAGTCCCTGCCTTACAAGTTACAAAGTATTAAGAATTTGGAGTGACAAACTACATATTATTAGCTTCCAAATCGCGTTGGTTTTATAAATAGGAAATCGCGTTGGTTTTATAAAATCAGACTAAATAAAGCTTTACCAATACGCTATATAACAAATTTTACAAAAAATTAGAGTGTATTAAAGTTTATTGATGAGAAACCTTAAAATACTGTGTAGTACTTTAAAAAATATGTTCTACATTTAATTTAAATTCTATAAAAAGAAAAACGATTTTTCCTTATTCATTAACTGATTATTTTTAAAGCATATTTTTGTTCACATACATATTACTAATAATTCCATATTCTACTTAATATCTTCTTATAAAATACCAATAATTGCTATATATTTTTAATTTTCCACATTACATTTATATTTTCTATAAAATAAATTATATATTGAATTGTCAATCTTTTTTATATTATGTGAACCTTACATTGAAATTTTTTTTCTATTTTTCTCATCATTCCTAAAATTATTTTATTTTATTTTTTCCTCAATGATTTTTCTATAATCGGTTATGCAATATAGATCACAAAAAAAAATAAGAAGCTGTACAATTTGTAATGATACCAAAGAAAATAGAAATTGAAATGAAATAGAAAAATTTATTACGAAAAATCCTTCATGTGTTTTTTTTTTCCTTTCAAATAGATTTATATACTTCGTACGTACATAGCTAAATTTATTTCAATTTAAAATTATTTTTATTTAATTTAATTTAATCTATATTAATATATTTACTGTTTTTTTTACTAATATAGGTTTTTGACTGTAAGAACCATATTCGCGTTATTCAATCAATGGAAAATGGCAACAGGCTATATGTTTGCGGAACGAACGCTCATAATCCCAAGGATTATGTCATATATGTAAGTATAATATATAAGGATAAATAATATATAAATATAATATAAAATAAAGAAGAATAAAAAAAATCTCGTCATCCTGGATGTGTAAGCTCTTTTCCAAGAAACTTTCATTTGATATAATGATATAATTTTATTTCTTGTATCGTACAACTTTAAATCTAGCATGAAATAATTTCATTTTTGTAAACATTTTTTATATTTTTTTATTGAATATTTGAGATTTTGTATTTTTTACGAATTTTGTATATGAAATAGATACATAACATGTACAAGGATAAATAGGTATTAAAATTTTTAAATTATATTTTTTTTAACTAGGAAATATTTTCGTGGTGAAATAAAATGAATTGTTCAGAGATGAATTTCGAATTTTCTATAATTATATTAAATAACATTTAACATTAAATAACTTGTACCGGATAATTGAACCCAACAAAGTTTTCACACTAGTTTTCTATTGATATAACACGCTCAATTGATTTCGCATAATTTATCCAGATAATTTCATCCACAACAAATATGATCCTTAATATTTATTCACTGCAAAGTGTCCCACTTATTTATAATTATTTTTGAAATATTCTTTTACTACATCATACAAAAATAACCAATTATTCACTGCTTACTTACTAAGTTACCATAAAAAAAATTGGTCTAATACCATAAAAAAATTATTGTAGCATTAAAGTTCTTAACAAAATAATGTAACCTACCATAAAGTTCTCTAAAGCGTAAATTTTTTACTTTGTATATTAATATTTCTATAAAAAATCCTTTAAACCAAATAATTATAAAATTAATTTTATTTACAAACATAATTTAATGCCTTCTAGTCCTTGTACGACCCTGTGATCTAAAAACTAAAAATGTAAAACATTGTAATATAGAATTAAAATAGATTGCATATCAAATGTATTTAAATTGTAAAGCGTGTATACGTAGTCTTCTAAACACATGATTTCCAGCAGCAAAGATATTGTTATACACCCATTGATACCACCTACAAGATAATTCATCAGAAAATGAGAAAATCTCACGTCTTGGAAAATGATCCTCCTGTTGGTGTTTCAAGGATTTGTTTTGTTGTCTTTTTATTTACCTTTTTTTTTTCATTTCATGTTTTATGACATTCTCTCTGCTTAAAGTTTTTATTGGGACACAAAATACGTGTTCAGCTTTACGGACGGAATATAAATTTGTATTGTGAAGGTAAAAAAACTACATCAACAAAAAATATATACAGAGACAATTTTTTTTATGTGTTTTATGGAATATTTTCGTGTTGATGAATGTTGATGATGATGACGGTTTTTCGATCGTTGCAATGTTTCTATATATAATATTTTGTTGAAACTAAAATCTTTATGGTATTATTATGTATAACATTATAAAAGTGAGATGTCCTTGTACTTATAATTCTATATAAACGTTATGAAAAGATCCAGAATTTAAACAAACTAAAAAGTATACAAATATTTACAAAAAAAAATCAGAATATTTAGCTTTCGTCCTTGTAGTTCCAAAATAAATATGTAAAAAAAAAAAAAAAGTTTTTCCAATGGCCACGTATAATGTCCTTTTTACCATGTTTTTATGAAACTTGCGAATTCTGTATTGTTGTTATATAAAATACAAAAGCAAACTTCGTCATTTATTAAGTCCTTTAAAATTTTCTCCTGGCTTTTTTCGTCGCTATGTGTGTATTCAAAAAGTACGTGTTAGAATAGAAAATGGTTTTTTTTTGTTATTGTTGTATTTATAGTTTTCAAAAAAGATTTTCATAAATATTTTTTATTTTATTTTTTTTTAGATTTTTCTATAAACTTATTTGTTCTTATAAATAATATTTTTTTTTTAATATTAATTTTTTTAGTCGAATTTAACCCATTTACCGAGATCAGAATACGTGCCTGGAATTGGTTTGGGTATTGCTAAGTGTCCATACGATCCACTTGATAATTCAACAGCAATTTATGTTGAGAACGGAAATCCTGGAGGTTTACCTGGTCTGGTATGTGAATTTAAAATTTGTCATATTTTTACTATATTATATGAAAAATTTGAAATAAAAAATTTTATAATTTAAATTTTTTTGGTAATATAGTATTCTGGAACTAATGCTGAATTTACGAAAGCGGATACTGTCATCTTTAGATCTGATTTATATAATACTACAGCTAAACGAAAAGAATATAATTTTAAAAGAACACTTAAATATGATTCAAAATGGCTTGACAGTAAGTACAGTGATGTATATAAATAGTTGTAACTTGTAACTAAAAATAAAAAATATAATTTTGAATATATTTGAAGTAGATCAAGATTTACTTCATAATTATTAAATTTTTAAAAGTGAATTAAGGATTTGCTTTAATGGTTGGAAATCGAAATTATTTTAATTATTATGTTACCTTTTAGGAGTCGTGACTAATTGAGCCACAAATTTTTAACCAATTAGAAAATTTGAAAGTTTATTCGCGACTAGTTTTAGGAACATATATACAAAAATTGTTCTCGGCTATTGAAAAACATGAAATTACATCTCATAGTTAAGACAAATTAATCGCTTACTGACTAATTCATTATCATTACCCTATAAATTAAAAATATAATTACATATTTAAGTGTGGGCTACATAGTTTCGATCGGTTCAGTTTCGATTCGTTCAGTAAAGTTCAAATTTTACGTCTTCATATATTTTGTATGCGAAATACATTGAGTGGGCACATCGGAACAAATCGAATCGAATCAAAAGAGTTTGGAACGATTGGAATTTTGAGAATCCAAACTGAAGAAAATCTCAGGACGAATGAAATTTGACAGTTTAAAAAAAAAAAAAATGTGATTTAATGATTTAATCGATTGCAATCGATATGATGTGTTCAGTCAATTTAACCAGTTGAATCGAATCGAAACTGAACTGAACTGATAGAAACTGTGTATACAAAGTTCGTTTATACAGGGGGGAATAACAATCTACGCTAATAATTTAGCTTAAACTTACATTTTCTCTCGTCAAGGGCCTATTATATAATAATTTTCCTTTATATCTTCATTTAATTTCCTTAATTACATATTTAAAGAACATAAAATTTGATAAATTGTCTGAGTTATTTGAAAATAATTGAAAGAATTTTAATTATAAAAATATAATTCAAATAAATTCTAAATATTTGCTTTATTGTGAAAAGAACTTTTTCTTAAATTATCAGAATTTTTTTATTATATAGTTAAAAACACGAACGAGAAATAAATTTTATTTGTACATCAATTATAAATTTCTTATATTACATTTTCTAAAATTTATAATAGTCTAATAATAAAAACAGATGTTTCTGTAATTAATTGTGGCTCGATTTCAATTAAAATCAATTTCAAAAATAATTATAGAAACAAACATTCTCCAAAAAAAAAATATAATTATCTATTTGAAAACAAGTGCAATTGGAAAAATCTTTTCTTACTTTTAAATTGTAGATATATTTATAAAGTTGAAAACTGAAATATTTTAAACTAAATATCAGTGTCGGTTACACCAAGCCTGATTCAATGTTTTTCTAATTTTAATGGAAACATTTTTAAAACATCACATTTTAAATGTTTTGTCCTATCGAGTACCCTAAAGCAGGCCTGCTTTCTCACAATACTAAAAGTATACAATAATAATAAATTTCCTACGATTTTGAAATACCAAATTAGTTCCATTTCTAAACATTTTTGCTTTCAAATTAGTTAAACTATTTTCAAATGTCTCCCCTCTGATTCCATTTAGACTATTTGTTCAATTCGTCGTTCCTTGGTCTACTATTCTCCCTCATTTATATATAAAAAAAAGAATTTTTATTATATTTTAAATTGATGCAAACATTTTAAAAATGCTCGAAGCAATATTTGTATATAATATAATTGCAAATATAATAATAGTGTTTAAAAATTGAAAATGAATTGGTCATAAAAGGATTTTTATGCCTGGAGGAAATATTTCTACACAGTTTTTCTTTCAATTTAAGAGCGCGGGGAAAATTAATAACGAAAATTTAAGGAAATAAGAAATTTGTAGATAAAAAGCATACCAATAAAAATTGTTAAAAGAAATTTTTGTTAAAAGAAATAGAAATATAAAGACAATTAATAAATTTTAAAGATTTTATTTTATTTCTTGTTGAAATTTCTTAGTAGTTGTTATAGTACATAGCATAAAACCTACGGGTCTTTAAAAGTTCTTCTTATGGAAGCTGATTGAAGAAGATTCGAAAGAAAAGATTATTTTAAAAGACTTTTTTACTTTCAATAAGGTTTAATATCAAAATTATTATTGAATATTTCAATAGGTATAGTAGATTATGTAGAATTCTATAGTTTTCTAAAAAAATAAATAATCAAGGACAGCGCCAGCGCCGTTTTATGTGCATGGGTAGCCGAATTCGATGTGCAGCCAAAAAGCATATAATGGGCAGAATATATTACTTATTTTGATTAATATAAGTTATAATTGGTACTATCTATAGTTATATTTACATATAGAAATTATAATTTTGAAGGTCAGAATTAATTTCACTCTTCGCAGAAAACTGCTTCCAAAAGAATAACTTGAAAAATAAGCTAATGGCATTGATAAAATATTTGAAAGAGTGAATTTAAATTCATGAAATTATATTTACACGAAATTAATTCTCGATATTTTTAATTCAATTCCAGAACCAAATTTTGTTGGATCATTTGATATTGGTGACTATGTGTATTTCTTTTTTCGGGAAACAGCTGTTGAATATATAAATTGTGGCAAAGCAGTTTATTCCCGAATTGCACGTGTTTGTAAAAAAGATACTGGTGGTAAAAATATATTAGCACAAAATTGGGCAACATATTTGAAGGCACGTCTCAATTGTAGTATTTCTGGTGAATTTCCATTTTATTTTAATGAAATTCAATCTGTATATCAATTACCAAATGATAAAACTAAATTTTATGCAACATTTACAACAAGCACAAACGGGTTAGTTGGTTCAGCTGTTTGTAGTTTTGATTTGAATGAAGTTCATGGTGCATTTGCTGGTATGTATATATTTGAAAAATAAAATAAAATTATGGAGTTAAACAATTCTTCTTGATTTTATAATATTAAAATATTTTTAATTATAGGAAAATTCAAAGAACAAGCTAGTTCTAATTCAGCATGGCTACCGGTATTAAATTCAAAAATACCAGAACCAAGACCAGGAACATGTGTTAATGATACATCCAGTTTACCAGATACAGTATTAAATTTTATTAGATCACATCCGTTAATGGATAAAGCTGTTAATCATGAAAATAATAATCCTGTTTATTATAAAAGAGATTTAGTATTTACGAAATTGGTTGTTGATAAGTGAGTACAATTTTTATTTAAATAAAAACTTTTTAATTAAAATAATTTTATTAAATTTTCTACAACATTAAAAGAAAAGTAAACATAATTTTTGTTTCTGCTATATGTCCTGGAAAATTATTTCTTTTTTTATTTAATATTATACGATAATTCGGTAGTAATTTTTTAAATTATTGTTTAATTATAATTATAATATGTAAGGACTATAAAAATAATTGTTATATAATTGTTGATATGTTTAACATATCAAATTATTGTATCTTTTTGTTTTTAATTTATTTGTAAAAATTCTTTAAGGATTTTAATAATGATTTAAATCAAATATCTACATAAAAAAAATATATTATAGAGAGAGGTAAATATCAAGTAAATCACGTTTAATTAAGCCTATTTTCGTGAATTTGCTATCCTCATCAGAATTATAATTTCATTATTGTTATTATTATTATTATGGAGCCTCAAGGGAATTTACTGGGAAACAGAAAAATCCACGAATAACAAAAAAAAAAAAATGATACAATATTACATTTCAAAATTTAATACTTATAAGTGATCCAGTTGGTCATGTACAGATTTTGTTATACAATTTGCCGAAATGAAAATATTCGAATAAATTTATTTTTTAAATATAGAAAATTTACTCATATAATTAGGCTCCAAAACGGGTTCCCAATCGATAGCCATAACCCTTTCCTGCATCGTATCGATTACTTTGCTAAAGATTGAACTCACTTTGGTCTGTTTGATAATTAGTAGACACTATTAAATCTCAAGTTAGTATTTTTATATGTTTATATCCAAAACTACATTAAAAGTTGATCAAATAATTCTCAAGTTTCTCAACAAAAATGTTCTAATTGGAATGGGAACGAACTTTAATTATCCAAATAATTATATGTAACCAACAAGCTGTGACCCTACTGGGCCGAATGTGCTGAAAATTACACACAATCTTTAATCCACACCAACTTATCTTTATGACTGGTTAATATTGTGACAGATCATTATAAAAATTAATGTTTGTTGTATATATTTAGCTGATAAATCTTTCAACTATTCCGATAATTATTCATTTCTCGATAGTGTAATTTTTGTACTGACGGTACGAAGCTAGGACTATCAGTTAGTATTATCGAACAATTTTTCTTTACTATTATTATTTCATCGGTTAAATGAAAATTCGATATTTTGCACATTTCTGAATGTCATATTTTTTATTTACATAGTAATATTCACAAATAATCTACATAATATAATTGTAAAAATATATTTATATAAATATTATTGCCATTTTATGTTAAATCCTTTTGCATTATATGAAAATAATTTATTTCCACATCAAAGCGATTATTGTTCGACATTTTTATTAATATAATTTTTTATTTTTATTTTTTATTTATAATAAAAATTGGTTGATATAATAAATAATATCAGAAAAAAAAATTATATTTATATTATTGAAATTGGATTTTTCATAAATATAATTTTTAATTATTGTATAAGAGAATCAGTCTCATAAATAATACATAAAAAAAAAATATTAATTTCAATTCAATTTTAAAGTATAAATAGAGGATAAAATCATTCGTAATAAATACGAAACATAAAAAAAAAATTATTAATTAATTTTCGTTATATTTAAAGAAGCAGAAACATAATAATTCATTTTATTGATACGTTCCGAACTTCAAAAACAGGGAAAGTATTAATTACAGGCAAAAAAATTCACTTGTCATTATTTTGACATTTTTTTTATATATTTTGAGTTTTAAATTTGACCACATAGCTTCTGAACCAACTAAGTTAGAGTATTTATTTAGGAAACTGACTGAAATTGAATAAAATCAAGCGATATATCAAAAATAGATTAATATACAAATTTATTGAAATTAATTAAAACTGACATTTCGTAATTTCAGCAATACTGCATTTAATAGCATTTAAATCAAGAGTAAATGAATGTTTAATATTCTTTCAACTTTATTCTAAAGGCTGGGCTACATAGTTTCTATCACTTCAGTTCAGTTTCGATTCGATTCAATTCGACTGGTTAAATAGACTAAGCACGTAGCTATCAATTACAATCGATAAAATCACATATTATTATTTTTTTAATCTGTCAAATTTCATTTCTCTTAACATTTTCTTAAGGATTCACAAAATTCCAATCCTTTCGATTCGATTAGGTCCGATTTGACCTAAGTGTCCACTAGTCCACTTCAAAATGTATGAACACGTCAAATTTGAACTTTACTGAACAAATCGAAACTGATCCGATCGAAATTATGTAACCCACACTTAACAGTCGAGATTGTTTTAGTCTTCTTTACTGGCGTTTACTATCTAGTTAAGAGTCGAATACTCTTTTCTGTAGTGTGTTCTTCTGATTAGCTAGTCGCCATATAACTTGTACAGCTCATAGTTCTTATATTGATTCAAATGTGGTCATACAGTCCTTTTCGAAATAATCAATTATAATTTCATATGTAGATGCTCCAGAAATACTACTTTCATAACTGATTGAGTACTGCAATGCCTTATGTGTACAATATAATACTCAAAATAATTATGTAAATATATGTCAGATTCGGAAGGTTTCAGAGAACAAGAAATTTTATATAAAGTATAAATAAATTTGATATTTATTTCATATTAAATTTTGTAATTTTGTCGATTTTATTTATATATTAAATTTAAATTTAGCAAAATTTGTAAAACATAATTTAGATTGTATGTTCTCTATTATTTAAAAAAAAAAAATCGATATTTCATTATCTTTAATATAAAAACAATAACAACAACTAAAAATCCGCGAAAATCTATAATTAAAATTTGATACAACAAAAAAAATCTAATTAACGCCAAAATTGATACCAATCAAAACCACAAAAGCAATTTAAAATCGCACGCAGTTTTTCCATTTTACTATATAAAAATATATTTTCCAAAAATTTATTGATAAGAAAAAACCATATCTAATCACTTTTCCTAACCACATTAAATATAATTTTCTATTTTGTATATTTTCATTTCCAAAAAAAAAAAAACAATTACCATCAAACCAGAATTAAAATCGACATACTAAATCAAGAATATATTGTCTATTATGTTGGTACAAATTTAGGACGAATTTATAAAATTGTTCAATATAATCGAAATGGTGAATCAAAATCAAAATTATTAGATATATTTGAGATAGCACAGAATGAAGCTATACAAGTAATGGAAATAAGTCAAATACGTAAATCATTATATGTTGCAACTGATCATCGTGTTAAACAAATTGATTTGGCTATGTGTAATCGTCGTTATGATAATTGTTTCCGTTGTGTTCGGGATCCGTATTGTGGATGGGATAAGGAAAGGAATACATGTCGTCCATATGAATTAGATTTATTACAGGTAACATTCAAAAAACAATAAAAACAAAAATGTTCTGGTTAAATCATTTGAAATAAAATAATTATTTATTTATAATTTTCAGGATGTTGGTAATGAAACTAGTGACATTTGTGACACAAGTGTATTGAAAAAGAAAATTGTTGTGACATATGGCCAGAGTGTACATTTAGGTTGCTTTGTTAAAATACCAGAAGTATTGAAAAATGAACAAGTTACTTGGTATCATCATTCCAAGGATAAAGGACGGTAAGTTTTTATAGTTTTTTTCAATTTAACAAATCTTATCGGTTTTCGAGTTACGAAATTGTAAAGAGTTCAAAATTATTAAATAAATTAAATTAAAACAATTTTTTTTATATATAATAATTATAATTATTTTCCCAGTTACGAAATCAAATACAGTCCAACAAAATACATCGAAACAACTGAACGTGGTTTAGTTGTAATATCTGTAAATGAAGCTGATGGAGGACGATATGATTGTCACTTAGGTGGTTCATTATTATGCAGTTATAATATAACTGTTGATGCGCATAGGTAAAATAAATTACAATTTAATACTAAATACAGAAAATTTATAAAATTATAATTTCTTATATACTGAAACCATTTCCTTAACAAATTTATTTATTATATATTTATAAAAATGAACATTAAAAAACAAATTCTTATAATTATTCCTATACATAAATTTTTTAATTATACATAAAACAGGTGCACTCCACCAAATAAAAGCAATGACTATCAAAAGATTTATTCTGACTGGTGTCACGAATTTGAAAAATATAAATCAGCAATGAAGTCCTGGGAAAAGAAACAAGCGGTAAGTCACGATTTACATTAAAATTATGTATAGCTATATAATAAAGAAAGAAATTATTCTTTCAGTGATTTTTATAAGAAAAACTTTTTAAATATCTTATAGAACCCATTCTCAATTTCTTATTTTGTAGTACTACTAATATTATATTGTTATTAATGATTTGCACTTTAATATTGTCAAACTAAAGATGAAATGGATACTAACAATTTGCAACATTATTTTAGTATATGAAAAGGGGGTTGATTTTTTTTAACAAATGACCGATAAATTTATATTCATTTTTAAATAATTTGTATTTTAAGCACATTTTAAAAAAAATTTAAAAACGACTTCAGTCAGTCGATTTCTACTATGTATAAGATTGAAGTTTATTTTGAGTTAGTTGGGTTAATATTGCTGTCCAAAGCGTTAAATGAAATTTTAATTGGTATTAGGGTTCAATACTCAACAAATAAATGTGAATTTTCTATATTAAGTTTTTCAACATTTTGACGAACAACTTGAAATTGTAAGCAAGAAGTAAGCAGTAATTCACTAAATTTATATCATCTACTCAAACCTACATAATTTGCATCAAAAGCTTATTGAAATGATTTGTATATACCAAATTTCGTTGTTGAAAACTTTACAGAATTTTTGAATTTTTGAATCGAGAAAAAAATCGCCAGAATAGACTACATTAAAAAATAACATAAATTCTAGAAATAGTCGAATTCTGCTTATAGAATGTGCTAGTGCCAGAGAAGAACTAGATTAGAGATTAGAGCCATATTGATTTTTATTGGTGTTAACAAGTTTTTTTATAATGTATACATTATACTAAAAGCCGTACTTGAATTACTTCAGTTTTTTAAGTACATAACTCAAATATTGGACATAGAACTTGAGTTCTATAAATCTCATTTAACATTTAGCAGTCTCATTTGTCGTACACTTAGGTAAGGAATTTAGAATTTAGCTTCCTAGCTTTTTACAAACTCAAAAGTTTTTCCTTTTTTCAATTATCTGTACGTATATTTTTTCAACTAACCAATGACAAATGACTGCATCGTGACATGTAGAAAATAGTAAAAGCAAAGCACTTTTTCAATGAATAATCATCTCAATATTAAGTATAGAATTTTAGGGGTGAGAATTTGAGTTGCGTTCTTTTCTGAAGGGGTTAATTTTAACTATGGTTAAACCATTGAGTATTAAACTAGTTTTTTTTTTTTCTTTAAAGTTAGTTGTGTGATTAAAAATGACGAAGATATTTTTATTTATTTAATGTTGATTGATTGAACTAAAATTATTTATTTAATTGGAAATTTCCGGTAAAATTTCCTTGTTTTGAACTGTCAACAAATTTTAAAAAATATAGGGAAACTATAAATAGAATTTAATATATTAATGAAGTATGTAATTTCCGAAACAATTGAATTTTAAGTGAAATTTGAAAATTTTTCCCCTCATTTTTAGCTATTGAATTTATTGAATTAAAAATTTAACAATTAAGGCTTAATTACACGTTTTTAGATATTTAATCAAATTAAATTAAATTTAATAACAAAAATATTTAGCTCATGAAACTTGAATCGAGTTTATAAAAATTGATTAATTTTTCCTACCCCTATTATAGTATGTTTATAGTATGTTTACTATAAAAATCAATTTTATATTCTAATCGGCTCTGCCAACTACTTAGTAACCGATATTATGTTAGTCAGACCTTTCTTCAATTCCCCAATTCTATATTACAACCATTTTTAAGTAAAACCCATTACCATTTAAAATGTAATTTTAATACATTAAGTTATTATTAATATTATTTTTATATTTAATTTCTTTATAGCAATGTTCATCACGACAAAATTTCAGTCAACAACATCCAAATGAAATATTTCACAAAAATAATGTCTGATACATGAATTAAAAGACCAATTTTATTTTTAAAAAAAATTATATGAAAATGACAAATTTCGTCCATAGAACTTCCACAAAATTTCCATAACATAAATAAAAGCAGTAGTAAAAAAAACAAACGAATTAAAATTACTCAAAACATAATTACACCAAAACAAAATTCATTTTTTCAAAAATCAAATTCAAAAAATATAAGAAATAAAATTACAAAAACTAAATAAATAAATTCATTAAAAATATAATACACAAAAAAACATTACTAAAATATATTTAAAAAACATGTACGTATCAGACAAAAATCATGGTGAACTGATAGTTTTAAGTTTCATAAAACATAAAAAAACATAATTATTATGAATTATATAAAAAATATAAAAATTAAAAAAAAAAAAAAAATCAATCATTAACGCAAAAAAAAATTATCATTCAGAAAGCTTTCATAAATGTGGAAATTCGCCATAAATTTCTTTCAAAACTCTTTAAAAAAATATCAAATCTCATCGTAAACGAATATAAAAAATACACAAATTTTATAAAAATATAACAAAATTAAATTCCTATTTAAAAAAACATTAAAATATAAATAAATAAATCACAAATTCAAGCAAAAACTAAAAAATGAAATAATAAAAAAATTAAAAAAAAAATATTATATAGAATTAAATAATTAAATAAAAATTAATAAAATAATAAAAATAAGATTAAAATTGTAACCAAGCAATGTGATGTTAAGTTTTGATAAATTTATTTATCTAGGATTAAAAACATAAAAACTCAAAATGAAATAAAAAAACAAGAATTTTTTTTTCATTTACATGAAATAATTACATAAATTTTTAAAACACCGACGAATTTCTGTTTTGTTAAATATTTTCCATTTTCCATTTAACATTTTGATTTACTTAATTTTTCCTGATCTACAATTTATAATAAGAATTTACATTTTGTACGGAATTCTTGAAATTTCATTTCACATTTCAATGCAGATGGATCTGTCAATGTGAATAATGTTTAATACTCTTTATTCTAACGTTACGTAAATACTTCATTCTTGACACATTTGTTGGAACAGTTGTAGTTCTCTCAAAGCCATTTGTTCGTATAAATAACTCGTACGTCGTATACAGAATTCGACATTTCCATATTCTACAAATTTCCATTGGATTTTTTGTAATTTCATATTACGAAACTAAGTTTTAATGGGGGAATTAATTCACGGGAAATACGAAAGTCATACAGAATTCGATATTTCTATATTCTAAAAATTTCCATACGAAACGATCTTTTGATGGGGGAATAAATTCACGTAAATTACTTAAGTCGTACAGAATTCGACTATTTTCTAACGTAGAACATTAAGAGTTTACAACGTTCTAACTCCCATTTAAAGCAGAATTGAGAGCAATATAATTCTAATCAATTATAATTCTTAACGAAACTTCAAAACTTCCTATTCAGAAATCTATCAAAATATATAAAAATTGGTCAGCTATTTATTTTTTATTGTAGATTATTTATAATATAATTACTTAATTTACAAATTAATTAAAAATTATAGAAAATCAATTTTTATAAATAATAATTTTTAATAACAAATTTTAATATATTTTTTTGATTTTTTGTTTATTTTAAGTTATTTTTACCATGAAATTTTAAATTTTTAACCTTTCAAAACATTAAAAAGTTATTTCTGGTAAAATATTGAAGGAATGAGTACAAAATTCAAGGTTTTTATTTTTTAAATGCCAATCTCTAATCTGTAAAAATAAAAACAATCCCGACTAAAAATTAATTATTTTTTATTTAAATTCAAATATTGTCATCATTTTAATTATAATTATTTTGATAAATTTACATATAATCCGTCCACCGCAATTAAACAAAGAAATATTTACAAAAATTAGTTGAAATAATTAAATGAAAATTTATGTAAAATTATAAAATATTTATAATTTTTTATATATAGAAAATGTACTCATTTGCAATATTTCCAATTTAAATACTCATAAAAGAAAAATTTCCATTTTGTATTTCAATTTTTCTATAAATTTAATTTTTATTTCATTTAATATCAAATTTAATTTTTTTCGTATTTAGGTTTTTCTCTATAGAAATAATTAGTATTTTAATGAAACTAAATAAAATTTAAATTTTATTTAAAATTAATATAAACGAAATTTTTATTAAATTTTAAGAGAAAATAAATTAAGGGTAAAAAATAAATTTAACAAAACAATGAAAAACTCTATCAAAAATCAAATTATTATAAAATATCAGCTTAATTTTTAACAAATATTTTAAAATTCCCTATAAATAATACGAAAAAATAAAATATATATCAAAAATTATAAAAATCAGAATAAATTTAGCTAAAATAAATATTATTATTATTAAATAAAAGTAATTATTGATAAATAAATCAAAAAAAAAATTAAAATAAAAAATGGAAATAAACAATGTAAAAGAAAATTTGTTTAAAAAAAAAAGAATAATTAAAATTAAAATGCATTACTGTAATATTAAAATACTAATTAACATCAAGGATCATGTCCTATAGAAGATTGATATAAAGTATTTAAAATAAATTAAAAGATGAAAAAATAAATTCTTTTAATAATTAAAATAATGAAGAAAAAAATAAACAATTTTATAAAAACAAATTTTGTTTGTATTTATTTAACATTAAATCTTATTCCTACAGCCAGAACGCGGTTAGAAAAATATGGAGCGATATTGAGTTGGAATTACGAGACCTCTTCAGACATAGGCCACATATAAATAAGCCTGTTGTACCTTCCAGTCGATCGTTAGATCTTTATTATATGGTGTTGACCCATTCCATTTCTTTAAAAATCATCGTAAACGACTTCAGTTTACCATCGTCATTAAAGTTTTCTAGATAGAAACCAGTAAATTTCCTAAACATTGTATATTGAATGGAGAGGCAATATCACAACAAATATTTCATTAGTTCTTCCTCGTCTATACACCCAAGGAGGCCTAACCTCATTGTCTGCTTCCTAAGAATCGCATGCCATGTAATAATTGCCATATATAATTTGGATGTAGCCATATGCCTCATCCTATTTCAAAAATACTATATCTAATGACAAAAGTTCTATAAGCTTTTAATCTATATAGCGGGTGCTACCATATATTATAAAACTCTATATAGAGATACCATCAGTATCACTTTTTCGTGCTAGTTCATCAAGTTTTTGCATAACCTTTAACAATACTATAACCGGGTTTGTAGAGAAGCTATACATTATTTTGGTTAGTACAATGGATAATAGTACAAGAACAAATTTATAATGTCATCGTTGCAACATATTTTAGTGCTATGGTTTTAGAGGTTCAACAATTATTAATAAGCAAGTGAAGAGAAATTTAGATAAATACATCAAAAAGATTCCTTGAAGCATACAATTAGTCTAATGAAATTAAAATTAGTCATGTACAATGTTACAATTCATATACTTTAATAATTCGTTACAAAATATATGCAAAGATAAATGTAATAAACACCATTGAGATATTTATGATGTAACCAATTAATTTTTCTTAAATCTACATCCTCTACATCTAGCTATCTTCAATATATCACAAACTATAGGAGCAATGAATGCATTTATTAAATTATTTACTTGCTTTTACGACGACTAATAGTGTGCATAAATCGAACCCATAAGTTAGAAACTGTTTAACTAGTTTTGTATCAGCTTTTTGTTGCTCTTTTTGGTAAGTATGCTAGAGCATCTTATCGCTTATTATTGCTTACTTACATATATAAAATAGGTTTACCTTATTAGAGTTCGGATCACTTTATTATATGTACACTTAATGAAGCTTGTTGATCATCACATTATCACTGATATCTGCTATCTTATCAATAATTTAATTATGTATAATAAATTTCGATTTCTACAGGATATCGGATTTGTATGATGAGATAAACATTGACTTGTTTTCTTCCGACTTACCTTTATTATTATGAGGAGCTAATAATATCGTTTTTTCTTTTGTGGAAATGCTGGTGTAACTTCAATATCGAATAAGTTATTTTAATAAATGACTGTTTTCTTTTGAACAGCAGGTGTCGTTTTTGCAAAGATAAAATATGGCACCATTTTGTGAAATTATCTTAAAGTTAACTATTCCTCGATTATCTTCAATATTACTTTAATATTCGAATTCCAAGAAAATATAAAATAAATCACTGATTTTAATATTAAAAGAGGCTCATTTTAAAAGAGCACTTACCTATTATTAAATCCTTGATTTACATCTTTTTATCTATTTAAATTTTTTGATTACAATCATTACGTATTTTTCCAATATTCCGAATTTATTTTACTACAATAATATTAAATGAAAATTCGTAAAACAAATAACAATATATCAATTATTATTAATGATTGCTTTACCATTTTTCTATTAAATACATAAAACTTGACTCTTAACAGATTGAAGTATTTACCACAAAACAATTTTTTTTTATATATTTATTGAGTATTATACAAAAATCTTAAAGATTTTTTACCTTTCAATCTTAAAATCCAATCATTTTATATTAAATAAGTTTTTTTATTTTTTTTTGTATTATCATATTTTTGCTGTAACTAAGACTAGACTAAAAAAGAAAAAAGAAAATCGTTTCTATTTATTGGAATAATTTTTCTGTTTTTTCTTGTCGGAAAAACCCATCATCCTTAATATAAGAAAATTTATATAATACAGAAGAGAATCGTTTTAAGATAAATTATCATTATTGAGAATGAAACGTGTTGTACAAAAGTTGTCAATCAATTTTGGTGACAATTTCAAATCAATTTTCTAGTCATTCGCATCCGTTTATTGAATGCCGCTTGTTACGACATATATATATTAAAGGAAACCCAGGGATTTCATTAAGTTTACAATAATAATAATATACCTCCACCAAAACTTACATATATATAAATATATATTGAAAATTTATTATATATAAATTACCGATTATTTACTATTTAATATTAAATTTTGATATTGGGCTAATTCACCGAAAACAATTTATCGAATCCACAATTTACCAAAGATAAATTTCCGGAATATACGAATTAATTGAAATATAAATAATCGAATACACAATTTACAGGATGCAGAAATGATAGAATTAATCGATGAACCCATAAAAATAAGATGGAAAACATTTGGATCGATATCAATAAAATGCTAATTCACGAGTAGTTTCTAAAGTTTAAGTTTGTAATTGGTTCAAGAATTATTTTATACAATTCAGAATCTTTGATATTAATATAACTAGCCTAAATTTGATGATCATAATATTCACTAAAGGCTAAAATTTGTTTTATGACCTTATGTTCAGCGGTTTAGCCAATTCCGTTTCTATTCAATTAATTTACTTTTCGTGATTTTTACATTCGGTCAATTATGTATTCGGTGTAATATTTTCAGTTTGTTGGAATTTATGTATTGGGCAATTTTTATCTGTTCCATTTACATTAATTCAATTGGAGTTCGGTCAATTGTGCATTCGGACAATTGTCTTCGATCGATTATACGAAAATCATAAAATTTCTATAAATTTAGAAAAAAAGATTTTCGTTGTAAATACTTATCTATAATATTATCGTTTTCTCTGACTGACTGATTGAAAGAAATAAATATAATTTTTCTAAAAATTCCATCTCGTAGGTAATGGCAAGACAGAGTTTTTCTTTCGGGTATAAAAATGGTAATATTACCAGGTGGATGGATAATATACCAATAGAAAAATATAATATAATTTTATTTTTTTACATTGAAAAACTAATGTTTTGATATAAATTTCGTTGGATAATATGAAATTGGAAAAAAAAAATTTCTTATGTATATAAACTTTTCTTTTTATATAAATTATTTGATTATAAAGAAAATCTTATGTTTTATAGTCGGTTTTTTTTTCTTGTTGTAATAGAAAAACATGTATAAATATTTTATTAAAAATTATGTCTCTTGCACTTGAATGATTAACAAATTTATAATTTATAATCGGATAGATAAAATAATTTCTAAATTATATTTATAGAAAAATTTAGATTATGAATTTTAATCTGGTGTTAAATAAAGAATTTTTAGTAAAAATATTTAAAAAATTTCTATAACATTAAGAAATATAAAATTTAATAAGTAACTATTCCATACTAAACTCATACTGCTAAAATATCTGAACACGTATAAATAAGATGGTAATCTACGTCTGGCTTCAAAAATTGGTTATGTTATGTAAAAATGTAAAAAGTTACACGAATAGTTAACAAATTTCAAATCTTTAGGATATTCGGAATCTTTGATTCCTTGAATTTAACTAGAATAAATTTTATGCTCATAAACTAAAGCCTAAAATTTAGTTTTTATTAAACTTAAAGAGATTTTTATAAATCAGCAATTTTGCAATATCAATTTTTTTTTATAATAAAGAATTTTTGATACGTAATTCTGACTCTGTCTATATTCGGTATGATGTCTAAGAGATTTTGGCATTACTTTTAGAGAATCTCTAATGGGAATCCATGATTTAGGTTTGGTAGAGGATTTATGTACTATACCGTACGTAAGTGTTCAACTATTAATAATTACTCTGATTAGAAAAATGCTTACGATCTTGTTAAGACAACCTCCGATTCGATAATCTTAGAAAATTGTTGGAAAATTAATTAATGGAAATCTTAAGATTTATCAAGAAAATAGGTTACATTTATAATAAAGAATACATTTTGGCTCAATAATAGCCTGGTTATATGATGGTATTCGGTACTGTTTCCTTTTATCCTATACATATCTTACTAATTTCCAATTTTTAAATTTTGCATTACAAAACTTCGTAATTGATAGATGAATGTAACTCCTTACCAATTAGTGATAAAAAATTAAGTTATTCTAGCCACCCACTCAGTAGGAAGTGGAGGCAAATTCTTATTAATTAAAAAAATATTACTTAAATAAATTTACTGTGATAGATTTTTAAATTCAAATATATTAACTATTACAATGTAATTTTACATTAGATCATAAATTACGTTTTATCCTGTAAGGTTTTTATTTATGATTAAAAAGCAACTTTGTTATAACTTTAAAAGAACTATAGAAAACATAAAATTCTCATTTCCACAATTTAAAATTCTACATTTTTATGAATGCTTTTATTGATTTCTGTTTTTTTTTATACGAAACTCTTTCTTACTGAACTGTCACTGTTTCTCAAATAACTTAAATTTAAATTTTTAATCAACCATGACAATATATTGTGAACCTTCCTTTTCTTTTAATATTAAACTTCTTGTGTCGCGACATAATAAAAACAAAGATTTTCATTATTTATTCTAACAAAATTATAAACGTTTTCCCATAAAGAAACGTAAAAAAAAGATCAATAAAATTTATATATGTAAAATGCTAAACAAAGAAATATAAAACCAAATTCGTATTGAAAAACTGAAGGAAATTCAAAAATGGAAAAACTATAAAGAAGAAAAATTATTGGGTAAAAAAAAACATCATTGTCGAAATTATAAATGGGTTCAGGTTTGTTGCGTGTTTCTTTGTATAGTTAAAATAATTGTCTAGCTGCTAGAAAAGACAGTAATTTTCGTTCATTTAATATCTTTAATATGCGCACATTATTTTAACTTTTACAACAAAAATAATTTACAATATAAAAAATGAATAAAAACATATTTTTTTAATGAAATTTTTATTATGATAATGAATTTCTTAATCCGATATTTAGTATTAATAAAATTGATATGTAATTGAAAATTAGGTACTAACAAATATATTGGAATTATATGACATAAATTTGTTCAAACCAATGTATAAAATTGATGTCTACCAGCTCTTTCTAGATATTTTTCCATTGTGAACGCTGCGCAATCTAAAAAAAACTTTTACCTAGGGTGATCAGACATGAGTTCTTATAAAAAATGCAGTAAAATGAGTTCTTATATATTTGAATTGACATGACATTTGAGGTCTACGGATTAATCTCATAAACCTTATACATCACATAGCCACCCAATAGTACAATTGTGTAAAATCTAATATTGCTGCTGACCAATTAACATCATTGCTTTACAAAATTACTCGTCCAACAAATCTGTTTTACAATAAATAAATCGAATATTTTCTTAGCTGTATGGCATGTAGCGACAAGTAGTTAATATCAATTTTTAATTGTCCATAAAAATAGTTTATATATTATATTTCTGTAGCCTCTGTAGCCTTTTAAAAAGCCAGTTAGTCGAGGCATTTGGTTAATTTTAAGGTTTAGAAGCTCAGTTGTTCTTTTTCTAAAGATAGACAGTAACAGCAGCACCAAAATCACTTTTAAAATAAAACGTACGAATGATGCCTTCAACTTTGAATGTTCAGAAGCAGAAATAAGACGTAGCCATTCAAATAAAAATGAGTTTTGCAAGAAAACGTTATTTGTTGTTAACATAAATCGATAATTTTCATAATGCATTTTAATGGAACGAATTAGAATTCATTATAATAAATGGACAACGTTCTACTGTAATATGTGTATAGCTAATTTTAGTATTGAAAAAACAATCTTATTGGATATATAGAACCTAAATTTAGAATTTTTCTGCCGCATAGCCAAATATCAATATAATAATTAAATTTTAGTTACTCAAATCCTTTCCAAAATTTCAGCATTGATTAATTATTCATATTTAATTAAATAATAATTAAATTTATTTGTTCTGGACGTTCACAATATTTATAAAATTTAACTGGAAATTAAGAAAATATAATTATTATTTGAAATCTTGGATAAATTTTAATTGGACAGAGGATTACATGAAAAACTGTCCTTATAAGAAAAGTATAAATTAAATTAATCTTTTTAATTAAAATTTTATTTTTTGTATTTTAATAATTGAAAATTAATAACATTATAATAATATTGATCACTTTTAATATACATTTAATAGAGTTAATCATACACATAATAATTTAAATTAATATACAGGGTCTTTTAAATGCAATTAACTCAGTTATATAAAAAAAACTGTATTATTCAAAAGAATTATATTTGTATGTGTTCTCAGAAAGAGCCAATTAAATCTATGGAAACAATATTTTAGTACCCGTCCATATACAACGCCAACGTCGTTGTCCAGAGCAATTTAATTACAAATTTCAACAGCCACATCCACAACCATTTTTCCCAATCTAAATCCTTTGGATTTTTCAGGGGATATTTAAAAGAATAAATAATTCCAGGAAGAAGTAATCCCAGGAAGAAGTAATCCAAGAAAATATTACTATAATATGAATGTTCTAAATGAAGCTTTACTTACCAGAAAACTATCATATCATATACAAGAATTTAATATCATAATTTAATATAGAAACCATAACCCCGGATTCATATCAACGCAACTGAACTCAAATCCAAAGCAAACTTGCACTTCAGTTTCAAAACTTTTAAATTCTCAATGCAGTTATTTTATTTACAGCGAAAGCTAAATCAGTTCAAAATATAAATTAAAAAATTAAACAAAATTTCGAAATGTAATTTTATTATAATTATATAATTAAAAACTTTCAATAATTAATTAATTCAATAATTACGCTTTTTTACAAATTAAACTCACAATATAAATTCACTTTCATTTTGACATATCACAGCTTTTATAATCTCAAAAATTGATATTTGATCAATTTTAACTTAGTGTTCAGTTGCGTTGTGTTGCTGACTGACTATCCATTTTAGATAGAAGGTAATATGTTCTTGTAGTTTAACTTTGTAACTTTGAGTTCAGTTGCATTAACTTTACATTATGAATCCAGAATAATTCCTAAGTTGCTTGCGTTTGAAAATAAAGTCCCTCTGTATAAAAACAGTATATAAAATATTATTAATATTATTATTAAAATAATATTATTATAAATAAAATTCATTTTTTAATAAAACAATATCAATTAATATTTACACCTGATACCAAAACAAACTATAAATAATAATAAATAAATTAATTTTGCTTTTAATATTCACTTTTCTCTGATGGATGATTTGTATATAAATTTTCCAAATATAAAAATAATAAATTTTATAATCTCATTCGTGTTTTACCTGGGAAAATTTCTCATAAATTTGTTAATGCTTTTTACTGCCTCCATCCTCAGGTAATGAAAATTTAATTTTTTTTTTTATATTTTATAGATACGTACACAAAATATAGATTTATTTCTGGTTGTGTCAATATAAAAACGCAATAAATTCATTGATAATCAGAAAATTCTCAAAAATAATATTAAAAAAAAAAGGAAAATTTGTAAAAGAAAATCAAAATTGAATGGCATTTAAATTTTATTGCATTTTGTCTGAATGAGGAAAAACTACGTGACTTTTATTTTGGTATGAGAAAATTTTCCATTTATTTTGTCATTTTATAATACAGCAAATAATATCCTTTTTGTGAGTTAACATTTTCATTATAAATATTATTATTGTTGCACATCAGGATATTTTTGTGGAATTTAGCAATAAAAAAAAATAATAATAAATAATCAAAATGGAAGCAAATAAAATTTGAGCAATTTATTTCAAACAAATTGTATAAATTTTGAATATTAAACATTTTTTTTTTTTAATTTTTGAAAAAACTTTTTGAATTGCTTTTCAATGAAGCTTTATGTTTTTATGTTTATGAAATTTTCATTATTTTCATGAAAGGAAAATTCTTGTTGATTCTTAATGTTAAATTATTTTTTTTAATCAAATATTTTTGTATTTATTTAATATTTTAATAAAAATATTCTCAAAATAGCTAATAGATTATCAGAAATATGATGAATCTACTTCTGTCACTAGCCAGATCAATTTAAATTCAATTGTACCAAAGACATTGCAAATATTAGAATGTCTTCGATTGAACTGAAATAATACAATTTCGTGATTTCGTTAATTATTAATAATTGTGGCTATAATTTAGATAAAAATCATAGTATGTATTCCGAATTCTAATGATGGAAAATTAAATATATTAAAGTTGGTTGGAATTAGTTGGCAAAACACTTAAACCACTCTCGATACTTACTTCGAGTTTGTTTGAATTATAAAGTCTATATCTTCTGAAATACTCTATGCAGTAATTGATGTATTTCTAAGTTTATGACGATTGATTATAATTAATTTAAAAGCTATAATAATTTAATTCTAAAGACTCGCTTAACATACTCGCTTGAGATTTCAATCTATATTTATTTTCTAGTTAAAACACTTTTTAAATTTATAATTTGGTTATTGAGTTTTTCTTGTTGGTTTCATGTCTTCCTTCAGTTTAGGTAGTGTCTTCATCAATTTATGTTTTGGCTCAATTTCAATTTAAAAATCAAAAATCTGTATTGTACCAATTTTTGGTTCAATCCATTTTATCTAGTGGCGTAGTAGTAATGCAATGTGTATGCTTTGATGCTTTTATCCCGAGTTAAACTCTTCACAGCTCTCTAAATTCATTCGACTTTCAATGATTATACCCAGTAAAAAAAATTACTAATGGTCTTAACCGCCATTTGCTGACAACAAAGTTTTTATTACTAAAATTCATTAACTTTTAGCAAATTGTCTTGTGGCAATTAAAAAGAAAGTAATGGTTTTGAATCCATATAAATTAGTGATACGATATCGCTATACTCTATCAATCAGGCGTTATGCTTCTAAGTGGAGTGAATAAGAAAATATTAATCCCTTTTTGTATAAGGACATATAAAATTTGTTGGTATTACTTAATATTTACATACCAAATTTATCAATATTCAATTATTTATTTCATCATGTTGCAGTTATTAGTAAGTTAATTTTCAAACTTAAAAACGATAATATTTTATCATAAGTTATTCATAATTAAATTATCTATTAAAATAAAATGAATATAAATAATATATCCACTTATATTAAGCTCCATTATCTGTAATTTTAAGAAAATTTATCAATAAATCAAAAAATTCTTATAAATTTATTTCCTTATCATTTGATTGTCAGAAAGATACTTGCAAATTTTAGAAAAATAAAAATCTTATTTTTACTTGAAATAAAGTGAATAAGCTCTTTTCTATCAAATCAAGTGCATCTTTACCAATAGAAGACTCTTATCCTCAATCAGTTTACCAAAGATCTTAAAAATAAAATATATTATTTTTTCCATTTAGAAATTTGCAAATAAAAATGTCCATCCTTGATGATTTAAAGCCGAATAAAATATAACACAAACATAAATACCAACTTCAAAAATTACTCTAGTTTTGAAAATTCTTTTGCTCTGGATTATATATGCAATTACAGTTTATTTATAACAGAAAATACAAATCATTAGTTCCATTTATGTGTGTCGACAGTACCAACGATGTCCTTTAGAACATTTGATATATAAAAAAGTTTTAAGTTGATTTCAAATTGAGGAAGTGCGGTTAAGAACTAAAATATCTTTATGGCATATACCTGGAATATCATTATACATACATTCAGGATTTGGTATAGTAGAGATGATATTCAATAAATTTAAAAAGGATATTGAGAGTATACTTTTTCTAGGATATAAACAGAAGATTTATTTCAACAAAATCGAGATATGTCTGAATGAATAAATTTTATGAAGGTGATCTTCTTATTAAATTATTCAAAAATATATATTTAAAATGCGGTTTAAAAAAGGATATCCTTTTGATGTCTAGGTGTATATATTTTAGATATGGGAGTTTTGAAAATTGAATTTAAAATAACAAAAAATCTATAAATAAACTAATAAAGAATTTAATTTAGAGAATAATCTTAAAATGAAAACTGAAGAAAAATTAAAGTTAGCTAATTTTATGAAAATAATACAAAAAAAAAAAAAAAATAATGTTGCTTTTTATTAAATTATATTTAGTACACTTACTACTTCCATGTTTTCACTAAATTATTTCCATAATATACCAGTCGGCAGTCGCCATTAAATTAAATTTACAAAAACATAAATCAAATAAATATAATTTAACTATATTTAATTAGATAATATATTATAATAATTAATAAATAAATATTCTTTAAAATAAACTTGTTGCATAATCCTGGACCATGAAACTGGGCTGAGAATAATTTGACATTATCAGATTTTAAAATGGTTTGTTTACAGCCAACATAAAAATTCTTGATTCAAATTTCAAATTTATCTTGATATTTTGAGATCTTATATTTAACTGGGTACAGTTCTTACATCGAGGACAACTTATATAATAATAAATTCATTAAATTTGAGTTTTTCTGGGACCTAACATTCTTTGCACGGCGTAACTAGACTTTGCAGAAGAAACATTGAAATTTCATTCTTGAATGACTCTAATTATATTATCTCAAATTTCCACTCAGTTTTGAAACATTTTTTTTTTAATAAATGATAATACTGATGTTAAGTACATTGGGGAACCCAAGGTCGTACCTTATCGAACTATTGTGCGTTTATAATTAAGTCTCACTAACGTAGTTTAATAGACTTAACTAAGTTTTTCAGTAGTAATCTTTTCCCAGAAGATATTGTCTGTTTCAGTAACACTCATTTTTATTAAGATACTAATATAACTTTTCTCTAATATCCCATTTTCCCAATTTAATTATGTCTACCACTTTTATTTTATGTAGTCTTATAAGTTTTTTTTAAGATTGAGACAACTCTGGTAACTCTGGAGTCTTCTATTGCTTTCAGCGAATCTCATAATCACTAATGGCACCTAATATTTTAATATTTTGATTAAAATATTATTAAATTTATATTTTAATGAAATATAATTAAATGAATTTCTATTTTAAATTAAATATTTTTCAATTCTGTGGTCTTAGAATTAATTCTGTAGTTGATCTCAATAGGAAAATTATTATTATGATGTATACTAACTAAAATAATAATATTCAAACATAAGCCAGTAAAATATAACCACAAAAATGATAAGAACATTATTTAAGACAAATTGCTTTTCTTTTCAAAAAATTAACCCCCCATACTCTTTAATAGTAAAACTTTTGAGACAAAGAAGAATTATGAAAATTTTACAATTATTATTGTAATTATATTTTATATGAACTTTGAGGTTATAAAACATTTTCTCTAAATATCAAAATTTCCACATTTTCCGTCTTTGATAAAAAAAATGTTATATAAATTTTTTATCAATTTGTAGAAATTTTCAAATAAATTTTGTGAAATTTCCATATAAAAATTGAATTAATCTCATACCATTTGAGAAAATTAATTAAATTCTATGTTCTTGAAAACTAATCAGATTCAAAAAAAATTGCTTTTATTATTGTCTGTTGTAATAAATAATAATTTATTAATTTATTTTGTATTTAAAATTCTATGAAAATGTTGAAAATGTTAGCATTATACAAAGTATTTGTATGCAAAAAATAATAAATTCTCATTAAACTCAATCAAAATCACTGAAGAAGAAAATATTATTTTTGTTTAATAAGTTTTTTAAAAAAAAAACATTTTTATGTCATTATATATAAAAATAAAATCTGTGTGCAAAAAGATAAAAAAAAAGAATGAATCTTTTAGTATTCATTATAAAGAATATAGAAATGAAGATAAAAATTAAGTAAATTTCATTCATGACATAAGACAGAACAGAGTAGAGCAAGTATCATGAGGTGAACTTTTAAAAAAAAATATACGAAATTAAATTAATGGACATTTTTTTAAAAGTTTTAAAAAGGATCCTGATAAGAGTTTGTTTTAGTAACAAGCTAACAAGAGAACTTTCTAAAGAAGAAAATTTTGATATGTGAAGTCTGTCTACAACAGTAATTTTCCAGCAATATCAAAAAAAAATTATAAAATGTCTTTAAAAATAGCTTATCGAAAGAAGGTACTCGAACTTAGCAAAAACTCTTCCTGTTTTAAATATTTTTTCACAAGCCACTATTGATTGAGATATTCATTTGAACAAAATTGGAAAGTTAGAAAATATTGGTTTTCAATTTACGTAAATGACGAAGCAACTGCAAAAACTATACAAGAAAATTTACTGAGAACATTCATAAATTGTTCAAAACTGAGTGCATCAAAGTCAATTAGTCATAAAAATTCACTTCAAAACTTGTTTCAAAGGGTTAATATCATAGTGTGAACACTGTAAACTAATTTCATTTTTCCGGATATTAATTTTGAAGAAAACCTTTAAAAAAATTCACCTTTCAATAACTTTAGTTAGCATATTCTAACATATTAAGTAAAAAAAAAAAAAAATCTTCTTGAAAAATATTTTCTATTGAAGAGTTTTCCTTTAACAATAAAAATTAATCTGGCAGATTGTTTTATTCAACGTTTTTTTACCTTTAAATATTTTTATGTTTAACAAACATAGATTTTTGAGGTGATGGCATTTATTGTATTTGTGTGGCACAATTATGCTATATTATTGAGATTACCTTCAAGTTTTACCCAAGTAGTATAAGCAATTTTTTAAAAAAAATATGTATTTTCAAATAATATTAACTAGCCATTAGGAATTTTTAATAAACATAGGTAAAATTTGACTAAATGCATCAATTTTTCTACCAGTAATTCTGTGTTTTAGACCTTAAGTTAAAACATTAGAATTTAGCATATAATTTAAATTATTTCGTCCACATTTTACTTAAGATTGATGAGTGATATCAATTAATGGATTGCTATACCGGTTAACTATTAGGCTAATAATCGGCAAACCTGAGTACGTTTCTCTAAGGAAATAAAAATAAATCAACATTTTCACAAATTAAATTAAAATATTGTTTACATATAATTTACAATATACAATTTACAGGTCCAATTGTGAAATTCCCTCAAAAATGTAACTAATTTTACTGAAGTTTTTATAGTCACCAAAAATATTCATTTTAATTTTCTAGTTGGGTAACTGGAAAATTAATCTATTGTATTAATATTAACAAAAAAAAAAGAAACGCGGATAAATTTTAAAATTAATGTCTATTTGTACAAATTTTTAAATCTTCTTACTCTTCGATATCAACATAAATTTTCCCATTAAACATTTCAACCATTAAAAATTGTAAAAAATATTTCCCTTTACAAAGAGTAACCATTATAGCGGAGTACTGATTCAAAATACGCTGATTAATTTAGCATTTAAATATCAGTTAATATACTAGTAGAAATACTATATATTAACTTAGTTGAAACAAAATCAGTAAATCTTATGGACTGAAATATCGCATACCAAATATTATAATTGATACAAACTGAAAGCAATCCTTAATTGTCTTATTTAGAAATATCGTATTCGTCTTAGTCTCGTCCTGATAGTTAAAGAAAAATGTTTAGATTTTTTTTTATCTTACGCTAGAACGCTTTTATTACAAACCGAATTGAATTTTGCTTCTTTGAAACGAAAACTTTGGCTTATAGAAAATTGCTATTTGGGGATGATTTTTTATGGTTAGATTTTAATGTTTCCACAAGGGTGGAAACATTAAAAAAAAATTTGTTATATATCTATAGAATTTGAAAAATTGTGGTGAATTTGAAATTTCGAAAAAGAATTTTTCGACATTTTGTATTTTCATTCAGTTTCAGCTTTGAATCCAAATCTGCAAAACAAAAAAAGGTTTCGTCCGGTATTCTCTGCACATACCTCAAAAATTCCATTTTATAGACATAAACCAAACCAAAACCAAATACATGTCCTTTCTACCCAATGTAGAAGTCACATTTTTAGGGCTCATCATTTTGAGAGTTTGAAAAGTTTAATTTCTTTAAATTTAAAATGCAATTAGCGTAATAAAAGCATAATATTTTAATAGGTATAGGCATTTGAAATATATCACAAATTTTGCTCTTCCTCTTTTCTAGAGGAGCGGGTTTGGTTTTGTATATCAAAATATAATGGCTTCGAAAAAAGTCCAATAATTCTATTTTTTTCCCAAATAAATTATGTCGTCAGCCTTATAATCGGTATCCACAAAAATGAATATTAAGTATTCTACCAAAACTGGATGCTTTCTTGATTATTTTTTTGTGTGAAAATTATATTTGATGATCACGATTAAAAATTTTCTTTTCTCTTCATTATTTGGAACGAAAATCATGAATTATATTATGATCACGTTTATAATTTGGTGTTCTTTTTCCATATATATTTTTAATAAAGTAACAAAAAAATAATTAAACTGTAGTTTTATTTAATAGCTAACCACTGAAGTAGAAAACAACCGAGTTATTAGCGTAAAAAGCATTTATTTTAAAGAATATTTCAGAAATTATTGTGGAAATATCAAGTATGTAAATTTTAACATGATATCAGAGTGTTAAATTTAAAATTCTATTGGCTTTACACGGTGCCTAGTGGACTTTTGCCTCCATATTGCGTCGTTTCCATATCCAATATTCGTCTGTTTTTTGCCTAATTCTCAAGTATTTCATTAATTTCGTCGATTTTGTCGATTCAACTAACTCTAGCTCTTCCAATAGAACGTTTAAATTCTGATTTTCTATTATATATTTTATACATTGACTCATGCAATCATTTCCATTTGAGCAGGCCATCTCATCTTTTGAAATTTAACGAACGAACTCAGTAGAGTATATTGAACTCCATTGAGATATTCATCATTCGTGACCATATACTATCATTTTTCTAAATCTTAATTTGTAATTAAATGGAATTTATATTAAATGATTTATTATAATTAATAAAAAGTTTTGTCTAACGAACCAAGACTTTACAAAATTGATTATTTTTAAGGATATGAAAATTTAAGCTTAAAACTATTACATTCTAATAATAATAAATAATTTTCTTGAAGTTACCACAATTTTGTTTTATATTTCTGAATTCCAAATAAATGGCAATAATAATTGTTGTTATAGTGTGTAGTTGTTACCAAGAAAATATACAAATCCTTTAATCCTATTATACGAAAAATGTAGTTCTATTTATTCAAGTAGTGAAGATCAAGAATGTATTTTGTTGTAATTAGTGTTAAGGATTAGAATTATTTTCAATGTAAATACAAAAATTTTATGGAACATTTAATTTTATTTAAATTTTATTATTTATATTTTAATTATAATTTTATATATATATAAATATTCTTCGTACAATAATTCTTTGAGTAGCATTTTTTAGCTAAAATATTTTTTAAAAGTTTCTAAAATTTAGAATAAAATATAAAATTATAAAAAGTACAAAAATATACAAATACGAAGAGTGTAAAAAATCATCATATAGCATAAAGAAAATATCGAACTTTAATCATATTTTGTATGGTTTTGACATTTTAAGATCTAAAAATATATAAAATATGCTTTATTGATGAAACAGGTCTCATTGTAATAAGTTAATATCATTTTTTAATACTAAGGCAAATTTTATTGTTGACAAAAATGGCTTGAACTGTTTCGTCTTTTCGTAGTCTTAAAATCAAATAAACTCTATTTGCCTGGTACTAATTTTTATCAGAATTTATAAATATAAATGTTAAGTGTTAATAAAAGTTCGAATATGGCTGAGATTTTGTATCACTGATATAACAAGCTTTAGACCTAATAGTACCTTTTTTATTATCTAGGCTAATTCAACTCAAGTCATTTAAATTTCGGTCCGGCATCAGATTTTAATCAACGACAATTCGATTCTCCAGGTCCACTAATCCAAATCAAGTTACAATATTTGGAAACTGTGGTGTCACCCTTCATAAAATTTGAAGCTCTAAATCATGACTGAAAATATTCCATCTTTAATTAATAATTTCTTAAGTTTACCATTCTATTTTACAAGTCCAATTACAACATCTAAGATCTAAGCATTATTTAATTTTATGTTTGAGTATTCCAACATTATTGATTGCAAATTCGACATTATTAATGTAAGTTGAGTTGTAATAGATCAATCTCCTTAAAATTTAATTTTCTGTCTTGAGTTAGAGTAGTTAACCAAATTTAGAATTATTCTATCTTCATATTTATATTTTAACGCAATCTGATGAAAATTATCAAGTATTCTAAGTCATGTTACACAATGAATTCAGTTTGAAATATGTTAGGCTGAATTACAACTAAATTTATTACTTCTAACTTAGTTTTTTAATTATAACTAATAAATTTTATATAATTAATATGTAATATTATAATTTAAAATTATGTATAAATATTTCTAATAAATATAAATTTTCATGAACTTTCAACTATTAAAAGTTTTCTTCTGGAAAAGTGGTCAATTTGAATTAGAAAATATGGAAGGGGACATCGAGTTGTTCCCTTAGAAATATTCCGGGTGACAAAGAAGTGTTAACGCTGAATGTTCCTCATAAGTAAGTGATTTTTTGATACATTTATCTCGAGGAACATTTGTGCAACATGTAACGATTGTCTAGGAGTAATTAATTATGTATATCAGTTAAAGGATATTTTTTATTCTCCAAAAAATTTAGTTTTTTTTAACTATGGATAATCAACCAATTTGTACACTGTAAAATATAAAAAAAAAACTAAATTAAAAACCCTCTAATTAGAGTATAAATTCTTATCCATTTTTTTTTACATTTCATATTCATAAAATTCTTTTACTGATTTAGAAAACTTTTTTGTTCGGTTAATAATAAAAAAAATGGAAAATTTAATTACAGATTTTCTTTATGTTATTATTTATGTATGTACACAATACATCCACAACACACCCACATACAAAATATTAGTTTACTCTTTATACCTTTTTTTGTGATCCTGATGAACTTTACACATTCCTTTTTTTTAGCAGACCAAACCCGAATTCAATTTAAAACACAAGAATTGGTTTTGAATACAAAATGAAAAATTATTATTGTTATACGAAGGACTAAAAAAAATTTCTATTTTCTATTTTCTATCTTTTTATTCTGTTTAGCCAACACAGCATAATAAAAGGTATGCAAATTGTATATGCAAATTATTTTAAAGGTTAACAAAAATAAAATAAAAAAACAATTTCAATTTATGTTTTTCAAAAAAATTAATTTAAGTTTTTGGCCAAAAAAAATAAAAAAACAAAGAATATTTCAAAAACAATTTTAGGTTACGTTTTTTTGTTCTGAACTAATTTTTTTCCAAGTCATTTTTTGATACGTTTTACACATGGAAAAACAAAAAAAAAAAAAAAAAAATTCCAACAAAAAAAAAACATAAATTTACATAGTAATAAACTATTTTTTTTTTAGATTGCGTAATTTTAGAAAATGATTATGTGGTTTTTCGTTATTTGACTAAAATAAAATTATAAAAGGATCTTCGTATGTAGATGACGTGTGGAAAATATTTTAATTTCAGACCTTTTTTTGTACCGCTTTTGATTAATGTTAGCTGGACGTGCTCTAAAAAAAAATTTTAAGTTTAATTTTGTATTTTATTAATTAATATAAAAAAAAGTTATTAATTTTAGTGAACCATTTAAAATGGAGATAGAAACAAGTGGAATTATATGTAATCATTTAAAAATAAAATAAAAATTCGTCTACAAATTATAATATACAATATAAATTTAAAATTAGTATCGATAAGTGTCGATTATTCCATAAATATCAATCATTGGTTAAAAGACAATCACTTACTAATCTTTATAATCAATTTGTTAGCCAAGAAATATTACGAGGAACATTCATCGTGAACACTTGTTTTGTCAAATGGAATATTTTATCCTTATAGCTTTTACAATTACAGTATAGAAAATTGACATTGTGATCTGATGCTACAATTTTAATTTTAAAGCTATAATTTGATTTACGTATGCTAGTCAGATCACAAATTCAGAAGTATCTGAAGTACAGAAGTACAAATTCATCCTCCTTCCGACATTGCGACTTAGATAGATCTATTCTGCTAACTCTACTAATATTTGGACAGTTAATAACCAGTTTTTTTAAATGCCTGTTAGCGTTTTTAGTGCTACAGCCTCGCAATCGCAGAGTTGTGTTTCGCATTTTCTTCATCATCCGAAGAAAACCGACAGTCACTATTACGAGACTTTCGATTTTCTTTAAGTGATACCTAAAGGCGCAGTGACCTATGAACATAGCTCGGTTCTCTTAAGTGTTAGGACTTAAGGACAACAATGCTTGACATAATAATAATAAAATATGAAAACGTTTTAGTAATTTACCCTACAACTTTAAAACTACTAACGTTAAATTAATAAAAACTAGCTAACAACAGATTCAGCCACAGGGAAGGAGTTCATTCTAAGAAGATGATATAATAGAGTAGGAAAGCATGTTTAGATATCCAAATGACTCTTGTTGAGCAAGTGCGAAATTAAAATGACAATATTAAATCTTTGTAATGACGGACCATTTTTAATTCTTATAACGATACTGCCAAAAAATCGTATATTGCGAAGTCGTACATTACAATTCAAAGTATTTGAATTGAAAGAACCTACAAATAGATGCAATGGAAATATAATTTCGATAAAGTCCGCTTCCAAAAATTACAATTATATATTGAAAAGCTACAGAATTTCTATTTTCAATTGTATATAACTGAGGTTACTTTGATACTTTAGATTAGAGTCTGCTAAAAATTTCATTTTATAATGCAAATTAACTAAAAGGATTTTGAATTTAATGGTCCTAAGATGAAAATAAGACGAAATTTTTTGAATTGAAAATTATAAACATAAAAATATAAATGTCCTGCGAAACAAAATATTGCAAGCAACAAAAGTATTTTATAAATATACCTCTATAAAATCACTAAATTTGACAGTATGAGGTTTAATGTTCCCTGTGAATTGGGAATTCAAATAACCAAAAAAAAAAGAAAAAATTATATTTTCTTTCTTGTCTTTTTTCTTTTTTTATTTTTGTTTTTTAGTTTTCCAATAAAAATTATGAACTTTTTAGCACGCATGAAAAACATTTTACCATTTTACTTATTTATAAAGTGAAAATAAATTTATGACCTAAACTCTGAAAATGGCAAAATATTTAGAGGGTTTCTCAATTCCATTTTTTTTTTTAAGATACATATAATATTTGTTGTTGTTGTTTTGGAATCTGTATAAGATACTTTTCGTAAAGTTGACAATATTTGTCATTAGATTTGTATATAAAGTAAATTTTTTTTTTGTTTTGTATATTTGAAACGAGGGGATTGAAAATTTACTGCATTATCGTTATAAAAAAAGAAAACCAGAAAACGTGGAATATAAAATTATTTTCTACCTGACTCGCCTAATAAAAAATGTCGGAGTTTTTTTTGGAAAAACAATTTTTCCTTTTATCATATCTTCGTAATATGTGCCAAAAAAAAAAATTGTGAAAATTTTTAAAATAACATTTTTATACTCTGCCGTTGTATATGTAATATTATGGGTAAAACTTGTCAACAAGGGGCCTATAAAATTTTGAATTTTATAGCTTTTTGAGAGAGTTTATAAAAATAATAATCTTGAATACGAACGACAACCAAGTAAATAAATAATTATTTTGAAGGCATATAAAAGTAAAGGTTACATAAACTCTAAACTTTTGAATATTAATAAAAAATTTGCAATTTTTATATATAATTTGTTCATATTTATATTATAATGTAAATTTGTGAAAAACAATTTTTATTTTAGTTAAATTGAAGTCAAAATATTTTAATAATTTATTCAAAATGAATATAGAAATTTTATTTTCTTGGGAAATTTTAGTTAACAATTTAGGTAATGATAATAATGTGTTGGGTAAAATTGGTATAAAATGCAACATTAACATAATAATTAAAGGTTGAGAAAATTTGAAAATTTCCACTAATTAAAAGTAAATAACAAAAAAATTAACAAAGAAGTTAATTTCGAATGGAAGAGTTAAAAATTATTAAAAGAACAGAATTCATAGATTTATCAAAATACAAGCTACCATCAAAAAACGATGAAAAGAACTGACGTAATAATAGATTTAATTACATTTAATATGTTGAAACTACACATAAGAATATTTCAAAACAAGCCGAGTTGATTTAAAGATGTATTAAAATATGATGGGATAATGTCACTGCTGTTCAGAGTTTCAGTTGTCCGCATTTTTCATCATTACGTTCAAAATTAGTGCAAATACGACATACGACAGCAATTAGCATACTTATTACAAACCACATAATTATTAAATAAATTGTACTATATATGAATCCTATATGTAAATTCGTTATTTTGATTACATTAACAAAATTCCTTTTTTAATATTCCTGATAACATTAGCTAAAATGAAGTGGTTGTGTTGGCCAATATAATACAGTTTGCACGACGAGTCTAGTATATAGTTCTTCTAATTATGTAAGTTTTCAAATTTTTGGAAACCAGGTTTAAAATGAATTCCAAATGTTTAGCAATATTCGTAGTGAGAATCATATAACTATAGGTGATTTTTATGTAGTATATATTCTGTTTTATGTCCAGTTTATAATATTTAAGAATTTTATATTTTGTAAATTTTAGAACAAGTTTTTGAAATATTAACAAATTTTATGCAGAAATTTTGCAGAAAGAAAGCTTTACATTAATAATTTCACAAAAAGTCGCCAAAATTGTAGTGGTTATTATTATAATTAATAAATATTTCTAGTAAACGAATTCATTTAGAGAGCAATTTTCGAATTTTTTGACACATTAACTTTACGATTAATTGGTCTGGTGTTAGTCAACCGGATAAAAAACTAAACTATGAAATAATTTTTCTTCACCTTAGTATTTTTATATTTAATAATGATAAAATTTTACTCCCCGTCTAAATATTTATTTAATTAAACAGCCAAACATTTTTACAAAATAAAAATAAAAAACGTAACGAACTAAAAATTTGGCTAAAAAAATAATTGACATTCTTAAAATGAAATAAATTTTATTTTATCGCAATGAAATTACCTACGAATTTCAATTTGAACAAAAAAAAATTTCAATTTGTATTTTATTAAATTACTTTTAAGTCTACGAAATATAAATTTAGGCTATAGAATAGACGAAATAAAAAAAAATCCAAAGAATTGTGAATATTTTCACTTTTAGATTCCAAAATTTTAACTTTTCGCGAAAGAATTTTAGAGACTATATTTTCCACTAAAATACGGAGAAACCCTCTCTTAACAATAAATAAAAAAATGTATACGTAAGCGTAGCCAAAACCCGGAGTTTGTTAAAATAACCAGGAATATTAATTTCAAATCTCTCTACGTTCAATTAAATTCAGAAACTTATTTAGCTAATTTGGGCATAACTTTAAATTGACTAATTTTATTTTCGAGAAGTTGAACTATTTGCATTTTTTCTGCTTTTCAATCATTCCTCAAATTGGCAATTTCAAAACTTCTTGAAATTATAATACTAGTGTATAATAAGAAATCCATAAAGAGGATATGCATAATGGCGAACAACTTGATGACTGATGCCTGGAAATAATGCCTCTCTCGTTTCTAATATGCAAGATCCAGATTTGCATGGGAGTTATACGTCATTTGACTGTTTCACGAACTGGATATTAGGTATAATCAACCATAGTGGAACTTTATGATACAAGGAAAGCAAAGTTATCTGTAAATTTATTATAGGTTGCCAACCTTTAACCAGAGTATCGTTTTCGCGATTATTTAACGATTCATGAGGAACTTAAAGATATCGACACTAATCAATTAGCGAATTCAGGTTGATTGGTAGAAAATTGTAATTTGACGTACTCTGGTACTACAAAGTGATTATTAAAAGGAAATCATTGATTCAAAAATTCGCTTACTCAAATTACTCTGCATTATTTCAAGTATTATGTACAAATTTACGAATGGAACGACAATTATTTAAAAGACAATTTCCTAAGAATATGCTATATCATTATTGTGATAATTACAAACAACAATTATTTTAAAATAACGCGAGTGTTTTGTTTTGGCTGTGCCGGATAACAGTCATACATATCTGTTATAATCCCACTTTAAAATCCAAAAATCTGTTAACCCATCCTGCTAATAATTTTCAACAAAAATTGTAAAAAATAAACCTAATATTTCGCTACACACTTTGGAATTTCCTAGAAGACTTGTATTATTTATTTTTTTTGTATACTCATCGTTGTACATACAATATAGCATAGCAATGTATTTAAGTGTCCAAAATATTTAGTCCTACTCGATGTGGTAACCGAAGTTTTCAAATAGTCTGCAGAAATTTTTTTATTTTCATTTTTGTTTTCTACGATATTAAAAAAAAAAAAAAAGGGAAAAGCACGCAGCATAAAGAAGATGACTGGAAAAGGATTAAAATCATAAATCACCAAAGCTTAACACCAAAAATACTGACCAAAAACAAAAAAAAAGGATAGAAAGAAAATGAGCCTGAAGGCTAGAGAATTTATATCATCGCATATTTTACATAGTGTTAAGTTGTTGTTTTTTTTATCTACAATATTTTCAAGTATAAAATGAAATATTTACTATTATTATGTAGACTAAGAGCCTTTGCGTTAACAATAAAGTTGAAATTAATTAAGTTGATATAAATTTTTAAAGTCACATTTTCATAATTTTCAATTTTCTAGATTTAAGTTATACAAATTTTATATGTAATTTATTGATTGGATTAGTAATTTTGTAGGAAAATTTGTTTTTGCAGATTTTATTGAAATTATAGCGGCTTTATAATATCGAAGGTAATGGTCCTAGAGCATAAAAGTGTAGTGAAGCCAGAGAAAAGAAGATGAAGTTTGTTTATTATAATATTACTTCACAAAAATTTATTGAAGGGTGCAACAACCAAAATTAAAGAATATAATAACCAAAATTAAAGGATATAATAAAATAGGAGTAACTAAACTATTTACTTGATTGATTCATCCACAAAACGCTGCATTGCAAATAAATTAACTGCATACAAGTCTTCGCTACTAGATGTCACTGTACAATAAACTTTAAATTATAAAGGTCATAACTATGAAAGTTGTTACTGCAAAAAAGTTTAACTGCGAGGAATTTTCTTAAACATGCAAGTAAAGCTAAATTTTATGATTCAATGTATTTAATGCATTTAAATATATTAACTCTTGAATACCCAATGCCCCTTAAATGTCATTTGGAAGCGTGTATTATAATAAAAGGATTTGCAATATCTCGAAAATTACTTCCTAAATAAACAAATGTATGAAGGTTTATTAAGCCGACCAAAATTCATTAAGTAAAAGTGGAGCCTATACATTTTACATTTGGTCTTCATAAAATTGTGGAAAAATGAGTGCTGAGTTCTCAATTCCTTTTTACTAATTATAGTGATCCTTTTACCAATACGCTTTACTTTTTACTATTCTATTTTCAACAGAGTTTGGTTTGCAACTAAATTTTAAATAAAACGATTTGTAATAATTTGTTAATGATTAACTAATAAATTGACTGTGAATGAAAATAAATATTAATTAAGAAAAATTTTATTACAAAATTATTAATGTCACCATAATTTTATATTGTTTAAACCGAAGAAATGCAATAATGTCAAATGTCAACAATTATAAAACTCCATAAGATCGATTTAATAAAAGTCATAGCATTTAAATTTTTAATTTTCTTTTTTTTTTTTTGAAATTTAAGATAAATCACAAAATTGATATATAAATTGTCTATTATTTTCTATACCTTTAAAATGAATATTTAACTTAATGTGTCTGTCGAATAGATGAAATCAATATTTTATATTTTTGAAGTTTAAATATCTTTATGATAATTTTAAAATGAAACCAAATATTAAATTTATAATAACTTATTCATATCATATATAAATAATATTGCTCTAAGGTTTTATACATTAATTATCAACATTTTTTTTTTGAATTATTTCATATCATGTTCAATTATAATATATTTATGTATAATGTTCTATAATACTCGAATATATTCCAGGAATCTTAAGAATATTTTTATTATAATAAATTCTCGGAAAATAAATTCATATTTCTTTGGCAACATATTATACAATTATTCAAAATATTGGACAAACCGACACTATTTCAAAATATAATCTCAAATTTCATAAAATATAAATTTGCATTATGGTTAGAGGGAAAATTTTATGATTTGCTGTTAATTGATCGAAAATAATTGATCGAATTTACAATTTTCCGAATTGAGAATCGTTCGAATTCACAATAAATAAACAAAATTCTCAATTGATTCATAGTTAACACGTTGGTCACTAAGTTTCGTTCCATATATGGTGACATTATAATATAAGTTTTTAAACCATTTTTATGTCACTTTTATATGTGACCTGAGTTTTGGATAGGATTAAGTGTGGGCTACATTTACATAGTTTCGATCGCTTCTGTTTCACTTCGTTCAGTAAAGTTCAAATTTGACGTTTTCATATATTTTGTATGGGAAATCGATTGAGTGGACACATAGGGTGAATCGGAACTTATCGAATCGAATCGAATCAAAAGAGTTTGGAACGATTGGAATTTTGCAAATCCAAACTAAAGGAAATCTCAAGAGGAATGAAATTTAACAGTTTGAAAGCAAAAAGTGTGATTTAATCGATTGTTATCGATAGGTATGTGTTCACTGTTCAGTCTAATTAACCAGTCAAATCAAATGGAAACTGAATTGAACTATGATAGCAACTATATGTAGCCCAGCCTTTAGAGTTATATATAATATGACAACTTAGGATTAGTGTCACACATGGAAATATCAAAATTTAATTATACTAAGTTAATATAAATTTATAATCAAATTATTTAAATTTTATAAGTAGCACCAGTTTGCTTTATAAATAGTACTCCTAAAAAAGCTAAATATTTACATGTAACTAATTCGCTTATCCACAGAACGCTACATCAGTAAATCTTGAATTTGTTTTCTGTGTTTGGTTGCAATCAATAAATTGTGTATTGGGTAAATAATGTTTCGGTCACTCATTAAAAATTCTGAATTCAGTTACTTCTATCGATCAAATTTGCTTACGGGTACATTCGATTAATTAGTCAAATACCAAAAATTTATTAATACTTCCAAAAATTTATACGTAAAATGATAAATTTTCTTCTCCTTTTTTTTAGTTTTTAATTAGCTAGTTATATTTTATATATGTATATTGTTAAATTTATTGAATAAAATTTATATTAATTATAATTTTTTTTTTTTATAAATATAAAATAAATTTAAATAGCCAATTAAAAAAGCAATTCTTTCAATAAATTCAATTTAGTAATTGAAAAAGTTAAAGAAATAATATTTTATTTTTAAGTTATTTTAATATATTTTGGCAATTGGAATAGGTAAAGAAATACTTCAAAAAAACAAAAAAAAAAAAGGAGAAAGAATTAAGGTTGCAAATAAGTTTGAAATAAATTTATCGTGCACAATAATTTTCTTCCCTTGGACAGAAGCGAAGAATGGAAAATTAAAGTTTGGATAATTTATATAATACAATAATTTATATTTTATACCTTAAAGACAATTTTATCATTTCCATTAAATCTTTTTTTATTTCTTTTAAATATTAATGAGATTCATTAAATTCTGGATCCGTTTAAGAATATTATACAATTTATGTGATTGTAATTGATAAAAATTAAAATATATTTTTCACCGAAATTCATTTTTTATTTTTCTGAATTAATTAAGGTAATTTTTCAACAATTAAGATAAGAGAATATTTATAATGTGATCTTAAAAAACAACCTGTTAATATAAAAAATATCTAATTAGAAAAACAATTTAGATGCTGACAGTATCGAAAATTAGATTTTTTCTTATATAATATATAAAAATTCTAAGTTATTAATAAAAATTAATCGTAATTTAAATGAAAATTACAATTTATTTTACAAAAATCGTATAAAGATTCTAAATTTCGGGCGAATTTTTCAAAAATATTTAATAAACTTTCACTTAAATTTCTCTAGGTTGTTTGAGTGTGACAGTTTCTACCGAATTTTAGTATTGTCCTGGAATATTTGTTAAGCATCACAGACATTTGTAGTCGTTACGAAATTACGTTTAATATATTATAATAGGACATTAAACAGTTACCGCAATGGATCCACTTAAATATCTTGCATTTTATGAAGACCACTTCCACTTGGTTGCTTCACATTCTTAACCTAATTCCCAAAATAATACGAAATATTTCCAAAATTACAAATATTTTACTTTACATTATAGATTAATTTTATATTAAGAACATTTTAAGATATCCTTAAAATGTTCACCTTATTAATATAAAATTGTAAATATTATACAAAATTTGCATAGTTCTATTTACATAGTTCGTTAGACCCAAACTATAATGAAATTTTGTCCTTTTAATATATTCTACGCATAAATTCAATTAAGTCTTTATATATAAAATCGTTCAAACGCATGTAAAATATTTGTTACAATGAAATTTTGATAATAAAAAGTTTTTTTTTCAATATCCTAAAATATATTTTACCTGGCTGATATAACAAGAATTTTGTACACACAAAATACTATATAGAAATTGTTAGTGAATTTACTGATGGCTACATAATATATGCCATTAGTATATAGAGGAAAGTTAGATAACTTTCTATATCATTATGCAAAATATGTTAATTTATCCATCATATCTGAAAATTGTTCATTAACATGTTCATTATACAATATATCATTTATAATATTTACCAGTAATCAGTGGCGTATCGGAAGAAAGGATCGGTGTACAAGCTAGTGTTTAGGACGCAATGGTATTTACATAGTAATAAATTAAATTGTATACCTGTATTCTTCTGAAATATATCCTATAAGTTTTACATACAATTTCAGAAATCAAGGATTATTGAGGGAGCAATGTGTCTAGTACTTGTAAAGATTATCAAATCACTTGTACGTTTTATAATGTACCTTTTAGGATGGTATTGATGAAAATAAATAAATAAATGTTGAATATAATTTTCTACTTGTAAAAATCGCTAGATCACTTTTAGTTTTAATGGTTATTAGCTCAAGATAGACGTAAATTAAATTTTTGCTCCATGCGGTACAAAAATTGTACTCCACTGAAGTAAAGCCCTAAAACTATAATATGTAATCAAAAATAAGATATATGTGATATAGAAAAATAAAAGATTCTATATTAGTTTGTTAATATCAAAAATTTGTTGTGATCATATTATATTAAAGTGTCCAGAAATATGTAAATTAACTAAATACCAATGGTCTAACATGAAAAATGGTTGTTCGAAAGTTATATGAAATATTTTATATACCTAAAAGTTATGTTAATATTATATCACGATATAATATCATGATACTTTTCCATTTTATATAATTAAATTAAAATTTTAATAATGTCGAATAATTTAGTTATAGTGTTAATGCTAAGATATTTACTGTCGAACTTGTTAAAACTTGTTAAAAGTATTTCAATGCGTTTTAACTTAAATGGTTTTTTCACAATAAAAATCCCTGTAAGTTAAAAATAATTTTGGATATCAAGCACCAATTCATCACATTTTAATATAAATTAATAGGTTCTAAAATTTTAATTAAAGATAATTCCTAAAATAAATCAACTTTTTTAATTATAACAAATTTCTTACTAATTCATTATAGAGAATTTTTCAATAAAAATTAAAAACATTAAATTTTAATGAATAAATTAATATAAAAATCCAATAATAAATACAATTTTCAATTAATTTTCTACTAATTTTATTATCGAAAAAAGAAAACGTAAAAATTTATTTCCAAGTAAACAATTTTAATTAAAATTTTATAATACCATTTATTATTATTTTAATATTTTTACTAAATTTTATTAAAACAGATTTCTACAATACAAAATATAATATTTATTAACAGAGATTAAAATGTTTTGGCAATAAAAATTAATTTCAATTGTTATTCCAAAAAAATATCACTTAATAAAATTAAATGCAACAATCAGTGGCGGAACTGCGGTACTGCGAGTGTGCCAAATTAGTTCTATTATTCTCAACTCAAATTATTAAGCATTTGAACAGTGAATTTAAAATCGGACGTCTAGAGATTGATTGTCAATTGATATCAATAGCGATAAATTTAAATTTTCAAACATGGTGTATATAAAGTTCAAGCGCGACGTAAGTAAAATTAATTGTTTTTATTGTCTAGTAAAATATCAAGGGACAACGAATAACTAACATAAACACACGATGAAAACAAACTTCTTGATTTCATCGAAAAGGAAAAAATGTTAAAATGGCAAATGGCAAGAAATGAATATTGAAAATTATAGTTTGACGTAAATATTGACAGAATGGGTACCTATATATTATGGACTAATACAAATTGACTCACATATAGTTGGAAATAGATTTTACCATTCATGGACTAAATGCACGAGACCCAGCCCGCGTTTCTAAAACCCATTGCACAACTGGACTGCACCGCTATTGGCAAGTATATAAAAAAGCAATAATATTATAAATAAATATAATTTCGAAAAATATATAAAAGAACATTTTTGTTGATAATTAAAATAAAAAAAATTTAGGATTTAACAATCCTGAATAATGAATGAAATTGTGTCGATATATTTGTCAACAACAAAACTGAAAATCACAATATAATTTGTTAATTGTACAATAAAATTTATTTCTAAAATACTTAAAAAAAAATATTTTCCTGGCAATATTTTTTTTTATATCATTTATTACGTTAATATCCTTTTAATTTTCTCAAAACAATACTTAAATACCTGCCAAATAGCTTAAAAGCTTAAATAATGTTTCATTTAAGGATCCCAACATAAAAAAAAATGTAATTAGCTAAAATGTGATTTTTTTTTTTCAAACTGAAAAAAAAATAAAATGTTTAATATGTTGCAAACATAACACAATAAGGATATTAAAATTGGGCTCGTAAATTAAGAATTATCATAATGCTATTAAGATTACAATTACAAATATGTAAAGTACAAAAACATAAAAGGTGTAAAGTTTTTATGTTTGTTGATAAATTAAATTTCATTTTATTGGATAAAATTGAATTTATATTTTATAGCTAGCTATTCATGAAAAATAAATAAAATGTAATTATTTTTAGTGGAAGAAAAACAAAAATGATTTTAATTACCCACCATTTTAATTAATAACACGGAACAACAAAATGAAAGAAAGAATCAAACAAAAAGTTCGTATTAAAGTTTAGATTTTCTGATAAGAATTTTAATGTAAATTATAATTGTATTTTTTTGGTAAAATGAGCATACAATAATTAACGTAATCCATTAAGGATTAGGTAATTGGTTAATAGCAATTCATTTTTTTTAATATTGTATCCTGATACGATATAGTACGAAGAATTATTAATGTTCTGTCCAATCTGGAATATGTGGTTTCAACAAAGTGGAGGTACTTGTAACACGGAGAAAATTTTTGGACAGATAATTTCAAGATGTTAAGAGGTGATGTTAAGTAACTTTATTCTTTCGGGCTATTTTAAAAGTAAAGTCTAAACAGTAATTTTAATAAAAGAATCGATATTTGTTACAGGCCATGTAACATGATCTTCATATTTCTAATTAAACCAATCAATTTACAAAATTCCAAACACTTTTAATATATTTTTTTAGTCAATTCTTCTTCAGTGTCGGGTGGAAAACCTATAAGAAACAAAGCAAACTTTAAAATCTGACTATTCATGCATCAGGATTAAATTACGTAACATTTTATTCCTCTTCACTCTTGGAGAACTGTACTACTTCTTGTTAGTTGGAAATATTGACATACATACTTCATATTTCAACTTTGGAAAGACGTCAGATTACAACTTCGGAAATTAAAACAATATCTTATCTATTCAATGTACGTTTAACAAAAAAATTATTCCAAGCTGAGCTTCAATGTATAGCATTTGTCAAAAGATGCATTTCCAGAAGATACTATTAAAAACAGTTTCATAATCTATTTAATTATGATCTTGTTATGATTAGAATAATTAAATTTCATTTACAAATTTTGTTCATGCTTTCCAAATATCTTAGCTCTATGAAAATTTATGTTTTCAAGCTTTCCAAAACTCTTTGCTCTACGAAAAAAAATTTCTGTCAAAATTGTATATAACAGAAATATTTTTATATGAAATTAATCAATTTTAATATAATTTTATTGAAAACCCTAATTCACATCATCAAGATCATTACCAGTTAATAATCACTAATTAAATTCGAAAAAAAATAAAAAATAAAAATATTACAAACCTCATTTTTAACCATTTTATACTTTACCCAGACACATTTTCATTTTGCGGTTATAATAATTACAAAACATTAAAAACACATAAAAATAAATTTTTCTCTTTTTGGTTTTTTATGTCAATTGCACCAATTTTACAAACATTTAAATGCCGCTTAATAATTTCAAAATAATGAAATACAAAAATTTTACAAATAAAATTTCACATAAAATCACGAAAATTCATTGATTTCCTGTTGTGATTTTGATTGTGTCATAATAACAAAAAACCAACCAAAAATACAAATTAATGTAATTTTGTATATTTTAAAATTGAAATAATTTTGTTATAAAATATTAAAATACGAATAATTTGGTTGATTTCAAAATTTTATTGATTGAAAGTCCTCGTTGCCTATACAGGATGAATACGGAATAGTTAATCGATGTCATATCAGGAAAAATATTTATGAGCACTTTCCTCGCTACTGCTATAAAAATTCCGATTTCTACAATGAAGCCGCGAATTTGAAGTTTGCAAAAAAAAAATTAAAATTTTGGAAAAAAAAACCTCGCCCCTGAAAAATTTCTCCTGTAGAACTTTTTTTCCAGTAAATTCGTAGTTTCTAAACAATGTAGAAGTCGGGAAAATTTTGTAGATTGTTTTAAATAACATTTATCGGTGATATGCCATCGATCAACAACTTTGTGGCCACCCTGTACACTGCGATATTCAATATAAACGAGATATAAACGAGATTTAGCATTAATTTTGTTACTTTATGGTTATAATGTCAATGAAAATTTCATTAAAAATTGTTTAATTTTCCTATTCAATAATATTTTATATTCGGAAGCAGCTCTACAAATTGTTATAATATTTTTACATAAAGTTAAATAGTTAGTAATTCTGTTAAATTTCTGAACTACAGTATTCACAATCAGAAATATTTTAGTATTTAATAATAAGGTTTCAAAATATATTTAAAAATATTTGGTTTACAATAAGAAGAGGCATTTCAAGTTAGAGAAGAAGACAATAAAAAGATCGGGCATTAATTAATAATTAAAGAACGCTACTACTTCCTCCGCTGTTGCCTGTCAATTCAATCAAAAATAAAATAAAATATACAACAGTCAAATTAACAGGTTACCATTAGCCTTAGGCTTCACAGTTCTGAAAAGAAAGCTACTACTGTCACCTGTCAATTCGATGTAAATTAAAAATAAAAGCCTCCTAATAACAGTTAGTCATATATCATGCAAAGACCACAAATAATCAGTTTCATTCTAAGGCCCCAATTGCTTGGCAACGGGAAGATGGTGCTTGTTGGTAAAACTGATTAAGATTAGATAGTCGAATACTCCAAACTTTAAATTATAAACGTTAACAGAATTTCTTTCAGTCGTTTTTTCTTCTTATTTACTCCATTTACATGTATAGAAGATCGTCATGCAGATATTCCAATATTTGTTGTTTTCACTTTGATATCGTGAGTCTTGACACATTTTACTGACACTATACTTCTGATGCCCTGATCATTCCTTTTACAATTAGTAGATTGCAGTAAAGTTTTGTTTACTCCAAATTCAACATTTATACAGATTTATAAAAACAAACATTGCAGAATATTTTCACCATAAAACGATTACTGAAGAATCTATAGTGAAAATGATGATAGTACTAAAAATACAAATAAGTAAACGGAGTTTTACATTGTTAATGTTACAATTAACTAAGGTAAGACATAAAATTTTATATTCCAGCATTAAATTAGAATAAATAAAAAAAATTATCAGTAAAAACCTAACTAAAGAGAAACACAAATCAATGATTACTTCATCGAATAATACATTCAACTGACCTCTTTTCACCGTCTGTCATTAAAAGGCTTTAAAGTACCGAAAATTCGAAAAATATTGAGAAAAAAATTTATTATGATCTACATTAAATATCTTATCAATAACAGATTAATTTACAAAATATCCTTTAATTGGATAAAATTCCTTTTATTTTGTGCATCATAAAATATCATTAATTAAAAATTTCTATGTTTCTATAGTAATCTAAATAAATTGTCAAATATTCGTCAAAGTTCAAAATGTTTACATTTTACAAAATATTTTGTTGAATAATTTTATACATAATTTTAATTTGTATAACTATCAAGTATAAAACATAAAATATTTGTGAAAATTGTAGATTTATTTGATAATTAAATATATTATATTAAATCCTAATTAATTTAAAATTTAAATATTTTCATATGCCTGGGCTAATTATCAAATATTTCACATATCTACATACCTAATTTAATATATAACATTATTCTTTACATATAAAAATATGTTGTATTATTATTTGTTGTAGGATGTATTATTAGCATATATATTTATGTATATAAATTTTATATATGTTCAGTTTTACTTTCGTATATTGCGGTTAACATAATTAAGAGAAAGGTTATCCTAGAAAACTGTTTTTCTCTAATTTGATTGATTAGACGATTTATCGAAGCGTAATGCAACTTGTCTAATGAATAGTTTTAAGCTAACTAAGTTAATTATAATTCAAGCTGTGAACAACATAACATAATAAATATATATATAAATATATTTATACAATTGTCGAAATGTTCAGTGCAGAAATGGTTAAATTTTATAGAAATATCCGAAAAATTTAATATACGATTTCCGGATGCAAAAATCTGGTAACTATCTTTTTATTCTAACTATCTATCACTAATATAAAATTCAGGTGGATATGACCTACCTTAACTAAACTCAGAAGGATGGTTTTAATATCTTCATTTACACCTGATATAAAATCATAAATTATATCTTTATTATAGTTCATCAATCGTTAATTCTGCTTCGTATAATTTACATCAGAAAAATTTGTTTCGATCAAACAGTTTGTCCTATTTTTGTAGCTTCATTACGTTACATGCTTAGGGAGCTCTTCACTTTATAACGTTTTTGTCCTTATTATCCCTAGTTGTTGATAAAAATAACTCAATTAACAATGTTACAATCGTTCCATCACAATGGAAGAGGTCAGTCTTTTCTTGTAGCATCCGGAGTAGATTCCTAAACATTTTTAGCTCGATCTTTTTCATTTATTCATTTACAATATTACAAACGCCTTCTCATCATTGCTACCCAAGCTTCCGCGCCATACTAAGTATGACAATATTGATAGTGAATTTGATATTTACTTTGTAGCTTGTAGCCTGCACTTTGGACATTTTTGAAATGTACTCTTTTAAAATGAAGATTTTTATAATAAAGTGTACTTCTTAGTTCCTGTAACTCCTCGATGTACATAAACATCTGTAAATTATTCCAACCTTAAATTATTTTTTACTATTGATTACCCATATTTTGCCTGACTCAGTATTCGCTTTCCAAGGTTCTCTTCCAACTGTTAGAGACTTTGTTTTCTGTTTTCTGTTTCCTTGAATTTTCTATTCAAGAGTTTTTCTGTATATTTCACGTTATCCTTTTTAAGCGTGTGTAGTATTCGTATCCAACTAAACTTCCGTGCTTTGAATTCTTGTAACGTCTTATAAACATCTCGATGTTGGTAATTATGTTTGGCAACCAAATTTTGAGGATCCTGCATAAACAACTGTTTACGAAGCTTCCAATCTTGCTGGTTAATGAATCTGTGTTCATTAACATTTTTCGCAACCATACAGAAGAATAGATTTTATGTTAAAATTGAAAATTGCGTAAATTATTTAAATATAAAGACTTTTTCCGCATCAAGTCCCTTATAAAAGTTATACTAAATATTATATTCCTTATAAACAATATCAAAATATACTAAAATATAAATAGGTATTATATCTATAGATAGATTCATTTTATACTATTCGTAAAGGATAATAAAATAATGATGATAGTGTATATTTGGATGATATAGAGAGATGTACTACTATCCTTAAGGCTAAAAATTCTGTAATAGATCATCCTGCACCAGAAGGAGTCATGCACTCAATAAACTTCAGACTTTTATTTAATTTCAATGTTGTTTTTTCTTTGGTTTTCTTTTTATTATATCTAACATTTCATAAAAAAAAAATTTCATTTCATGTTTGCTTCCTTAAAAAATAATATAAAATTCCTTCTGGGCTTCTGGTAATAAAATATAGGGAAAAAATAAGAAAATTTATATTCCAGAAATGATTTTCTATTGGGTGTTCATTTAATTTTTAATTTATCAAATTTAATGCAGTTAAGTAGAAGTTAAATTATGTTATAGTAATAAAATTAATAATATTTTTTATTGAATTAATATTAATTAATTTAATATAATAGAAAGATTAAATCGTATCGAATATAATTCGATGGTGACTAAGTATAGTATGGAAAAGTATACGAAATCGATATAAGTAATTACATGCTTCTAAGTTAGTTGGTGGACTAAATGGATACACTTGCTTTTTCATTTACAAAATTATAAATAATTTGTTTAAAGTCTACTTGCATGGTTTCCTAGTTACTCAGTTATCCTGTTTTCTTTGAATGCTGGGGCTATCCTAATTTTACCAACTATTGACCAAATCTTGTGCATTACTTGCTTATTCGTTGGAAAAAGATATATTCAAAAGTAATAATAATTAGAATTAACGATTTTGGCGGAAAATTGTTGTTCTGCAGAATGATTTAATGAGATTTTTTTTTTGGTTTGGTATTAAGTTGTGCTCTGTTTTACTTTATAATTACTAAAAACGTTAAAAGTTTATCCCAGAATTAAAAGGTATGTTTTTCAGTTCTTATTTTTGTTGATGATGGTATAGAAAAGTTAATTAAACAACTTTTTACTATATATATAATATTGGGGAGAAAATTACTAAGCTATTATAAAAGTTTCCGTAAGATTGTTTTTTTTTTCTTTTTTATTTATACAATGTAATTTTTGTGTATACAATACAACATTTTTAGTTCTTAAAAAAACAATTTTCCAATAAAAATTTCTGGTAAATAAATAAACAAATAAGAAATGTTTATAAACAAATTAAAGTATTGCTAGTGGAATATAATTTGAGTCTTATAGTTTCGAACAATTATTAAAATATAATAAATGACTTGCATTTAAAATTTTCTCTGTATCACAAATTTATACTGTAATATATGCATTGGGTTATCAGTACTGGTCATTTGTAATTTAAATCACTTCATTTTCTTTAAAATCATAAATAAATGTATGTAAGTCAATTGAAATTTTAATTGCTTTATTTAGAAATTAAGTTTTATTGTTTATAAATTTATAATTACTACAAGTCGAATTGATAAAAGTGTAAATATTTTATTATTTCAAGTATTTTACTAATTTTTCCAATTTTTCGACGCCTGACGAATGTTTATTTTTCTTCAAGACTAATTTGACTTGGAAAAAGTCCAATTTGTCTTACAAAAAAGGAAACTTTACTATAAAAAGAACAATTCTACTTAAAATTTCCAATTTAATATGAAAAAAAAACTAATTTCACTTGCAAAAAGACAAGAATTATTTGAAAAAATACAAAATTTTACTCGAAAAGCGATTAATTTTGTAGAAAAATACCAATTGAATTGGAAAAGGATCAATTCTGTAGAAATAGACCAATTGTCTTGGAAATGCTAATATTTCTGTATCAACATTTTCAATCTCGTTTTTGAAACTCGTTCATATTAAAAAAGTATTAAAAGTTAACTTATTTGATATATCTACAACAAGAAAAAACTAATAACATATTAAGATGAGGAACGTATCCACATCACTTGAATTCATCACTTGAATTCATCACTTGAATTCATCACTTAAAGATCCTAGAGAAATAAAAGTCGTAGAGAAATAATATTATTATATAATTATAGATGCGATTATAACATTTTTAAAAATAAGATTGTCTAAATCAGGGTCACAGATTCAAACCTGAAATCAAATTAATCTAAACTAGCACTAACTTTCGTATAGCCTAGAAAATTTTAACAGAATTGTGATTACTAATCAAATTTGTTAACTCAAAAATATTTATAAACAAATTAATTTACATCGTCCAGTTTATTTTATGATAACTAATTCAAATTTTCTGTTTTAAAGGATCAATTATTTTAATATTCTATTAAAGAAAATATGAGATAATAAAATTCAAATAAAATAGAATTGAATTGAATCCTAAAAAATAATAAAAATTGTGATTTTTTAAATTCAGTAGACCATCAAAAAACTAAAAATTGAAAATTAATAGTAAAGTTTTTGATCTGTAAACATGATTGGATATTACAATTTCTTTTATTTTTATTATTATTATTATTTTTATTTCAATATATGATAAAAAATTATATCAATTTCGTTGTTGACGACCAAAATAAACAAGATTCACACATGGTATCACAAAATATCCTTTTTTTTTGTTGTGTCTATATACCCACATAGACAAACATCGAAAAACTTTGTTATAGACCATTGAGAATTCAATTGTCAAATCATGCGTATAGAAAGATTGAAATCATTAGAGAATTTACTGAAACGTAACGTCACTATAACGTTAGTGAAACTCTTGATTTATAGACGTATTATATACATATATCCAAAAATAACGAAATAAAAAATATATAAAATAAACGGAAACTAAAACTACAACAAACAAAAAAAATGAAATTATAGTGGGAAAAATATCTTTTTCTATCCATTTTTTTTTTTGCTAGCATTTTTCATCTTATGTCTTTATAATAAAATATGTTATTATATCTGAAAAAGCTAAAAGATTTAAAGTTTTGTTAAAGTTTTTTTTTTTTATTACTTTGTATATTTTTATTATTTTAGAATTTCCCAGTGCGTCTAAATTATTTAGCTATAGTGAGGGAGAAAATAATTTTTATTGTCTAAAGATAAAGATATTTTTAAATGAATTGGAACCAATAAACAGAGTGTAACTTCCATTAGGAAAATGAACTTTGAAGAAACAAAGAAACAATAATAAATTAACAGTTGTCTTAAGTTAAAATACGAAGTTTAATGTTGAGATACAAAGCATAAACAAAACGTAAATTCGAAAACTTTCACAAAACTAAATAAATATTTTACTATATTTAGTAAAACATATCAAAATATTTAAATAAATACCAATAATTTTTATTAAGATTTATTAAATATGTTGTTCTAGCTGCGATGTATACGTCCTTCGCACGAGGGAATTCAAATATTTTTTATAATAAGTCAAATAAAATGTCCCTATACAAAATCCCTAATATATTTGTATGTATACAACAAATTTTGGATATACTATAAGTGAAATTTGATAGAGGTCCATATCGGCATTCGAAATTACTTGCTATCCGTCGGTCTACCTTTCATTTGATACCAAAAACATGCCTATTTTTAGAATAAATATGTTTTAGCACATTTTTTTCTGTAGTTCCTAGAGATCTCGCTCTGTGGTTGTAATCCACCGAAATTAAATGAAAACGTTCGAATCAGTTGAGAATACCAACCTGCTATATATCACAACAATAGTATTCAATTAAAATTTATTTTACCAACCCAAAGCTGTGGATAAAAAAAAATACACTTCCAATATGCATTCTCATAAAATTAAAGAATACTTTCAGTTACCTTTGGTCTATTTTGTACCGCAGGGTATCGGAATAGGATATGTTCCATGGTTTCATCAAGCTCGCCGTACCTTCTGCACCAGAATTCTGTTGATAGGCCCAACCGAGAGGCATGTTTTCTCAACAGAATGTATTCTGTTGCAATGCCCATGAAGAGCCTAATCGATGGTTTTGTCATATAAAGGCTTTTTTTTCGTGTTCTACCATTTAAGTTCTACCATTTAAGAAAATAAGTTTCTTGTCCGAATTTCAGGGGTTAACCGATTGTTACAGTATCTATGGCAGTGGAATTTGAATTTGCTCCCTGGCGTGGTAATCCATCCGATTTTTCGTTGCCTTCTATCGACCTATGACCAGGTGACCAGAGGATTTTTTTTTTCAGTTAACTTTAATAAATATCTAATAAATAAATGACCCAAAATTTGTTTCCATAGATTAAAACTTTAGGCGTCAGTAAAAAATTTATATTATCTCACGCTGACAAGTACATACTAATAAGCTTGACGTAGTTATAGTTATATCGCACTTTAACTTGTCAGTTCATATTTGATACCATTTCATTGACAACAAACTATTACTGACACGTTGGGACTGACAGAAAAATCACTGCGTATAGAAATGAATAAAAAAAAATATGGCTGGGTTACACCATTGTTAGTAAGAACAAAACATAAATTAATGATAGTAAACGCAGGGTTAAGTTTCTGATATCCGCTTCCCTTCTAATTTGATAACAAACATGTCAATTTTGTATAAATTTTAAATGAATCATAAAAAAATTTGGTTTGTTATATTAATAATTATAATTAAATCAAATCTATAATTTCACTGCATTTTCAAATAACTATAATAAAATGATAATTTTATTTCATAAATTAAATTAAATTTGATGAAATATTTAATATTTACCATTGTTAATTATAGAAATCACAAAATAATTATGTAAATTTTAATTTTTATAAAAAATATTATTCAATTAAATTAAAAATATGTAAAATCAAATTTTATTATCTCTAAACTAATATAAATAACAAAACATAAAAAAAAATGTAAATCAAAAGAATTTCTATTATTTAATTAAAAATAAATTTTAGGACTTCAAAAAATTAATTGAAAAGTTTTCCTTTAAACGCATTTATTCTTTAGAAATTTCAAAGATATTGTTGAGTAGAATATGTTCAGATGTTCTCAATTAAAATATCCTGTAAAATTGAATTTATTATAATCATTATTTATATAGACAAAAATGTAGCATTACATTGACGAGTCAATCTTTGATCTGGGCATTTTTGTAACTACTTCAAATATAAATTAACTGCAGTGTTTTTTCTCCTTGATCAATCCACTTGGGAGCATCAGGTTTCTATACAGAGTGGCTTGATTTTGTGCCATGACTTTTATTTCCAAATTCTTTCTATTTCTTTCATTATTGTTCAAGAGCATTGAATTGTGTTAATTGAAAAGTTTATAAAGTACTGAACGACTTCCCTATCCTTTAAGTAAAGATCTGGCTGAACCAATTAAACAGTTTTAACTTTTGGATTAGCATTGGTTTGAATTTTATATCCTTTCTAAATCAGGATACCGAAAGATAACAGTCAGACAAAGTGACAATTTAAAACATTTGGTACTAATAAATATGCCTCTAAAGGAGCACAATAATTAAAAAATACAAAATGAAAATAGATTTAAAATAGAATTTCTAATATTTTACAACAATAATAAATACATTAATTTTATATATTTGTATTGAATTTAATTTACTATTTCCTTTTACATAGCACGCACCAGTAAAGGACGAATCATTTTCATTTAAATATTTTTATATCTCTATATAAATTTTATTAAAGTCTTATATAGATTTCTATATTGTTGTTTTTTTAATATCAAATTTCGAATTAGATTTTATTGTTAAAGATATTTGAACATAAATTTTACAAATTTTTCAAAAGAAAACATAAATTTTTTTCTTTTACTGTCATTGGGGTTTTTTTTTTGTGATTATTTATATGTGTACTAGCTATAAAAATTTATCAACGACGACAAACTTTTTTAATTTAAAAGCTTCACCCGAAAAAAAGAAAACTGAAAGCAATTACTTACATTTGCATTTCCAAAAATACGATTTTCATACTAAATTTATTGTTTGCGAAAGTATGATTTACCAAAAAAAATAAAAAAAAAAATTAAAATGCGCAAAAAAACCATATGCCACAAGCAAGGATATTTGAAATTTTTAAGAAAAAAATGATTTAATTTTTTTTTATTTTTAGGCTCCTTTTAAATTTTTACGAAAATATCAAAAATAGGAGATTGTTAACAAAAACATTTGACAGATACGCACGACGTATTAACTCAAACTCTTCTTTTAGTGTCTTAATTAACTTAAATTCTTCTTTCGATAAATTAACTTATACGTCATATACATATTTCTAATAGTTGAGGTTTTCAGCCATTCTTTTTTAATTTCAAAGGCAATGTGTAGCTTTAAATAAGTTTTAAGCTTGATTTATACGTCTGCCGAAAAACCATGACGCTCGACAAATCTGCGACGGTTTTAATAAAGCAGTTAATTCTACCCACACTAAATATTGATAGTACGTGCAATGTAAATAATAACAAAAAATATTTTATAATCAGATTTCATAGAGTGCGTGGCCTCTGCGACGTAAAAGATAAAATTGATCCAACTTATCGCCGTGACGGAATTTCGTCTCGCCGGAAATTATTAATTAGTTACATATACCGCCACGAATTTTCAGCAGATGTGTAAATTAATCTTGAACCAATTTTTCACAATGCCGGAATACACATCGGAAATTTCTGATTGATTAGAGCTATCATCATTGATTTTCGGCAGATGTGTAAATGATGCTTCAAAAATTAAGTTTTAATATCATAACTGCTATTGATATATTTATTAATATGGTACATATTTAAAGCTGCATCAACTTGCAGTGACATCGATGTTTCTTACTGGAATCGAACCCATAACATAATTGTGGGCAGCACTATCCACAATGCTGATCTCCTAATTAGTATTATTAATAAATGTGACAACATTACTTAGTAATTATCTAAAATTTGATAGTGATAATACGTATTAGGATACCTGCTTTGGATACATCAATAATATTTCAAAATTATTGTATGTTGCCTTGAAGCTTGAAAATTCAATCAAACTCATGCTTCCTTCACTTATATCCGGTGAATGATCTGATTTTGATTATCAGGGGAAGCCGCTTTTAAGTATAGTCAGAATTGTATGCCTACAAAAGAATTTATATTGCAATATTGCTGGCAGTTAGAGTCATACAGAACATTATACAATTATGTAATGCAGAGATAGCATAAATCCATAAAGGGTTAAAATCAAATATAATTTATTTTATTCTATTTTTTCTGATATATTTGTGAAATGATTAGATCACGAAGCATTTTATAATCAAGGCCTGAATAAAACAGGTCAATTTTTCTACTTTGTATCCCGAAAAATAGTCAGACATTTGTGCAGACAATTCTTATCTATAATTTTTATTTTTACGCACATTTTTAGAAAGTTCTACATTAAAAACTTAAGAAAATAAATGAAATTGTTTTTTTTTTGTCTTCTTTTATTAAATTCAATAAAACAATTAAATATGCTTTTTAACTTTAACAAATTCGATATAGAAATGTTATATCTATACAGCTCAGTAATCTATTTTTATGTGTAGATTGTCTATTATAAAATTTAATTAAATATTTTGAGCCTAAAATATTTTATTGTTTTTTTTTTTTCTTCTTTTACAAATTAAAATCATATTGAAAGAATAATATTTAACAGCTGTCGAAAATTTTCTATATTGGCAAAAAGGACCAAAAATTTTGAACTTCCTTAAGGTACCAAAGCGACAAAATTTTAATTTGTACAAATAAAATTATATAATTTTTTTGGTTCTGCGTATTAAATAATCATTTTTTTTTTATCATTAGTGACTCTCGGAAAAATATCTAATTTAAAACTTTTCTTTGTATATAATAATTATTTTTAAATGATTCCAGTTGAAAATATTTTTCTTCAGGAAGTTTTGTATTTTATAAAAATATTTGTAAATAGATATTCTTATAATTAATAATAAATAAAAATTCCTTTGTAATTATGTGAAGACATTTTTCTTTCAAAATTTTGAAGAACATTTTAATAGTGAACCTATCACGCGAACCCCTTCTCCGAGTAGGTTTACTATTTTATATTAGTTTTTATTTTGCTAAAACATGAATTTTTCACTGATAATATTTGGAAGTCGTGATACTTCTAACATATATTTTAATAGTAAAAACATTTTATCAAAATTAATCATCAATTACTGTGACGACTAGAAAATAACGTGAAACTTTGGGTAGAAATAATGGACCATTTAAATGGATACTTTAACAAACAACACAGTCGGTTTTGGATAATATAAAATCATAATATCATCAGTCAACTTTGCAAACATTAAAAGTGATATAATTGCAAACACCCTGTATAATTCTATTACAACGGATCTGCAATAGACAACTATAATTTGGGGTTGATAATATCAGTGCATACCAAATTATACAAATAACATTGTTCGTGTCATAAAAATACGTCAAATTCTTAATAACGCACTGTTACTGTTGGGCATAACTATGCTTTATCTACTGCCTTTTGATTAGAAAGCAACTTTTTTGCTTTTGTAATTAGAAATTCATTTTAAATACATACATTTCTAAATAGATGATGATCGGGCTCTAGGAATAGGCTAAAGAACATTAACTAGTGAATTGTTATTATACAGCAAAGTTATAAATATATTAGTAAAATCATATATTAGTAATTCAGTTAAAATATAGAACTCTTAAACTTAATTCGCAATATAACGAAAGATTTTAGGCTCCTCAGGCTTTAGCAATATGGCTTTGTAAGCCTTTACAAACAATTATTTTGGATTTTATTACCATAACAATGAACACTCATTCTAGAATTCATTATAAAATTAATACATTTTCTTAAGATTTCAGCATAATTCAATATCTAAATTTAAAAAAAATTATTATTTCTGAATTCAAATTATGTTACAATATAAATCGAACTCATTTTTTACTGCACTCATATTTTTACTATGACATTAAATGAAAAAACTAAAACAAAATTGTCATAATAAATTTTTTAACTAATTTAATTACATTAAAATCTGCAAAAACATAAAAATATTTTTTTTTTTTAATTTTTAAGTTTTAAATATAATTACAACAAAAATAACTGATTATATCTTGATGATTTTGAACATTTTTATTAAACATAAATTTATCTTTTCGAAAAAATCACTTTGTCTACCTACTACATTTTATTACTTAAATATTCTTCAACTTTTTGAAAGTTAATAAAAATTATATTATATAAAATTTTTAGTACCTTCGTTCTTAATTAATGTTTCATTTTTATATAGCAAAAAAAAAATGTGGCATTTTGTACTTTAAAAAGTAAGTATAAGTCTTAAAATTTCTATTAAATCAAGTATTATCTTAAATGAGTATTTACCGCCATATTTAGAGGCTCATAATGAAAAATTTATAATATAAAAAAAAATTATATGGGAAATAGGAAAATTTAATATTTATTAAAATTAAAGCTATAAAAAATAAGACCATCACTTGAATACATCATAAATTTTTGTTTCACAACAAGTTATTAAATATAATATAAAAAAATAAATAATTTTTTTAGGAAATTAAAAATCTTCATTATTACGAGGAGTTATGAGCATACATAATGAAGTGTTGTAACTGGAAGATCGACCTATAGCTATAATAAAAGAAGTAAGTGGTTCGTATAATGTGAGAGGACTGATTGAGCTTGTTAGAATCCCAGAACCCAGCATCCATGTGCTAATTCAGGGAACTATCTACATGAAAAATGATCTGTATCATGGAATGCGTATGTGGTCATGAAGATAAAAACCGAATTCACTGATTATATGGGATTGACGGATCGGTTTTCATTATTTGTAAGTCGACTAACAAACCTTACAACGACGGATGGCGAAACTGTCTGATTGATGAGGTAGTACAATGGAGGAAATCAATGAAATTTTACACAGACCCTTCTTTGTTGTCCCAGTTTGTACCAGTTATGTTTGAGAATTCTGGAACCTTAATAGATCTGAAATCGTGTATACATTCCTTAATTTTGTTTTACATGACAGGTTTTTTTACAAACTCCGAATATCAGGCTTCACTTAAGTTAACAGATTTATAAATAATCCTGTTAAAAAGTTTAATTTTAAACAATGTATGTAATTTTTACGCAAATTATGGAAGTTATAAATTTGGTTTTTTTGATGGGTATAAAAAATCGTTTAATTTAATTTATTCTACTTGGTAGAGTATAAAGTTTTAAGAATTTTGGTTACTTTGTATAATTCTTAATATCAAATTTAAATTATATTATGAATATTAAACATATAAGTAAATATCGTAATTAAAAATTTCTAATTTTTTTTATTTTATTATTGTGATCTCTCTATAACACATTATTGTTACTGCAAAGGAAATACTATTTCGTTTACATACTTTTTCACATAAAGCTGGACGAATATCAATCATAATCGTTCGATGTTGACTTCGAGTGCATCAAGTGTTCCTGGTTAAACTGCATTATATCAATGACTAAGCATTCCCCCACAAAAAATAGTCGAAAGTAGTTAAATCACAAGTTCTTGCTGGCTAATGAATAGGTCCATTGAAATAAAGTGGTCACTAAATTTAACACCCATCAAATCCATTGTTTTCCCTAGAGCAGTATGACATAGCATTCAAACATATCATTCAAATACGTATGAAGTGTTTTAGTGGGTCAAAATTCGACACTACTAAGTGAAGGACGCGTGTTCCGTTCGTTCGTAACTTTCCAGATTTTCACCTACCTCCGCATAAAAAATAAAGCTTTGCTCTATATCTCAATACTCAATTGCCAGTAACGTTGTTACCAACATCTTTTTTGAACAAATATAATCCGATGACACCACCAGCATGAAATTCACACCAAACAGAAATTATTTGTATAACAAATACGTCAATTTTGTTTATTAACGTATCCATTTAACAGATTATATTAATTCACGAAGCCTTCTTTGAGTTTCAATTGTTGAACGCGAATTTTGATAAAAATAATTGTATGTCTTTAAAGAATTAACATCCCTAATGGACGCAATCCCTATTTTCAATCATCTAAACTAACTAATTAATAGTAAAAGTATCTACTTTCATAAAACGCTACTTAAACGTCGTTGCGGTTAATTTTGTTATGCGCAATTAATTTTTCTTTAAAATTATTTAAAACATGTTTAAAAAAATCTCCTTTGAAAAAATAATGATTAAAAGGAAATTACTTAATAAAAGTTATTCTTATAAGCACTTACGGATTTACCATCATGTATACGTAAAAAAAAATAGTTAAAAGTACAGCATTAATAGCAAATTATTTTCACAAAAATTAGAGCATACTTTTTAACACTGTATAACACATCGTATAATAGCCTAACATCTAATTAGAAAAAATTGTAATTTACTTCGATAATATCGAAACTTACACTTAAATGAAGGGTACACTAGACTATATTTTGATTTGTGGTTTATTGTGGTTCAAACAATTCTTTGATTTTTAAATAAAATGATTTAATTTTGAAAGTTAATTAGACTTACAACTGTAAAGACCAACATCGAACACTTTCGTTAGACTAAATTGTATTTAAGTTACCTCAGTAGTACAGGGAAATAAATCCTCAAAAGTGACAAATAAATCCACTAAATTTATGTGGAGTTATGTAGAACTTTAGTAGTAATTTTTTAAACCATTCGGAAATTGGTTCTGTTCACTCCCACTTAAAATGGAGTAAATTCTCTTAACCCATGATGACAATTCCGTGGGGAATTATTTTCCACTTTCAATTGAGTAAATACTTTATTGTGGAGTTATTCCGCATCTTCTACTTTAGATGTATTCAATTCTATTTACAAAATGGGAATATTCCCCTGATAATAAATGTGTTTTGTGAAAATAATTTGCTATAAATGAAAAATAAAAAACTCAGTCTCTCATATAACCAAAAAAAAAATGATCTCGCATGCAAGATTTTTTCAAAAGTACTTAATTATTTTTTGCAGTGTATGAGTGTATAAAGTTGTTACTAATTTTCTCACAATTTTTACCTTCACTAATAATTTCTACTTACCACAATATTTTTTATTATGCTTTTTTAATGAAATGTTAATGTAATACAGGAATATTATGTTTACGTTCAATTCACTTTTATCCTTTTTGTAACACAACATACTTTTTTTTTTAAATTGTTTCGGTATAATAAGAAGGAAGTGTAAAGCATGTTTGAAAATTATTCACACATTTAAATTAACTACCATTAAAAAATATTTTATGTATATATGTATATGTAAATAAAAATATATATGTATAAGTATAAGTATAGTAAATAAAAAAAAAACTCAAAATTTCGTTTTTTTTTTATAGTTTTCTATTTTAATCTTTATTTTTTGTAACTTTCACTATGAGTTTCTGTTGCAGAGGAAATTTTTTTCCAACCTAATCCTTTCGTGCACAGTTAACAGGGTGGAAAGTAAGATATTTTGTGCAATCTGTATTTCATTTCATTTTAAGTTTGTGTAGAAATAATATGGAATTTTATTCTATATAAAAAAAATTGAAGTGCATGGCAAAATGCAGACATTAAAAGAGTTTGTAAGTAAATTATATAATATAAAAATAAAGTGTTCATAGGAAAGCATAATTTTTTATTTTAATATTTTATTTTATTTTTTGGTCAAAATGACGAAGATTCTTTTAAAAAATATAAACTCTGACAGAAATATGAAGAGTAACATTGTAAATTTGAAACAGTGGATGTAAATGTAAGATGAACTAAAAATAATATAGAATAAATATTCAATTCAGATAATGAAAGAGTAAGGAAAGGTGTCAGATTCTATTTGCATTGCTACATTACCGGTTGCCTATTTCAATAAACATAGGTTAAAGCGAATTTTGTAGTACAGTATTTTGCACGCAAATAACATCATATCAAACCATTTAACATTCTTAATGAAAGTAATCAGAGTGACTTGCCTAATATCCACAGCATCTATCCGATTTTTTAGATAATTTAACCTTATTCCGTCATATATGTTGCCTGCAGAATGGAAAATATAGTGCAAGGATTTCGCTGCTACTTCGTATCCTTGCAAATATCAATATCAAACTGTTCTCTCTTATGATGCTCTATACTTGGGCAATACTGGTGTTGCTTTATCCGTTGATGAATTACTTCTTGTTCTGTTTTAGCATCTAGGACAGTTTTGTGTTAACGCTGCCATAAGTTCTATGTTCTCCATCTAAGACTTTTTATACAACATGCATGACCTTAGCAATTGCGGATGCCGTAAGATAACCCATGCGGTAAAGTTACCACTGATTTAACCAATCGATATCTTCGGCAGTTCATCTATTCATCCTCGATCAAACTAATCAGATGACTAGAAAAGATCTAGATTTTATTTCTTCTCGCTGGTTTATTAAAATTTGTATTTGTGACTGTTTGTTTAGTATGAAGATGAAGCACCCACATCAAAATATTAATGAAAAACGTAAACTATTTATGATGTATTTGTCTATAGATTATAAATTAACCAAGAGGATTCACTATATTCAGTAGTCTTTAGAATAATAATAAATTTTTTATTCTATTAAAAACTAAAAAAAAAATATTATTCTATGCACTTTAAGTGCATTGCTTTGGGAAACTAATATTAAATAAAATACATTTAAATATGAACAAAAAAAGGATATTCTTTACAAGTACGAGTGTATGCCATTTATAATAATTTATAAATTATGAAAAGAAAAATTTTAAATCATTTAAATTTATATTTTCTATTTTTTTCTTCTTTTTTTTTTGTAGAATTTTCCTCTCATTTTTTGCATATAATCTAAGTAAAATAGTCACAAAATTTGCCAGTCTTTGAAATGATAATACAAAATTATATATAAAAAAAAATACTTTTTCATTTTTTGTCTAATTTTATGGCTGCTAATTTTTTTGTCAAACTATATGAATCATATTTTTTTAATTTAAAAGTAATTTTCCCAAAAGTATTTACTATAAATGTAAGGATATTAAATGAAAATGAATTTGTTATAAACTACATAGTGAACAAAATGGACTCTTGCTAGTCTTTTGCTGTGCTTCTTCATAAAATAAAATAATACTGGAAAATATAAAAAATAGAAAATTTACTAGTGCATTTCCAGGAAAAACAAAACACAAATAAAATTATAATAAAAATGTAAGATTAAATTGACGGGTCAATATAAAATCTGGGCATAATTCGTGGTCTGTAGCTTATCTGGCACAAAGGATTAGTTGTCTGTAACTTATCAAGTACGATTCGTTCAGTAAAGTTCAAAATTGACGTCTTCATATATTTTGTATGTGATATCGATTGAGTGGTCACATTGGGCAAATCGGAACGAATCGAATGGAATCGAAAGAGTTTGGAACAATTAGAATTTTGCGAATCCAACCAAACTGAAGGAAATCTCAAGAGAAATTAAATTTGAGAGTTTAAAAAAATCGATAGCTATGCATGTGTTCAGTCTACTTAACCAGTCAAAACGAATAGAAACTGAACTGAATTGATAGAAACTATATAGCCCAGTCTCAAATCTGAACAATAAGCGGTAACAGACGTACCGACAATGTAAAATCTTAAAGCATTTTGTAATACTGAAATACTTGTAATCACAAAAACGCGTAAAAATATTATGGAAAAGTTTAGAATTTTGTGTTTTCTGGACTTGATCTTTTATTAGTCATAATTTTCTTATAATTATTTTTTAAAAAAAAATATTTATACACAAATCCATCACGTCTCAACCACAAATATACAAATAATAATAATATATACATAAATAAATAATATAAATAAATAAAATAAATATTATGTTAAATATTTGTATAAACTAGAGAAAACTTGAAAATATCCTTTTGAATTATACAAAATTTTAGAACATCAAACTTAAAATCAAATATTAAAGAGAATTTCTATTTTTATATTATGGTATTTTCATAATAATTTGTTTGTTCTGTCCTGTATCCGGTAAACTACATAAATTTAGATTTTGGTAAATGCATAAATTTTATTGATAATAAATATTTTATGAATATCTTTTATGACTTTTCCACAAAAACCAAAAATTTGTATACCAGGTTTATTGAAATTATATTTGTTTATGTTGTGTAGGACATAGGACTATTTTTATTATATAGATTTTGTTATTATTACGAATAGAAATTACCTAGAAAATAATATTTGATAAGAATCTAATAGAATACAAATATAATTATTGTCTATTAAGGAAGTAAAAATACCATTAAAATTATCCTGGACAAAGTGAAATCATCGTCCTTTTTATGTATAGATTTTATATAAATATAATAAAAAAAAAAGTTATTTTGAATAAATTATTGATTTTTAATTATTTTAAGATATTTAATGTTTTGATATACGAATTTTTTGAAAAAAAAAAAATGTAAATTTTAAAATGAAATGTTATTTAGTTAAATTAATGCATTTTTGTATGTCCATTTATTTTGGTCAACTCAAATGCAATACATGAAAATGACACATCTTCTAAATTTAATCAAGTTTAATACCATTTTATATACGTAGCAAAGATAGGAGAATATTTATGGGTTCAGTAATTAAGCTATAGATTTTAAATTTGTTACTTTAAATATTATGCATTTTAAATATTTACATTTATATTGTTACAATCGCCTTCATGTTTAACGAGAAACATTACAATTAATAAGTTTTTTACTAATAATTGATTTCCATAAATTATTTTACTTTATATTCATTAATTCTCTAGAAAAATAACATTATGACACAAAATTTTCTAAATTGTTCATTTATATACAATTTTATGAAAAATACTTTCGTAGATTGACTTAGGTGACTTGTACACCCTTGATGATAAGTGGTTAGCAAATAAATTTATATGAAGAAGGTTACAAGAAGTGAAACTATGAAATTTAATTTTTTTTTTCAATAATTCGTATAAATAAAATCAAGTATTTTTGTCCAAATTCGACAACAAATTATACGAAAACCATCGTCCAAGATTTAAATTTAGAATTCGGCTGCTAAAAAATTTTCCATTTCTATTACGTTTTTATTAATTTCCAATTAATTGCTTATATTTTTTTCAATTTCATTCAAAATTTTCAACATCAATTGATTTAAAATACATTTTTCGATTAGTCATTTAGTTTTGACAAATTCTATGTTTTCATGCTTCCTTTTATTTAAATAACCAATTCACTATACAATATTGATATTTACAGAGGAAATTTTATCTTTAATTTAATCAAAACATTAAAATAACGTAAATAACAAACTGAATAATTCTGACACCAGCAACACGGAACGTTTGTTTCTAACATTGTTGCCCGCACTTTCCTAACTTCGATGACCATAGAAATAACTAAAAACCTATATTTGCTTTGGAGATGAAAAAAGAAAAAGTCGTGTGTGATAGAGAAAGTATTCCGAAAACACTTTGAGAAAGTATTCTGAAATGTTGTCCTTCAGAAACCTTCGATTTTAACCCTTCTAAACTGGGCCGTCGTGTAATAATTTTTGCAACAAAACTAAATTAGACAAGTTATTTCATCTGTAAGTTAAAACAATATTAAAGCAATATTAAAAAAACCGCGACTGATTAGTGGACCTCGAAACATGGAAATTTGTAATCGTATTTTTTCCTATCAATTTTATTTATATGGAATTGGAAAATTCAAAGTAATATAAAATTTTATTATGAATTTTCAATATGTTTTTGTTATTTATTTTTGTCGTTTCACAAAAAAACAATATTTTCATAAAGAGATTAACTATGGCGGTTAAAAAAATTTAAATTATCTGACCTTAAAAAACAAGATATTACAACAAACTTTATCAATTTTTTCGCTGAAAAACAACAAAATAAAAAATGAATGAAAAAAGCAGCTAACTAGGGGAGCAAATAACTCGTAGGTAAGTTCAACAGTGATTTATTCCCAATTAATAGTGCCTTCCGATTTGTAATTAATAATGCCTTCCGACGCTTTGTAAAAAACAACGACTTTTTAAAAATTTTACACTTTGAAGACAGCAATAATGTATTTTATATAATTGGAAATTTGTATAGGGTCCACTGAAACTGTCAAACCCAATTTTTAAGGACGCGAACTATATTACGATTCCAAACTGAGCACCTAATCGGCTAATAATTACTTACTCTAGAATTTAGATAGCACATAAATCAAATTAGTTTCCCATGAACTCACAAAATCCAAATTACAGAAGCAACAACTAGAGGACAAAAAAGATATTTGAAATGTGTTTGAAATTGGATAACAATTTACTGTATAATGTAGACATAAGAGCATTGAACTCATGAAATATAATTGAAGATTTTAACATGCCAGTGAAACATAAGGAAACGATAATGTATTATTAATTACTATAATGCTCCGAACCTATTAAATATTAATCAGAAATTTTAGCATGTACCAATCTCTATCTGTGTAATTTCATACAAATCAGGGTTACATATTTTATTTTTCGATATCAGCTAAAAAACGGCTTTCAAAGTGGACTCGCTAAAAGTACCGATCCCATCTTTGTCGAATTTTCAATGAACCTCGTGTGTCAAACAAACCGTTCTACTTCGACTTTTTGTTATTACAGTTTTGGACTCTACGTCCTCAATCTCACCGAATAATAGTTTTAGTGAAATTTTAGGGTGAAGTCAAATGCAACACTCCTAGTCATTCTAACTATTCGTAATATAGATTTTTTTTTAATAAAAATACGATAGTATATCATTGCCATTGTAATAAAAGTTGTTTGTTTTGGTTCTCTTGTTCCTTTCCATTAGACTAAACTTTATCATTTCGGTTATTATGTAGAGCATAATAACTTTAAAAATGTTGAAAAAAAAACCGTTTCTATATTACTAAATCAAAAAAAAAAATCTAAACTTTATTTAATATTTTATAGAAAATTTTTACATAAATATTTTTGTTAAAACTTTTTTTTCTAAATAAAAAATTTACCCAACATAAAAAAAAAAACAATTTTTTTTCGTGGATTTTTAATAAATTCGATTAAACTGTCCAAAATTATGTATAATATTCAAAGATTTTTGCTACACAAAAATGGGAAAGTATAGAAGCTACTATGGAGTAATGGAGTATATAAGAAACAAGAGGGATTTAAATTCAGGGAACAAAATCATTGTACCCGAAAAATTTCATTTTCAGTAAAGAGGATATAAGAAATAGAACAAAACATTGAAATTTTGCAGAAAATATCCTTACAGTAAAAGAAATAATTATGGAATGCAAATACATCCTATTTTTTTTATATGTATATGGAGTTGAGTATTATAAGGGAAAGGGACTGAGAATTGTTTTTTTTTAGAAAGAACAAAAAACTAATAACAAAAAACATTAGCCAGGAAACTACACAAAGCAATTTATTCCAGGTATTTACATAAACCCGATTTTTACTCATGGCTGAACTTTTATATTTTCCATTAAAAACCTTTTGTATTAATATTGTTTTTCTCATATGGTTTTTCTTTTTTTCTATTTATTATTACTATTATTTTTCTATTATAACTTTTTATTTTTTTACGTTTTTTTTTTTGATTTTTATTAAACAAAATTTAGTTGGCAGAAAATATGGAAGGATCAAAAGATTTTAAACGTAGCTGATGTTTTTTTTTTATTTAGTTTAATATAAGTAAATAGTTTAATTAATCTTTTTAAAATTATATTATATTGAAATTATTTTTAAATAAAATATTAAATTAAATTATATTATATATTAAAGTTTTATAAATTAAATTCCATTTAAAGACTTAAACATCCAATTGAACATCACTGAACTTTGTGACCCATAAATTAATTTATACTAGTAATATGATACACATTTATTGAAGAATCGCAACTGATGTGGCATTAATGTTTAGCCTTGCTTAATAATCAATCTTCCAATTATGTATTATTCCGCATTATTTCGTTATTCAAATGAATATTGATTTACGATATAATTATTAGTGTGGTGATCTAAATACTACAAAAGATCATGAATTCTAAATATTGTCCTGAAAAAAAAAACATTAATTAACGCCACAGGAAATAAGGTCACAATGAATTTATTGCACATTTGAGGGTTATCCTGACATGGAAGAGTTCTCAAGCATTTTACGTTGTACCTGGAAAGTAATCTACAATTCACGATATCCTGCGTCTTTGGTCGTGCATCTTCGATCTTCAAATAATTAGATTCCATGTAGTATTTCTTACAACTTTTTTTAAATTAACTGGCGCTATGAACTACGCACCTTCTACAGAAGTTATAAAAAAATTACAAGAAATTTAAAATAAATTAATACAAAATTGGTTTTAAAAGGATGATTATTTGTATAACTTTCTGGAAATGTCGGATAAAACTTCTTGTTATGATGCACACAATTGGTATAAGCGTTATAGCAGACCCAATATCAATTCAATATCAAGATTACAATTTCATTTTAACTATATTTCATTTATGCAAATTTTCGATTTGTTTGATGGATGCAATTAAACTTTATTAAAATCAAATTTAAAGATCACCGAAAGTTTCATAAACTATTTGTAATTTGCTATTGATTATTTTTTTTTAAACTTCTTCTAATATAAAAATACAAAAATGTTAAAGATTTTCTCACAATTTCGCAACTATTCACTTATAAATTGAAATATAATTTCATTTTTATATGAATAAATTGGTAATATTGACAATAACTTAATTGAGAATAATCAAAAAAGGAAAACTGTTTTTTTTATATATATAAATACTAAATTATACGTTTTCATAGTATACAAAAATATATAAAATTAATAATAAATTCCAAGAAATGAAATAAAGAAAAAGATTTACAAAATTATATGCCCACCAGGCGTGAAATTTCATCTACTAAAATTACTACTATATAAAAAGAAATAACCAATTCCACTCACTCTTATGAAGAAGAAAAAAAAAAGTAATAATATGTAGAAGGAAGATGTTTCTTGGATGAAATCAACAAGAATAAAATGCCAATGTTGGTGGTTTTATACGCTTGATATCACTAATAAAAAATATAAATCTCGACTGAATGGTTATTGCCAATATTATAAGGATTCGCCGTATAATATTTTGTTTTTTTTTTGTCGTTTCACTATACGCGAAAAAAATGTAGAATATTAAAAGGTAATTTTAGAGTTTCATTTTATTTATTTATAGTATTTATAAATAAAAAAAAAATTGGGCAACACATTCAAGAACAATTCATTTAGCAATATGTAGTAAAGAATGATTCTAAATTTTGTACGAATATGAAATATTCACCAATTTTTAGAGGCCACTTGTCTATTGTGCAAGATATCTAAAAGATTGAACCTTTCCTATGGTCTACCACCCCCTGGTTGGACATGTATCAAGTTCTGTATGACTTTCCGAGGCTGAGTTGAAGAAGAATTAGGATCCTGATGAAAATTCATTGATCAACTTAAATAAAATCTTAAAATTTATTAAAGAAAAGGGCTTCGTCTAGAGGTTTTTTGTTTTTTCTTAAATCCATTTATATGCCCTTATTTTCCAGTTCTTCGGTCGTGAGATAGCAGATGCCAGTTTCTGCTACCTCATTTTATTAAAATTGTTGTTAAAAACACTGTTATAAAACCTGTTAGGATCCTTATATCCATTTTTTTTTTAAGTTTTATCATATCTTTCACTTTTATTCTATATTGTTTTATAAAGTTCACCCACGATAAGGTCACATTTTGATATTTCTGTTATAATCCGTATCCTGTACACTAAATTGATTACCAATTTTGCTTTTACCGTGCAAAAGTACCGTGTAAATCAAAATCGTTCAAATTTAAATCATTTAATACGAATCCACATCTTATATTGAAATATTAAACTGAAATATAGTGTAGTGCAACACGAATACCGTGTAAATCGAGAGTTAGGTGCGTATACTTTGTTAAACAGTAAACTAATTTTATTTCTCAATTATTCATTTTTAATTGTCTTTACATCATTTATCTTCAGTTCTTTTTATATTTAAAAATTTCCTTTCCAATAAACTGAATTGTGCCAGTAGAATTAAACCCAAACCATATTATTATTAATTTTATTTTATTTTTCATATTTCTGATTATGAACAAATTGATGTACAAGACCATGGTATACGCATCATATAAACACACAGTAGGGGTTACTCTTATTCATTTTGCAAGGACTTCGTTATCCTTGGAAAAAATGAAATTATTATGTATTAAAAAAATTTATCTGGTTGTATATTATACACGTATATGAAGTGATAAAATAGGTTTACAAATTTCGTAAATAGAATATTATACAGAACAAAAAAAAATATCTCTGAGCGTGTCTTATTATAAACAGGTGACGCATAAACGTGTTCTATAATAAATGTCTTGTTAAATGGATAAAATGAAAATTCTAAATTTGAATTTTTTTTTTTTTGCAGAAAACCAATTTTAACTTACCAAAAAAAAAAAAGAATAAAATTTTCACGCATAACAAAATATTTACCAACCTAAATTAGAATATTTATGTATATTAACATAAAAGTCGTATGATGATATTTTTTGTGTTTTTCATAATAAAGAAGTCTTATTTACAATCAAAAAGTTGTTGTATTACAAAGCGAATGGGTGCCAGTAGAGATACATTAGAGTTACATTTTAGTTTAATCTAAAAAATTCTATATAATAAATGTAATTTATGCAGTCTGTAGACAAAAAGAATTACATTAAATATTAAATACATTATAATACTAGCGAATGCGGAGAGTGGCACCATAATCACAAGTTTGAATTAAGTATTATTTCATTGCGAAAATGTTTCATGATTGCGAAGGAATGACTAAAATAACCATAGAAGCTCAAAATGTTACCAATACTAACAATTGCATCATATATTCATAATTACAAAAGCCATTTCACCACCGATCTTCTGTCAGGCCTAATTATTATTCTTTATAGTTTTCTTGCTATACGGATTTCTAAAAGTGCTTCCATCTGGAATAAACTGTTTCGAATGTGTTAAACATCCACCCCCGTTCCATTATAATTTTTGTATGATCTCATTTTGGGATAGGATTGTTATTCACCAATTTAGCTTATTGGCTTCTCCTGCTCTTATGATGTCTGTTCCGTTTTTCTCATGCAAGTGGCTCTATTGAAGACCACACGAATAATTTCGGAAATTCACTGAGTATTGTTAAAATTTCTTATGTTTATTAATAGTTTGCACATAATAATTAAGTGCAATTGGTTACTAAAGTTGTGGAAAGACCTTTTACATTACTTATTTGATCGAAAGTGTAAGACAGTGAATTTAGAAAGGTAAGTTCTTCTTTTTATCTTGCCGTCAGTTCATTAAATCTGACCGGTCATATTTTAATTTGCAGATGTATGATAAAAAAATTGAAAACTGTTTGAATGAAATGCTGAGTTCTATAGATGAAGACGGTTTCGATTCATTTGATTTTATAGCTGAAGTAGATGTTAATATAGATTCAGAAGAGAATACATTAAATTCTCTATTACTCGGTCAATTATCAATTTAATAATTCCAGAAACATTCCAAATGTATTGAAAAATACTCAGTTTTATATGTCGGGCAAAAAGATTTTCATATGCAATTTTGGTTGACACTTCCAAATTCGGAACAATTTATTTTTGGTTCGGTACCCAATGTGCAAATACGTTTTTTTTTTTAATAAATTCATTCATTTAAATTTTCAATCAAAGAAAAATGTTCCAATAATGAAATAAATTTAGAAATATTATTTTTTTTTCTTTAAATTATATTTCAAAATTATATCACAAATATTAAAAAACTATTAAATTATCGTTTGATAAGATTTTCTATTTATTTATTTTTATTTGATTTTTATAGCAAAAGTATTGGTAATTAAAATTTGTCCTTTTCATAAAGAAATAATTTATCAAAAAAAAAAAACATATAAAAGAAGAATTTTTTCTTTCAATTTTTAAATTAATAATTTCTCTATTTTATGTACAGCATAAAAAGATATAAAATATACTTTTAAAATTCTATTGGACATTAAAATTGAATAAAAAAAAACTATACACTTGTAGCGTCTCAGTGTAATTAAAAGTCTTTTTTGAAATAATGTTAAATAATAAATAATTTTTATATAAATTAAAAAAGAAATTATTATACTCGTATTGATGAAAGACGATCATTAAAAAGTTTCATGAAAAAGAACTTTTTGGACTCGGAAGGGAAATGTATTTTCAATAAAATTTTAGTCGCACAATTTTTTTACTTTCCGAATTCCGAACAGAAAGAATTGCAAAAATTTTACAAGATTTTCATATTTTGACAGTCACTGAAACACCGATGACGCTGTTTGGAAGGATGTAAAATATACGTATGTCTATAAACCGGATATCGTCTAAATAAGGCTTTAAAATCAATCCAAATATGAATTTAAATAATTATCTACTCTTGCAAGAAAGCAATTCAAATTGAATTAAAAGTCCCAAGGAAAAGACGTTTACTTAGAGTAACATTTGAACAATTCGTTGAAAGATGAAATTTAACATTTTTTTACGTTTAGGATTTGGAGTAGAATATAAATTAATATTAACATCGGAAAATTCAGTGTTGATCTCATTAAATCCTTTATCCCCTTAAAAATTATTATTTTTTTGTATTTAAGTTTATGAAAAGATTGTGTTGGAAGATCATTGAATATTGCATTGAAATGTTGAATTTTCAGGATAATAATAGAAAATTACTTTATATATAAGCCGAAAATCAATATTCAACTTAATTACAAAAGAAAATGAAATCAAAATAATTGACAGCATTAGCTAAAGTGCTTTGTAACTAAAAAGTTATTAGTATCTGTTTGGGTCTTTTACCTGATAAAGAGATTTCAACGCGGGAAATAATATTTTGCGTATTACAGCTTTGCTTCATACTTTTTGGAATTCATAGTAGGAGCGACAATACAAGGCTTGGATAGTAGTACAATTTTAAGATTTAGTTGAGGTTAATATCAGTTACTACGTGTAGTATACATCCAACTTCTTTAAACTATCACATTGGAACATAGCTACAGCTATGTGCATGGAACACTATCCGTTTTACGAGCTCGCAAAGAATCCCAACGTAATAAAGAGAGTCAATCACTTCATCTGCAAGTGCTTAGATGACTAGGGTCAGGTATTGCTATGTTGTAGTTAACATTTCAACGAATTAAACAATCTAGTCTACTGAAAAATAACCGCATCCATGATAAGATTCACGAGAATTTGTGGTATCAAAACAACGCTAGAGTACGGCTTGAAGTTCTGGACAGTTGTCTGGTACTCACTACTCGAACCAACCAACCAACATTACATTCATAAATTTCTCAGAATGACATTTTTCTTATTGTTTTGTAAGTCATATAAAAAGAACATTACATAAAGCAATATTAAAATGGACTTATTAATTTAATACTTCTAAAATTCAAGTTTTGTTTTAAGTTTTCTCTTTGTTTTTTAAAGCCATTTTTTTTTCATAAAATTGAACGATAGAAAAAGAAATGTTACACAAAAAAAAATTATATATTTTCAAAAGAAATGAGAAGTTGAATCAGTTTTTAATTATTAATTTGAAAAGGAAATCATTTTCTTCGAGCACAAAAAATATGAAAACTGAAAAAAAAAAAACAAAAAAAAAAATATAAACTTAACTAAAGAAAATAATTTTTTTTTTCAAAAATATCTTTTATAAGGATTCCACGCAAAGTACCGCCAGAGTATCAGGAGGACTGTCCTTTTCTCGTCCTAGAAATAAGCTTTCAATTTATATGGAACAAAAAAAAAACATAATTCTTTTTTTTTATTCTTATTTTCATGCTCCTTTTAGCTGATGGGCTACTACTAGTGATAATTTATTCACACAGGGGTTGTGCGCTTTGGGAATTAGTTTCCTGCTCTGTAAGAGTTAAAAAAAATCCTTTTTTTTTGTTATTTTGTATAATTCACATAGAATAAAATTCAAAATCCACTTTTTTATTTGCCATTTTTCGTTTTTTATGTTTCTTTCTTTTTTTTGCATTGCTCTTTAATATTTTAAGCATACAATTTTTATGTATAACACCTTTGAGAAAAGGATTTAAAGGAACAGACAGTTTCCTTTTTTTATATTCCTAGTTGTTTCATGTTTTTTTTTTGTAACCATTTTACTTTTTTCACGAATCTTCTGGCACTTAGTCTTCTATTATTCAATATAGAAAAGCTTGGAAATTATGTTTTTTGTCTTTTTAAAGGACTTTTTTTTTTAGTTTAAATCTATTTTATTTTACGAAATTAATATCCTTAATATCCTTTTTGTCGTGTGGTCGCGGAAAATTATTTAATTTTTCTGGTTTATAAAGATTACAATAAAAAAAAAGATGCCAAAGAAAAATTAATAGCATTTTTTATTATTAATATCCTTTTTACTATACATAATATTTTAAAATTAATATCTTTTAAGTGTCAAACATAAAAAACAGCTTAACAATTTACAGTTTATTGTATTATAAAGTAGTCGTCTATAAATTATCAATTTTATTATTTATTTAAAGTTTATATTTATAGTTTTTATCGAATATTTAACAATTTACTATTAAAATATTAAGGAAGACTCGTTTTATTTGTTTCAGTTTTTAAGGGTTTTATTTACTTGATCTATATTACATTTTTATGAACAATTATGAATAAGAATTTTCAAAAAGAACTTGTTAACAATTTATTGTATTTGTGAAAAATAGTGTTGCCAATATCTATAGTTCTAACAAATATGAAATCAAATGCTATAAACAGAATTAGAAGTGTCCAACTCCGAACGAAAACTACAAAATACATTTACCTTCATCGGTGATATTATAATTATCATCATTACATAAAGATGTAGGTACATGGATTAATTTATTGATACCGTAGGAACAAGTTCTTGATAAACACAAAGTAAAAAGTAAAAATAATTTCCCTGACAATTGGTTCCTATCAATTAAACGATGTAAACGTATTTGTATCTAAAATTTAACGTACGTACTACTTGTTACTATAATATTGGTGTAAACTAGCTCAGTAACCAGACTCTATTGGATATACTAATAAGAAGGCAACGGCAAAATTAGAAATAGATTTCAAATTGATGGCATATACAACAATGGTCCAGCATAATTATTATGAACAAAACTCGTAAACCAAGAGGACACTCCAATTTCATCTCGAGCACAAACTCTACTGGAAGAGACTACCAGGTCTCTCAATCTAAAAAAAGCTTATAAAACCACTTAAAATCTAAGTGGAATACTTATAAAATATATATCAGGTAGGAACCTAACAGACCTAATGACTGGACGCAGTCCCTTTGAATTATCATCTGCCTAAATGAGAAAGAAACTAGAGAATACAATTCGAGTCAATCGCAAGAAGAAGACAACTCAACATCTTTTGGGAAAACATTACCTCAGCAACGAAAAACTGGTTAATATGCCTCACTCAAACTTCCTACGCTTAAATCAGTCTATTAAGTTGTGGTTGGACAGAGGAACACACAATAAATCTATAAGATCGAAGTACTCTCTTCTCTCTTGCGTTCCCAATTTATTATACAGAACTGTCAAAATTAGTGTTGCCAATGTACATCATTTTATTATGCTAATAGAAATTATATTAAAGGCTAAAATTCTTATAATACATATTAAAATTTAAGTATTTTCAATAACTTATTGGAAAATTCATAACCAAATTATGATCAATAATTCATTATGATGTTTTGTAAATAAATTGATTTTCATTATAAAGAAAACTATTGAAAATTTTATTTGTTTAGTTATGAAATATTTAATTTATTAGTGTCATACAAAAAATACATCTTTTATTTTAACGATAATCATTATGTCAACATAAAACATATTTTATTTTAAATATATTTAACTTTCTTCCTTAAAATACTTTCTTTATCCTTTCATAAATTATTTTTCCGTAAATACAATTTTGCATTCTATGCTCTAAGCTAGCATATTTTATAGATAAACTGCGTGACAATAATTTTCTTTTGTCTTTATTTCATTATTTATAAAATTTTTGGTTTTCTTATTTTGGAAATCTTTTTTCATATACGATTTTTCTTCAAAAATGTTCTTCTTTATAATTTTAATTATTATATAAATTTGGATTTTCATGTTTATATATAGTAAAATATGGTTTTTAATTAGATATATATCGTTTAGTCAGGGTAAAGATACTTTATTCAACTTAAATGTTTTTACCTCTTATTCAATTTCTGAAGCTTTTGTGTATGTTTTAGTCGGGTTTTAAATAATATTTACAACCTTAAAATAATATTTAATAAAAAATAATAAATTAATAATAAAACGTATTGAAATTTTACTAGTTTATGGCAGTTCTTAAGATTTGATTATACATTATATAAAATAACAAATTAAATTTTTTAGGGATGTAAGTTTATAACTTTTGAAATTAATAAAAAATACTCTAAAAGATTTTTTTTTTAGATTAATAAATGTGTCAATTAACAAATACTAAGTAACATTATACTTATCAATTATAATGACCTTGTACTTGCACGTAATTTCATACTAAGACCCTGTTCTTCGAAAAGTGATTCACATGACTGTTAAATTGTGAACCTACAGAAGTTAAATTGGAAACCTACAGAAGTAAAGCATTTTTTATCCTTTAACCGTCGAATGCATATTTTTTCTTTCCCGTCAAAAAATGTTAAGAGTGTTAATATAAAACAAAATATCATACTTAACTCTTCGCATATTCTATATTTAAAAATATTAAAAATGCATCAATTTCAAAACCTATCTCAAATTTCGAATCCGATCCTTGTGCAATCGCCCATCAGCTAGTGATGCCAATTTCCTAACATCATGTTCATCTATCTACTGAGAATAGAAGGATTACTGCTTTTCGCCTATCATCTTTGGAGCATTTTCCAATCTTCTTTTACCACATATCCAATATATCGAAACCGTTTAATTTTATTTTATTGGAACTGACGGTATCATTGCATAGGCTCAAAACTAACTATTGAACTATTTTCATCTTCACAGACTCGCCAAATATTCTACGAAAAAAAAAATCTTTTTAAAATTCCCACTCATGCCATAGTTCCATGTTTCCAATGGTAAACCTTTTGTAGAATAAGGTCAATCGTTATCATTAATATTAATAAAAATTTTGATTTTTTAAATTGTTCAAAATTAGGTAATTCTTAATTTTAACTGGCCTGATTATCAAAATTCACAAACAACGACATTTCCAAATATAATAACAAATGTAGCAAAAATCCTTTTTAAATCAAATTATGTAAGTCCTTTCAATAGACAAATATTTAAGGAGTTGTGGTGACTCAATTACGACGTATATGATAAATATTTATTCAATATTTCCTTTCAAATTAAATTAAATTATACAATATTTTACTATTTTTACTATTCAATCAAATTTTTAGAAAATTGTAAAAGAATTTTAGGTATTTTATATTAGCATTCCATTTATTTATATCAAACGTTGGAACTTTGATGAGATGACATTATTAATTAACCAATAGCCTTTCTTAAAATATGTCATTTTATAATTCTAAACATATTTTGATTTCAATGTTTAACCTCATTATGGAGAGAGTACCATTAAACTGAATTTATTGTAAATAAAACATTTTTCAGTTTAATTATAAAACCAATATTTTCAAATACTTTGTTTATTATGATAAAATTAATGTGGGTTATTTCAAAACCAATATAATAGGTAAAACTATCTAGACATCGGCATCCTTAAGAAAAATATTTAACTAAAACCAGAAACTACTCAGAGAAATAACTACGCCTATATAAGGATTTGTGTAGACAATCGTACAAATTCGCTTTATTAAAATCGATTAAATTCGCTTTAATCGTCTGAATTTAATTAATTTGTTTTAAATTCCAGTGGAGACTACAACGTTTATTCATGTCCGCTGGGATAAGCATTAGAAACGACTTAATTTTGGCTAGGTTTTAGTTGCAGCAGAACCTCGTATGTACCACACTGGGTCCATAGCGGTACCACTTTTATGAATTTGCCGATCCAGCAGTGTCCTGTGAAGAGGCCGACTGCAGTCTTGCATTGCGAGCGAGGTACGGTGATTAGCGCTGTCGTTAAATTAGCTTTAAAAAGGAATTATTTTCTAGTGACTGTAATTCATTTTAGATGGCGGTTTTAATTTACATTCAAAATTAATTAATGACAACCGGCGGTTATTCGCATTATCAGCGACTTTAATTTCCATGAACTTAATTAATATATAGACATTTCTTCTTGTCATAAAATAAAGTAAATGAATAAGCTCTGGATAGTTTACCCTATATAGAAAATTCATGTCTTTTTATCCTTATTATATGGAAAAATAACTCTGTCAATGACCTTTTATTTTAATTTTAATTTTTTCACATAATTATTGTGACAACTCTTCTTGTTTGTGTTTTCTTTTTTTCCATATATGTTTGCAATGTTAAATAACTATATAAAAAAAAGACTACGATTTAATTAGAAAAGCATTTTCTATATACATTAATGTCCTTTTTAAAATCACCTGAGCATGATGTTCATGAGAGCTCAACAACACAAAAAAAATAAAACATATCATAGATATATGAAACGGAAAATAATTGACACAAACATGAAGATACAATTTTTTTAACATAAAATTCCACGACAAATAATTACAATTTACCTGTATTTATCGCGGTCTGTGATCCTTTTCAAACCAAAAAAAAAGGATTAAAGAAAAAAAAAATTACTTTGTAGCGTCGTTGAAAAGAGATTATTTCCCTTAAAATTATTTATAAAAAAAATAATAAAAGGTGGAAATTTTATTTATAGAAAATTATAAAGGAAAATATCAACAGCTGTTTTTTTTTTTTTGGATATATAGAACAAGATGGAAAATTTCAAATTTTTCAAACAGGATATTTTTTGTTACATGAGGTTTTTTTTTTAAAAAAAAAAAGAATTTTCCATTAGAATTAATTTAAATAAAATGTGTTTTTATATTCACATTTATATTTATTTATCGAATATATTAATTTCTTTATAATACATATATTATAATTATATTAACAAATAAATGAACTGAAAATTGGAATCGTATTTTACTATTCACCAATTCCCTCATCGTAAATTGGAAAGAAATTTAGTAATAATTTTGTGAAATAAAATTTAGTAATTAATATATTGAAAAGTACCATTATTATTTTCCATATAGTGTTCCCATACACAACAGCTCATTGAAAAAAAAATCTTAAAAGACTAACTTAGAAATCTTGCCACGCCAGGTCTAATCTGGCTAATTTTTAACTTTCAGTCCCTATATTTATTCTGTAAAGTGAATATTTATGAAAATATCAAATATTAATAAAATTCTGCACTAGTTGGAGTTGCACGTATAATAAAATATTTAAATTTGTAGGTCAGTAGGTCAGTTTGTGGCCCCTCATTGATCCCAAGCCCATACAAATGTTTAATTTACAAAAATCGTAAATTAATTTTGTGGCAACATTTTAGGAACTTAAATCTGTAGCTTAACAATTACGAAGGATTCAGGCACATCATCAAATAAACTTTTGAGTTTCAAAAATAGCGTTGGTTGCAAGTTTCTCCCATCAATATCTAGACAATAAGCGATAACATACAGACAGATGAACGGACACAGTGAAATCTTAAGCAATAATTTCATAATGCTACTTTTAAGGCTATACATTTTCATATAACAATGAAAACTATATCAGATGTATTAACTGTCATATTTGACTGCCAATTAAACACTGTTAATAGTCGAATCACCGGGTCATATAATAATAGTTTTATTCTAAAAAGAAAAAAACTACAAATCCTTAGCTTTATTAAATGGAAATCATCCTTTGATTAAGAATATTTTTATAAAAATTTGTCAATGAAGTCTAAACAAGAACTTAAATGGTAAGAACGCAGTTAATTTGACGGTTGAACTTTAAGCTAGGATTAGACTGAATTTACATTTAACTAGCATTTAACTATCAATTAGTTAGACTGAAAGTTTGAGTATAAACTATGAAAAACTTAAATGCCATTCATCATTAAATTTCCATTCACCAACAATTTTACTCACATTTTCTTCATATATTTTTTTTTATCTAATGTAAGTACCAAAATAAAGAGAAATAAAAGAAAATCAGAAATTTTCTTCATTTTTTTTTTCATTACAATCTTTTAAATCCTTTATGATGATACCAAAGAATTGTTATTATTGTAAAACAGATTTTCCAGATATTGATAAAACAAGGGGAAAATTTTTATATATATCGAACATTTTGGATCAATGCAGAGTTTCTTTCTATATATTTAACTTTAACCAAATTGCCTTTTATATAATATTGAATGAATAAAATTTTATTTGAATTGCATACTGGAAATCAGGTCTTTACTTAAAATTACAATCCAGAAAATATCCTTTTTACATCACAGGAAAACCAAAAAAATTGGGGATAGAAATATTGTTAAAAGCATTTAGAGAAATTGTTTAATGTTATATATAAAAATATCTTTTATTTATATTACCCTTAAAATTATCGAAGCTTAAAATATTCACAATATAAAAGCGCCAATTGTTACACCCTCTAGTGTAGCGTTTGACCGAAATGTTCAATGTTTGCTAAATTTGAAGCTCATTTATAATTGAATTTAATCGTCTATATAGTAAGGAAAATTTTTATACGATTTTCCTTTCATATTGTTAAATGAATTACATAAATATAAAAAGCTATATAAAAATTGGTTTTGATGAAATTATGGACTGATTTCTATAATACAAAATGCATTTGACCATTTGACCAAATCTTGTTTTTGTATATATTTGAAAATTGTGAATTTATTTAAGTAATTGATTAAAGAAATTTACTCAGTAATTTTTTTCAGGTTATTTCTTTTATCATATTTAATCTTAAATTCTGTAAAATTCCGATCTAATTTTAATTTAATTTCTTTATTACATTTTATTACGTTCAACGTAATTTTATTTTTAAACCTAATTTACAATATAAAAAATTTTGTTTTTCTATTTTTATTACATCTTAAATTAGGGACTGGAATTGAATACTTCTTGTTTGAACAAAAGTTAAATACCTTGTAAAAAAAAAACTAATAATGAATTATAAATAAAAAATATATAACAATAAAATCAACAAAAGTTACTAACAAGGGGTAACTCAAAACTCGGGGTCATGTATAAAATTGCTTTACGAAAAATTGCAATATTTGACCCACTCAAATTATGGACATATCAATAAATTACTATATGCTCTATCTAGATCTAGAAAACATCAATTCGATAATTTTCAGATATCGATTTCACTGAAGCAGCTGGCGAATTTTTAGATAATAGGTAACTAATTTGTATGGGAAACTTCAATTGTACAACAGCAACCAAAAACTATGAAATATTGTTGATGTTAATAGGCATCACCCTCAAAAACATAAAGGAAAGTTGATTTGAACATTAAGTCCATCACAATACTTTATAGTTATTCTCTTTAACTGTACTCGTAAAATTGTAAAGGTATATATCACGTACACTCTATAAAATATTTTAACAATTCTGGATTAAACATCATAGGTCGTAGACGATTAACCATTATGTCCTTTCTATACAAGGATATGTTATTCATGTTCACCAAAAAAAAATATAACAACAAACAATAAACCCAAAAAAAAAAAGGTAACTTTTTACTGATGGTAAAATTGATTGCATGTTAGAAAAACTTTACGACACAACTAAAACATTAAATGTTAAAAACTATAAACAAAATTTTATATATTTTATACAATTGGATAAAAATTAAAATTTATACGACAATATACATAATTACAATTAGTTATTAGTTATATTTGTATAAATTGTTTGGTAAAGTAAAGTAATTTTACTGAAAATTTTAAAATATTTACAATAAATCTAAACTAAATATAATATCAAGTTTATAAACCATGAATCAGAGTCCCTCTAAAGTGGATGACCGGCCATTCATCGGACCCGAACCCTAATGAGGCATTTACAAAAGCATTTGTAGAAAATATGAAGAAATCCATCAACTCGAATAACATCCCAAGCATACTTCAAGGGTAGCGATTTTTAGATTTCTTACAAAAAGGGCTAAGGAAGTCCTCAAACTTAACAAAACCGAGCTACGTACAATAACTGGTCTGTTCAGGTTCACAGTCATTTGGGACACGGTTTATACGTTTATTATCTACCAAGAAAAGAATGAGTACAAATAATCATTCTGTGGTACAACCGTACAACGAAACAATTCGTATCAACTCTTTGACGCATCCACATAAAATTGGACTAGTTCCGTATAACGTATGTAGAATTTGCGAATACGAAGATGAATCAGTTAAACATATCTTTTGCATTGACTCGATCCAGACTTTACACGTTGGACAAGGGTTTATAGATCAAATAGAACTGTCGTTGTACCCACTCAAAAACATATTGAACTTATTTGAAAATTTTTGTCTTATGTTGTGGTTCTAATAAACGGTGGTATATCACAATAGGTTCAAAACGACCATATCTAATTGGGACAACAGTACTTACCTAAACCTAATCTAATCTAACAAGTTCTGCATTAACACTTAAAATACAACAAATTTTCTAAAATTTTAATTGGTGGGAGTGAAATATAATAAAATCTATTTTTAATCCTGATTCATCTAAAACAGTGGATTGATTTTTGATACCGAAAACTAAATTATGGTCATATTGAATATTATTTGAATCCAAACTGGGCTCTATTATAATCATAATAATAAGAAATTAGATTCTTTTTAACAAAATTAATTTTTTATGGTCATAATATTGAAAAAATAAAATTATAAGAAAAATTGAATTTTAGTTAATCTTACCTTCTATGGTACAAATAATGGACAACTAAAGATTACTTGTAATTTCATTACAAATAATTGTAATTTCGTGAAATTATTTTATTTTCATTTACTAATTAATTGTGTACTTTATTTTTACTTAATTTTAATACAAAAATAAATAAAAAATTGCATAATTTAAAAACTTTTTTAATTATATTTTCTTACTCCCCAAATAATAAAAGAAAATTACAAATAAATATGTAATAACAAAATAAATAATTAACTTTTTCTTCAATAATTTAATAATATAAATTAATTCCATAAAAAAAAAAACACTTAAAAAGTTCAAGTAAAATTCAATTTTTTTTTTCTTTATTTCTAATTGGGAATCCAATTAATTTTGTTATGTTATTTTTTTTTAAATACAAACTATTAAAGAAATATTTTATTATATTTGCTAATTTTACTAATTAACAATGTTCAAAATTTAAGAGATATAGGGAAGAAAATAGAATCTCGAACCAAATAAAATGATCCTTATTGCTTTATTGTCCTAACTAACATTATGACACGTCAACACTGATATTGCTATATTCAAATTGATGGTATGTCCATTTTAAAGAATATCATAAAATTTTAAGAAAAGTATGGTTCATTTCGAAGCAACGGCGAAGCCATTTCTTCATACAAAGATATGTGTTTTTGTGAAAGTGTTGATGAAAAATCGGTACAGAAGCAGTTCGATTTGGGTTCTTAAAAAGTAAATTCGTACTTTTTTCTTATTGTTCAAACAAGCTCGACTGACAAGAAACGCATAAGAATTTTCAATGGAGCAAACTCGACGGTTGAGACGGACTACATATTCTTCAATGACAGTTTATAAAACTATGTACTTATACTTTAAATTAATTTTTCACACTTATAATTCATTCAAAAAAAATTTGAAATGTCATTTAAATTTATTTTAATTCAAAATTTTGAAAAGTACCTATTTTCTATCCATCGTGTCCGTCGAAAGTTGAAATCGATTGAACTTTTGCATGTTGCTCACTTTCATATATTCCTATACATTTCAACTTTTTTTCGACATTTGAATCCGTCTCCGTTGCGTCCGTCGCGTCGAGTTTGTTTGAGGAGCTTAAAGGGAAGTTTCAAATAACGATCAATTTTGTTCAAATAACGATCAAATCTATTATATTTTCTGTCAATTTTATTATATTTAGTTTATCCTAGAGTTTTAGTCTATATAGCGTCAATTTTCAAATTATCTATACATTTTCCAAAAACTTCCTTAACAGAATGAAATATATTATAATTTTCCCTCAGTCTACCGTAAAATATTTTTCATTATATTTTCCGAAATTATATTATTTTGTTGTCTCTAAACAATATATGGCCAAATAAAATATATATAAAAAAAAACTTTTGATTCGTATTATCATTTTTTCCAATTTCCGAAAAAGTTTTCACTCATTCCCCAAATATTCCTCCATTCACTTTCATTATTATTGTTAGAAGGTAAGAAAGGTAAGAAAATTATTGTTATATCTTTTAACTTGTTTGGGTAACAATCTTCTAACAACAAAGTAAATTTTCCAGGTACTCGTGTAGGTAGAACATGCGTTTTTCCTGGATTTTATTGCATGGGTATCCGTTCTTCATCCTGTAAGCACTACGAAAATAAATACACAAACTTTTTTTTTTTTATTATTTATTGAAATTGTGTGAAATGGTGAAATGCAAAAATGGAAATAAGAAAAAGAAAGCAAAACGAAATAAAAAAAATTTTGTTTATAAAGTTTTGTTTCCGATAATAATAAACCTAAAAATTTTCTTGTTTTTAGTATTAGTAATGAAAAAGTTTTTCTATCAATTCATTCTCAATATTTTACCAAAAAAAAAAAAGAACATATTATTTTATAGGGTGATCTAACTTTGTATAATATTTCGTATTTATATTAATAATCGTAATCAACGTTTGCAAGGATAAGAGAATTAAGAAGAAAATGTAAAACATGTCGTCCATCTATCGATATTCTGAATGTATTATACAAATATGGGTGCTGTCTGGACTAACTAATTATATTTCTTCACAACAGATGTCATTGCTATACTGTTTTATTCCAAATACAGTATGTAAAAAACCGTATTCGTATTCGTACATCTCACTTTTTACATTAAAATCATGCAAGATTCAAGATAATATAAATATATAATATACAAAAAATTATTCAATCTCTTAGAAAATCAATAAACTGATTCCATCCACCATTGAAATTAATTTGGCGGGTAATTATAATTAAAACACTAATTTTTAAAAAAATAATTTTGCGCGTTTTTTTTTAAAATTTTAATTTTTTTTTTAAATATATATTTATATATATATATATATATATATATATATATATATATATATATATATATATATATATATATATATATATACAAAAATATTTTAAACCTTCTCCTGATGCTGGAGTGCGGGAAACTGACCATTATAACTAACCGCTTCAATGTCCTTATAACAACTGTCGTAAAATCCGGTCTTCATATCTATTTTATTCAACAAGCAGATGACTGATGACTGATGACTGATATGCACCACTCATGTATCAAATATTATCAGTAAACAAGTTATTTCTCCTTACTGATATTAAAACCCGCGCGTAGTTAATATTTAAAAAAACCGCGCATAATTACCCGCCAAATCAACTTCAATGCTGGCCTGGACGGAATCAGTTTATCATCTACGATACATTTATTTTATATTTCTGTCTGGTATCGAAACTTGTTATGACCTACATTCATACGGCGGAGTGTACCCAAGCCAATTGAAGAGTTTGACTAAGTAAATCAAGCAAATTTTTCAAAATTTTGGAGAAAAAAAAATTGGACTGAAATTGATTTTCTAAGAGATTGAATAATTTTTTGTATATTATATATTTATATTATCTTGAATTTTGCATGATTTTAATGTAAAAAGTGAGATGTACGAATACGGTTTTTTACATACTGTATATACTGAATATCGTCGCGAATGTGAAGCACTAGTCCAATCTATAATTTATCATCTTGGACACGGCTTTATGGACCGAATGGTACTCCGTCGTACCAAAAAGAAACCGTCGTTTTTATTAGTTTATGGTAAGTTAAATTAAGACTATTTAATAAAATATAAATTATTTAATGCAAAAGTTAAAAAAATCTGTATTAATATTACAAGTGCTTATAGGAAGTCACGACGAAACCCAAATAGGTAATATTTATATTAATATTTGGACAAATAAATATAACATTATTAATCTATATTTAATTTGAAATTTTTCAGATTTTCCAAGATCTGAATTTTTTGAACATAGAATGAATAAAATCAATACATAAACGAACCGTAGTGGCAATTCGCTAAAGAACCTTCTTGGGGATTATTACGAAAGCAAGCAATAAGCAGCGTTTTTTACTTCTGTTCTGCATAAAATGAATAAAAAAAACAATATTTTATATAAACTAATGATATCGGGAAACTACCGTCTTATGTCATATTAGTTTCTAACTTTTCTTTGTTGAACATTTTAGTTGTTTGTCTGAATTCTGAATTTACTTGAAAAAGAATTCCTTGCAGTCAAAAACTTCAAACTTTTGAGACTATCTATCAATCCTTTCATTTTAGACTGAAATAATCTTTAGTATCATAATAATGTAGAATTAGAATTTGTGAAATATATCTTCCTCCATTTGAGGACAGTGTAGAACTTTGTGAAAGTGTTATCGTTTTCGAACAATTTAAGCAACGCCACAAACCAAATGCTGGTCCATCTGTTAGGTACTAGATTTAAATAACCGTTTTAAAACTTTCGATTTTTATTTTAAAAAACTGAAAAACTTTTTTTAAAAATCTTCTTCATGCTTCATCAATTTGATAGATTAACATTATTCAAATTTCTAATAAAAACAAATTATATTTTTCGTTCTATAAAAATTGTCATACAAAAATTATACAGTAAAAAAGCTGAAAGTTAATAGTTTTTAATGCTCAATGTCTCAAGTAATTTTATAACATTAATGCTGCAGAGCAGATACTCTCACCGTTGCCGCTTTGAAATATTAAAAAAAATGGTTGAAACACAGAAATATCAATGAATTTGAATTATTTATGACATCATTTGACAAGCCAAATCGCCAAAGAGGAAACGTTCAATTCGAATGTGTAAATATGTGCTCTCATATATTTCTATATATGTATGTATATTTAATTTAAACTTAACCGCTTGATACCGTGGCATAGCGACGCGAAGTGTTTTTTTCCAGGGTTAGAATTACACAATTTTGGTTTTAGCGAATTCATCAAATTATTAAGCTTTTTAGGAAAATTAATAATAAACTTTTTCAATTTTGTATTAAATAAAACATACCTATTTTGCTACAATTGTTTTCTCCTCTACTACTTAAATTACTCCATTTTATGCATCAAAATTTACTATATTTAGTTGGATTTGTATTGTTGTATTATTGTTGTGTAACGAAACAAACCAAAACACTGTCAAACAATTCAACAAATTCAAATACAACATGTTTGATAACCTTGTCATCCACTGTTAACAAACAAAACAATTTTCTGTGTATTCAAAATTCAAGAGATTCAGTTTTTTTTTTTAGTTTTTAGAAGATTTCGGAATGGCAAACAGAAATGTTGTGTTACGGTCGATAAAATTAATTGAAACGGATTATAAATAAATAAATAAATTATAATATATCAACAAACAAAAAAAAAACAAACGTGCTAATAAAATTTAACCCAGTCAAATAATAAATTTTGTTTTTATTTAATTTCTATAACCTATAAAAATATTAAACCTAAATAATTGTTATTTTATTTAAAATTCAAAAATAAATATTGCAAAAATTATTTTTTATTATTATTTAAATTGAAAATTTAATCTGTGTAAATATACAAAAAAAAAAAGTGTTAGTTAATTTTAAATATATCAATTTATATGCAAAAAAAAAAAAAAAATAAAGAATTCATAATAAAATAAATTTAAAAATTTTTTTTTTTATTTTATTTAGTTTAATTTCTGTAATTCAAAAATCAAATTTATTCAAAGGGTGCGGCAAAAATTTTGTATTTAAATAAAAAAAACTAATATGCAATAAATTTTATTGAAAAAGCAAAAAATAAAAATAATAAATAAAAAATTCAAATCACAAATAAAAATTAAGTTCCAGACCACAAAAAAAAAAGTTATTTAAGAAATCTGTTAAGTTTACTAAATTACGGGAAAAATCAATTATTTTGTTGAAAATTGTAAGTATTTTTACTATCAAAACTATTGAATAATTACAAAATTCATTAAAGATCAAAAAATTAAATAACAAAAAAAATTTAATCCAAAAAAAAAAAATTTATATTAATAAAATACATAACGAGACAAAATAATTGCACAGATGAGTAAAAAAAAAATTTTTTTGAAAGCTTTTCTTTTTTATATATAGAAATTTTCTGAAAATTCCAATTTTCCAGAGCACCTAAATAACAAAAACAACATTTTTGTTATGTTTATATAATTTTTGAGGAAAAAAAAAAATTTTTTTGCACACTAAATTTTTTTTTTAACACACTTTTCAGAAAATTTTCCACGCACACTGAAATAATTGTAAATTTTATTATAGTATTTGTGTGTATTTTACGAGAATCTACCACGAGGAAATTACCCAGGATACAAAAATTTACTAATACAAACTGAAAAATACAAATACATTGATATTTTTTAACTATTTATTTACTTATATAATTTTTGGGCTTTTGTATTATTCTATACTCTAACTAAATGTCAGGACGAAAGTATGTATTCATATAAAATTGTATGTATATACTCGTATAGTATAAACGGCTCCTTGTCCTTCACAACAGGCGATAAATCGATAGAAAAGCATAATAAAAAGAAAATGAAAAAATGAAAAATATTTTTGTGTCCTAAAAAAAGGACTTTAAAATCACAATTTAATAGGTGAAGGTATACAAAGATAAATAAATATTAAATTTAATTATCTTGTAAGTATATAAAATAGTAAAATTGTGAATTTTATTGACAATTATTTTTATTTTACACATTTATTTATTTCAAGGATTTAATTAGTGACACAAATGTTGTGAAGAAAATTAAAAAGAAAATTGGATAGAAATTGTTTATTTAAATATTTGTAAAGCACTTTTTTTTGGATGCTGATAATTTAGACTTTAATTTTGGTTAATTTGAAGAGGATTTTGATAATTATATTTTTAAGGATATTTTAAGGAAAATTATCATTTATCTTTAAAAAAAAATATTATTATCAGTCTCTACTTGGTTATTAAATATATAATAAATATATCAAATAAATTATTAGTATTTTGGAATGGTTCGTGCATTATATAGAAAGCTACAGTGTAAGTTTCTGACAGTAAGAGGTGCTGCAACACTAAAATGTTTAAATTGATATAATAAACATAAGATTTGAACTCGCAATAAAAAGTTTTCTACACCTAGAAGCACTTTTTGGGAATCAAATTTTTACGTATTATGTTCTTTGAAATATGTATACGGATACGGATCGGTTACGGAACAGTACGAACCAAAATAAAAACAAACATAATATAAAATATTGACGGATATCAAATTATTCATATAGATAGTTTTAAACCGTTCTGAAAACCTTAGCAAAAGTTTAGCATGATCTTTAACCTGTTGGTTTTATTAGCGTTAGTAAATAGCATTAATACAAACAGGGCATATTTATAATTTAAGGTTCTCTTCATTGAGCATACGGCCTCAATGTTAGAGGTTTAATTACATTTTTATTCTAATTTGGATCTACTAATTTTATATGGATTCCAAACACTAAGTTTCATTATAGTGAAGAAACTTTGAATTGCAACAAGTTAATGACTTTTAATAGTTAGATATTTGTTGCCAGAAAATGGTGTTTCACACTAACAAAATGTACCGGTACCGCCAGGCCACTCGTATTAATGTAACAGTTTTAATGTTAGTAATAGAAGTATAATAATCTTCAGCATTTTAATATCTTTAATTCAGGCTTAACTTATTTGCTTTGAATTGTCTCTAAAGCTAAAGTTCTAAATTTCTTTATATAATATTTCAATTTCTTGATAGCTCGTTTATATAATTTTTCACACTCTATCATCTTGTACATACAAAATATTAACATATATAAAATTATTGACTTAATGTCCTAATTTCTTATCCTTCAATCAATCAAGACTGTTTTTTTTCTGGTTTAGGAAATTTATTTGTCTGCAAAATGAACCAAAAAACAATCCCCTTCGTCAAACCACATCAACATTATTCATTATTGATTAATATTTAGGTCTATATGATATTAGCGTATACAAAAAATCATATATAATCGAAAATATGTACAACAATTTTATGTATACGATTTATAAATATATTTTCTTAAATAATTTATCCAAAATAAAAGAAAATTAGAAAAATTAAATATAAATAATCTTCCATTACTCATGATTCATATATGTATGTATAGAAAATACTTCTTTAGCATACCCCAAAGGACTCAAAGGATATAATAAATTTATTGTTTACTAAAGTTACGGTTATCATTATCTTAATATTACATTCATTTATATTCAAGTTCATTATTTTATATCGAGATATTACTAATAAACATAAAAAATTTATAAAATATTTATCATAATTTATATAAAAAATATTTATTTACGTTATGTACGTACACCTTCAATATGATTATAAGATTAATATTAAAAATTTATAAATTATAATTAAATTGTGGAGTTTGTTTCGAATTAATAATCAAATAACATAAGTGGTTTCGTAAGTACAATGTAAATAATTTTTCTTTAAGGAGCCATTCAAAGTTTGGAGATGAATTTTTCAGTAGATAAGAATAATTTATTTATCTACTTATAGCTTACAAATTCTATTGAATTATTAAATTTGCTAAAACGGAATTATTTGACTTCCAGTTGGTATCTTCATCTTCATTTCATTAGATTAAATGCAGTTATCTTCATATTTTCCAATATGAAATAGTATCTTCCCATTCCAAAACTAACAGTACTGATTTTCGCAAGGTGTTCTTCAAAATGGGTTATAAAGTAGGATTACCAAATCTCTACATTTTCCAAGTTCTAACAGTTGCAGTTCGATCACTCTGAATTGTTTGGATAACGACTGTTCTGGATGCACTTAATAATGGAATTAAATTAAAATGGCAAGAATAATTTATTATTTTCATATTAGAAATTTGGTTATTTTATATCGAACGCGAAACTGTTGCAATTAGTGACATGCTGTACAACTGCGTACACAAATTACGGCATATGTTAATTTAAATCGATCCTGTTCTCCTTTTGCTAAACACTCAAGAGTAATTTTATGATATCGTCTCTATTACAGAACTGGTGAATTAACGATAATTTTTTTTCATATAGTTTTAGTCAGATGAATGTGTGACAGTTGTCATAGCAAAGAAAATTACAAAATTGAAAATGCAAATATAAGTCATCGGGTTAGTATACATACTTGATGATTAAATTAAAATTGATTGAATTAAATTGATTGATAATTAAAATGTCATGATTTTAATCATCTTATTGGCATAACATAAAAATAGTATATAGAACAAATTGACAATATAAAATTTATAAGCACATTTATAATTTACTTTAATTCCAATACAAATATAAAAACAAATGTTCTACTAAACCAAGAAAAATAAATAAAATATTTGTCAAAGAATACGAATTTTATTTGTACATAGAATTAATAAAGAAAAATGATTTTTTTATTATTACATATTATTATAAAAGTAGAAAAGGATGTCATACGAAACTCATATCCATCTCTAAATATAAATTCATTTTTTATTTAATATAATATCTTAATATAATATTATACATTTTTACGGATACGTAAACTCTATACTCTTACACACTACTCCATGCGGTACAGAAAATTATTGTACAAATAATATTTTTTTTAAAAATATATAACTATACGATAATGATAATAGAATGGTGACGATTATAAAGGTTTTCAACAAGTAAATTACACTATTTTTTTTTTACCTATATATACATATATAGTTTCCTTGAATATCCTTGAATGATGTTTCTATAATGTTTATTGTTATAATTTGCTTTGGGATATTTGTGGTTAGCATACAAAAAAAATATTATGTTGACGATAAGAAGGTTACAATATTCCATATATTTTTATATAAGTAATTTTTTATATTATATAAAAACTTATCTCATCTTAATTAAATATAAATATGATGAGATGGAAACTCAGGTATTTATATCCGTTTTGGGTATAGTGTTATTATTATATGCTGCGTTTGCATAGTGTATTTTCTCCTTTATCTGGTTTGTTGTTATACAGATAGCATTAAAACTATACAAAATTATCTCATATATGACTTCATTGCAAAAAATTTCTCTGATATACTTTATGTATTTTTAGTTCGTACCGTACTCAAGTAAAAAGATAGAAAATTTAAATTATAATGAAGTAAGTAAAATGTTAGGTAAACATCTAAATATATATAAGTGTATACATTTATATCAATTTTCTAAAATTATTATTAATCTATTCTCACAGGAAATGCTCATTATTAAGAAAAATATTAAATTTAATAAAGTTTTGGTATACTAAGTAGGTACTTATTATTATTAAATTTTTGTATATTTTGTTAATTATTATTATACCCCAGTTACTCTCAACGTTCACAACGGCAACGCGCAATAACGCGCTGTCAAAAAAAGTTCAACCTATATAAAATGTATGGGAGTAGATAAACTCAATGCAAACATGCACAACGTTAACGTTCACAACGCAGAAATTTCGAATAATTGATCTTTAACGCGTCCAAAGTTATTATCGCAGAAATTTGACAACTAAATTTAATTTGTAATAACAATTTTGAAGCATCATGAAGCATCAAAAATTACTGTAATGCGTACATGTTTAATTTTTTTTTTTTTTTTCACTTTTAAACACAATTTAACCCCCAAATATTATTTACAAATTGTTCAATTATATATAAAACAACTGATCAAAATCAGCTGTTTTAATGTCATTAACGTAATAACATAACTTTGAGAGTGCCTACATTGCCGTTGTGAACGTTGCGTTGTAGTGCGTTGCCGTTGTGAACGTTGAGAGTAACTGGGGCATTAGAATTTATTAAACCAAGCAAAAAAAAGCAAAATATTTTATTAAATATTTTACATTTAATTTCATTTTTCTTTATTATACTTAATTATAAAACAATTATGTTGATAATATTCATATGTAGACAATTAAGGTGTAAACAGAATCAGAAATACAAAACGCCGAGCGACAACTACGAAATACACTTGTCGATCGACAAGGTCGCTAACACGGTTAAGATTTAAAACTAAACAAAACGCCAAACGACATACACTTGTCAACCGGTCGTTGTTATTGCGAATAATATAGTTAAGATTTCATTTCACTAACTTCAGTTTCATATTATCAACTTTATTATTTTGTTTCAATTGAAATGTCAAATCACCACGATTAGGAAAAATATCAATTATCTACCCAAAAAACAGGGTCAGCTATACTCTATACATCATTGTAATCCATATATTAAATTCGTACTTTTGATATTTTGCTTGGCATTTACAGCGATAATTATCTGTTAGACAGTTAGGCTCTTTAGAATTGCAACAGTAGGAGGTAAAATACTGTAAAGTCAGACATTAAATATTATACTTTATAAAATATTGGTTCCTGTGCCAAATTATATTAATTATAAAGCCACTACGACACAGATAATCCGTCATCATCGACATTGACAATTGTGAATATCTAATTTTACAAGCGTTATATGTCGAAGTTGAATTTCTAATTGTTTTTAACTCTTTAGACTTGAAATATTTTGGTATTTTTGTATTATATGTTAATAAAGAGCACTATAGAAAAATTGATAAATTAAGTTAACAAATTTTCTAGAAAATTTAATTATCCACATTCTTTTTATCATTCATTACTGGTAATTTTAAGTTTTCTAACATTTGATCCTTATTGGAAATATATTGATTTCAAAAAAGGTTTTTGCGTCCATTATTTTATATGATAATATATTTCATAATTATGGAATGTTTTCTAAATTTATTTTATTAAATTTCCATTATTTATATATACCTTTAAAGCTCAATTCCTTTAGTCTAAAATTTTCCGGTAAATCATAAACATATACCATCATAAAAATCTCTTATTCATATAAAGATTAACTTTTCTGACCTACTTTAATTGAATTTTTCTAGATATACTCTCTTAATACCTTTTTTCGTCCGGAAAACCGCATTTACAACTTTGATTACCAAAAAAAAACAAAAAAACAAAAAGTTTTCCATAAAGATTAACTTTACACAAGAAAATCTTTAACATTAACAAAATAAAAAAAAAATCGAAAAACAACCCCACAAAGCTACAGTTAAAGTTTTCCCAAAAAAAATAAACAACAATGAAATGAAAATGAAAAAAAATCCTTATCAAACATGGAAAAACTTGTCATTTAGATTTCCATTTTCAATTTAAATAAGGAAAGAAAAATTACCATTTTTTTTTTGTTTGGTTTTCTATATCTAAAACAAACTTTAAAAGACCATAACAAAATGTAATTAAAAAAGGATTCGAAAAATTTCCTAAGAACAGAATTTATTATTATATAAAAAATGTTAAATTTGAAAATTTCTTATAGGCCAAAATCGATAACCATAAAAATAGAAACATAATTTAAGGAAAATTAATGAAAAATGTACGAAATTTTTATTTTCCTATATTTATAGGGTAAAAAGTTGAGAGATATCAGATATGGCACCCATATAACTTTTAATTAATTTAAAATAAAAAACTAACAACAAATTCAATTCATTCAATATAAACTTAAAAATTGTTCAAAATTATAATTGATAAAAAAAAACCATATCGCCCGAAGTGTAGTGTGATAATGGCAATGGCACCTTTCATATTTTTGTTGCAAATGATGTACAACTGTCAAGTTATTGGCATTTTCATAAATTATTAGATTGTTTTAAAAAAGTTAAAGGGGAAATGACACCAATTTAAATTTGATAATTTGGGATATTTTACATTTTGCTGTTTTCATTTAATTACTGTTTATTTCAATGAAAAAATAACAAATTTTCGCCAAATTTCCATAATACACGATCACAAATGCACTACTAGAAAAATTTGAAACTTTTTATATTTTTCAATTTACTATTAAATCAAAGCGTTTAACATTGTTCAAATTCTTGCACAATATTGAATTTATGTGTTCCTCATAATTATGAGAACATATCGTACCATTTCACCACGAGTGCCATATTCATACTTACACCAACGTAGGTTACTTCGTAAAGAGGGAGATCCAATAGCGCGTACGACAGTACCATTTTCAATTTTATTCTTTAGATCAGTAATATCGACCCATCCTACCACCTTAATGAAAATAATCAGATTAATCAGCCTCTATCAAGTGACTCAGAAAAGTAATATTTCAACTTCCGCTGTTCTTCTATGTTGCTAGTTGCTATGAAAATTAGTGACATGGTATATGATACCTAAAAAACTCTTTAAATAAAGAAAATGTAAATGTAAAAATTGACATATTCCTAAATTTGTATTCATTGATCTCTGTATCTTTTGCCGAAGGAAATATGGGAACAACCCAGGAAACATACCAAAATTTTCCCCGGTTATTAGCAAGTTCTTTTAATCAATATTGATTTATATTCTTTCACTTTTCTTTTATTTATATAAGGAAATAATTAAATACAATTTTTTTTTTGTTAACGATTTCTTAAATCTAAAATAATAATTCGCCCTCGATCTCGATCCTTGGTCACATACAAATTTATTATACAAAATTTTGTGGTCAGAGAAAAGTACGTCTTTTTTTGTCGTTTTTTTGCTGCGGTACAAATAAATGGTAAAAGATTTAAAAATTCAGATTATTTTTATAATATCATCTCAAGTTAATTCCAACATTAAACATTTAAACAGCGCAACGCTAACAAAAAAAAAAATTACGAAATTAAATTCTTTTGGGAAATTTACTTTTTTTTTGTTGTTGCTGTTGTTTTATTCCTTGTTATTTTCTGACATTTTCAAAAAAATAATAAAATCATCAACAAAGTTTGTTTTTGTGATGTTAATTAGATATAAAAATTGATAAAAAAAAAGGTAATATTAAATTTTTATTTTATATTTATACACATAAATTAAATTAATTTATTCAAAAATGATGATCAAGGCTAATATATACATAAATTTATGGAATACTTATTTATACAAAAAGGTATTTTGTATGTTGTTTTTTTTTTTTTTTGCAAATTTAGTTTACGATTTAGTCATTTCGAGAAGTTCAGTTTTTGCTTCATCATTTGCTTTGCTATCGAGATTTTGTGTTTTCTATCCATTTGAGACATCTTTCCTGAAAAATAAATTAGTACACAATCGCTAAATATCTGATATTAAACTCATCTTATCGCTCATCATGTGGTCATAGCCATAAACTCTGATACATAAGACCTAATAAAAAAGACAATAATTTGAATCTATTCTATTGAATGTAGTTCCATACTTTTATAAGGAACGAAATATGACAAGCTTAAATAGATTCAAAATACTGTAACTAATTATCCGCACCATAATTCCTATACAGCTCAGCATCAACTTTGCTCATTTTCACAATATTTCTCCATTTTTCAAGATTTTGAACTATGGTTTCTAATCCCTATTGCTGGAAATTTTCGGTCGTTTTCAACTTTCCGCTCTGGTGCGTGGTACACCAGCAATAGCAAGAGTAACTCTATCATAGAACCGATGATATTTTAAGCTTCAACAGTAGATAGAACAGATTTGGATAGAACAGATTCGGAATCACCTCAAAATTAAATTCCCTACTCCTGTCGACCTAAATTTCCACCATTTTTTTTTTTTTTTAATATAGAATTTTCACTTAATTTTAAATAATACAAAATTATATATAATTAAATTTTATCTGTGGTCACAAGAATTGAGTTCGTGAATAAATAATTATAAAAAAAAATACTTAATTATAAAAAATATGTTTCCACACAATTTTTTTTTTCTATTTTAATGACGGTCATAAAAATGTTCACATCTATTTCCCATTAAGTACATGAGTTTTATTTTTAATAAAAAATTATATTTCAAAAATTTAATAATAAATTTAATAGGACAAACGAATATGGGATTTAATAAAATAATTAATTTAGAAATAAAATTTGTTTTAATTACATTAAATATATGTTAATTTCTCTGTATTGTTGTAGTACAGCATTGACTCCAATTTGAACTAAATAAATAATATTAGTTAGAGGGTAAAATATGCTATTACATTGACGGACCAATCTCTAATCCGGACATTTCTATTAAATCGGACAGTATTAAATGATATTCCTAAGGTACAAATGATTAAGGGACTAAAATCTGGGGGATAAACTAACATTAGTTTAAAAGATTTGAAGAATAAACCAGTGAAAACCTTTAGTCACAAGTGAAATCTTTAACCATTTTTTACTATAGTAATTAAATTATGAATTATTAATTTTGAATTAATGTTAAATAAAACGCTTCATAATTTCAATAAAAAATAAATTGTCAACCCTTAGGAAATAAAAACTGTTAAGCATAAAGCTGAGATTAGTTTAAAAATACAATTTTGTCAATTTTCAAATGTCATGCTTAAGCTTTACAAGAAATGTTTATCAAAGATTTTATTTTATAACATAAATAAAAAAACTTGAATTATTTAGATTATTTTTGATTGGACGTATTTGACCTACATTAATAAAACTAATTCGAAACAGTAATTTTTTGTCGGTCATAATCAGTATTCATAAAATGTATATTATTATTTTTTTTGGTATTATATAACAACTACCTATTTTGGTTGGACTCTTTCATTTTTGCTTCTCTCTAAAATTTGAATATTGCGCACTGCTCTGTCAATTAATCATTCTTTATCTGCAAAAAAAAAATATACCTCAAGCATAGTTTAAAAGCAATTCGTTAGTAAAATACTAATTTGTTAACTAGATTTAAAATGAGCTGTCAAAATTCTAGTCTTGACAAACTTCAAATTACAATTGAAATATTCTAACTAAGCTTTTATTAAAATTGAACTAATTTTATGGAGGTGAGCATTTCGTTAAGTTAAATTCCTCGAAAAATGATTATCATCCAAGTGATTTTCGATCATGTCAACTTCGCTTAAGTCATTTTCGATCAAGTAATTATGAATGCATTTTATGAGTTACTAATTTTATATATAAATATTATGTTAATCGATCTGTCAAAATCTTGACGAGCTTGAATTTGATTATCCGCACGATAATCGCCATACAGCTCGACATGAACTTTGCTCTTTTTCACAATATTCTTCCATTTTTCAACATTTTGAACTGGTTTCTTATTGAGCAACATTTTGCACCCTTTTAGTTGGACCCCCGTGATATAAATAAATTAATTCTTTGGCTGCACAATGTCTCTTATTTTGTATGTAAACGAAGAATTTCAAGACACAATTTTTTTTTTTTGAATGTTGATAAAATTTCTTTCTTTTTCATTACTACATTATCGCTCTTAACAAAAGCTACTATACATCTTTTTTTCATAATAGTAATATCTCTTGTTGGGTATGCTGGTGTATGACGGTCGGTGGCTTGCTTGACCAAGAGATGGAAAGTTGAGCAATTTTTCGTGATCACATTTTTTTTTCTTTGCTTCTTACATTTTTTATTGCTTGTTATTGTAAAATGTTTTTTTTTTTTTTTATGCCGGTCTTTTTCATAACTTGTCATAAATGACCTTCAATCGTTTTATACAGAAATTGTACATAATATTTAACAACAAAAATAATTCCCGCAAGTATGATGACGTGAGGTTTTCAAAAAAGTTAATTTTAAATTTGTTTTTTTTTTATTTAAAAAGAAACTTTTGTATGTACTTATTTGGTGGGATCGACATATCATTGGCATACTATCTCTCCTCCATTTCAGAGAGTTACTTATAATACTTGAGCTTGCAATCATGGAAATAATGTTTAATCAGGTTTTTTTTTCTGTTTTTATTAATATATTTTTCTTTATCATAAGAAAATTAATCAAAATATTTAAAAAAAAAAATTTTTTGATTGAAAGAAGGTGAATTACTTACATGTTATATACATAAAAAATAATTTATTTACAGCAAATATTTATTTACTTAACGTATGTACCTTTTTTTTATACCTGTTGTTTTTTTTTTATATCTTTTATATCAAGGTATAATTTTAACAGTTTATTTATATTTTTCATTCAATAACAAACAAACAAAAAAAATTTTTTTTTAATTATGTAAACATGAATTTCAATAAAAAAATGCTTTTAAAGATCTTTTCTGTGTATATGCTAAGAGATTTCCTTGAATATTGATAAAAAAAGATCAATAAATTTCGATAAAATATTTATATAAAATTTGCAAGTTAAAAATTAAGAATTTGTTAAATTTGAAAGCTTTTGCTGTTCAATAAGTATATGATTTTACTATCCGAACTCCTAAGAACGGAAATTATTTTTGACCCTACCAAATTTGACTTTTGTATGTACAATGTTCAATTTTTATCACTTATCAAGAATAGCGTGAAACTTCACATCTTAGTGCACGAACAGAGTGACGATATGAGCGGTGCTGGAAGCAGTGCTGTAGTGTGGTTGCTTTTTAAATAAAAATATACTATTACAGCACAGTTTCGAGCACCGCTCATAGCTTACTTTTATAAGCTTTGTAATTTTATAGGATTTTCATTTTCAGAATAAATGTACAAAAGTGTCCGGTGGATTTGACTCGTGAATATAAATTTTAACAAATTTTTATGTTGTAATGCTCTCTAAATCTAAATTTGGATACATTTGTGGAATAATATCTGTTCGGTTGGTATTCGTTACGTATAAACTGTCAAAAACTATAGACGAAGCAACCAAATCGAAATTCCTTTAAATAAAATTTATATTATTTAATTTAAATTTGTCTTTAGAGAACTTCTTAAATTAGGTTCAGTTTTATATTAACTCAGAACAACAGGCGGTCCTAAATAATACAGTCTCCTTTATATTTATACGTCACTAGGCCCAGTGACAACCGACATGAGTCTGCATAGTCAATTAACATAACTTTATTAGATGTTTCCATGCATTTTATACACTAGCGACTTCATTTCGCCATTTACACTGCAAAATGTATTGAAAGTCAGTCTATCGAAAGAATTAATTCAATATTTTATGCACTGAATTGTAGATTTGAAAGCTATAATAACATAATTTAAAGCTACGTTACCTACAATTTCTACAATAGTGGAAACTATTCGGAAAGTCGATAGTTGATCAATCAAACTTTATTGTATAATTTTGTTATTAGTCAAAACGCAAAAGATTTGTCACTAATGTTAAAACAAGATTAAATGCTATCATCAAAAGAAATAATGTTAAAATGTTAATAACTTTTTTTGTTTAAGCTTTTTTATAGTTAATATAGTATAAAAAAATATGTAATTTTTCAAAAGATATAAATTAATATGTAAAAAAAAATTTAATTGGGATATTTTGTCAAAAAACAAAACAAGTTTAACGATAAGACAAAAACTTTAGAGGTCAAAAAGTTGATATTTTGTAGCATTATAAATTAGAAATATATTAAATGACGTAAGATTATTTTAATTTAATTTTAAAAACTTCTCAGTTTTAACTATAAATTGTTTAAATTTAAAAATTTCCAAGTTTATGACCTGTTAATAATTAAATTGTTGATCACTAATGGCCAAGTTTTGTTAAAATCTAAAATATAATTACATATTTATAAATTATTTTTGATGAATAATGTGAAAAATTTATTTTCAGCAAATTACAAATGAAATTACAGATAAATAATTTCTATTTGAAATAATTATATATCAAAGTTCAAAAGTTATCAATTATTTTTTTTATTCTTTGAGTTTTGGTTTCTGGAAAAAAGTGAAATTATAATTATAAAGAATTCATAAAATTTATTATTTTAATTAATAATAAATGGATTAAATAGAATGTCGTTAAAAATTACTGACAATTGGTATTATTAAATCAATTATAGAATTGTTACACGAATAATATTCATTTTAATGTTATGATTGTTATGTCCGGGAAATTGCCTTAAATGGGAAATATATAGCTCAATGATGAGAGAAAGGCTCTGTCCTAATATTAATTTTATATAAAACTTTCAGAGATACAAGCTTTAAACTAAGTTATTAACATCTAGACAAACGTCCAGCGTAAACTAGAAACTATATAATTAATAATGTTAAGGAGCAAACAATTTTAAAGTTCTAATTTGACAGACGATTGTCGTTGTATAATTTTGATAACTGATTCAGTTTAGCTGAAGTTTAAATACCTACGTAATCGTTGACTTTAAATTTTGTTGTGGATTTTAAAACTTTCGACGCAGAACTTTAAAATTAGAAAACGCCAGTTTTGCCAAATAGAAAACGTTTAAAATAATTACATTTGCAGTGTTATGTCTACATTTATATTTACTATATTATTGTTACTTGCTTTACGTTTGATTACTAAAAATGATTGTCATCTTTGACTAAAATATTTTAAATGATGTTACAAATATTTTCAAATCATCTGTTAAAATATGCTTATTAATATAATATATTTCTTGCAATGCCAAGAAAACAAACATTTTTGAACATTTCTCAATTTTAGTTTGGATTATTTATTTTTAAGCGCCATATAGTCACAGTCATTGACACTCACATTTGATATACTCACACCGATTTTCATCTTTTCAAAGTTGAAAATTTTAATTTCGTAACAAAATGTTTTGCAGAAACTTCACATTACACCTCAAATTCAGAAAAAAACGTATTCGAAAACTATTCTATCGAAAATTGAAATTAAAATTACTTAATTATTGTAATAAACCCATCTATCAATTACAATAGTTAAAGTCCATTAATATTTATTTCAGTTTAAGGTCCATTAATACGCAGTCAATCATTTTGATTGTTATTGTGACAGGTTACGTCTTTCCGGAGATTTTGGTTAAGAAATTCCTCAATCTCATTACTAATATGATAAACAATTTTTTTTTTTTTAAATATTTCTTTAAATTGATTTCTTTTATGCTACTACTATATATTTCCCATCTTAATACATTATTCATTAGAAATTTATTTATGATAATAGAAATATACTTGAACCTATATCTGATTTAACAAAAAAAAAAAATATATTTAAATTATTTCCATAAATGCAATTCATTCACAGATGTTACGGAAATTATATTCTATTTATTTTCAGATTACCATCTTTATGAAAAAATATATAAATAGGTTTTCTCTAAAAAGCAAAAAAAAAACTAAATTGAAATATTTATTATACGTATCGCAGTTAAACTAAAAAACAAGCAAAATGTATATATACTCTTTGAAATTACATATTAAATTGAAATCAAGAATAAAACAGAATAAAAATTGTAGACAATATGTAGCCCCAGATACGATGAGATACTATAAAGATAGATACAAAAGCAAAGGCAAAAAAAAATTTACAATAAATTCAATTGATATTTTTATATCTGTACAACATAAAAAGATAATATATTAATCGGCAAGTTTTAGTTTTATAATAAATTTGTAATATTCAATTGAAAAATTAATTCCATTCCATCAAAATATACAATTCAGTTTTAATGACAAAAGAGCTAGCTATAAATAATATTAAATCTTACAGAGAAAAAAAAAAGTGAATTCAGACAATTTTGCTATAAATGATAAAAATATGAATTTAAAAAATTGGGTCTAAAATACAAAAATTTAATACTAATTTGATTGTCTCTGCCCTTGCATATTTTCAAATACAATTTTTCAATCTTTGAAATTTAATTATTAAGCTCGAGTTACAATGTATCGATCAGAGTTCTTCATATATTTTGTATAATGGAAAATCGATTGAGTGCTTATAAGGTGCGACGTGATTCAGAATGAATCGAATGAAAAGAGTTTGAAATGATTGAACTGTTACGAAAATAAACTGTAGTTAATATCAAGAGAAATGAAATTTGACAGTTTAAACAAAAAAAATGTATGATGAAACATTGTTGAGGAAATTATTATAGGATTGTCCAGATTTATATATAAAAAACAGAATAAAAATTACATGAAGAACAGAAAAAAAGACGAAAACAAAACATCAAAAAAACAAATTTCAACGATTGTAAATGATTGTATTCAATCTACTTAACCAGTCGATTGGCTATAGTATATACTAATATATTCGAAACTTTACTGATCGATACATTGTAGCACAAGCTTTATTCCCTGTTAGTAATTTTTGTTAATTATTAATCGATCATTAAAAAAAATTATGAATCCGGAAGTTGTAAAATTCTTGACACTATAGAATCAACATTTTTCAAGCATTATTCAAACAGCATCGACATTTTTTGAAACTAAAAATCATTTTATATTTGATATGTTTTGATATTTTTCGTTAAGCATTATTTTAGATTCTTCCAGCGGTTCTTCCATTCGTCGAATTACTTCCAATACGTTGTAATTGATAATAAGTAATTCAAAATTTCCACAGCATGTTTTGTATTGGTAATATTCTTGCAATGTTTCGGTATACTTATTGTGGGTTCTATACTCGAATTTCTTGCCGAATACTTAAAGCTACAATGTGAAACTGTTGTTATATACTTTTACTTGCAGTGTTGCAGTTTAACAACGATACAAATGGACTAATTTTTACACTGAAAATGTATTACTTTACTTGTATGTCGTGTATTTTCCAGAGGAGTTTCCATATTTTCCATAGTTCTTGGTAGTTCCTGGTATTTTTGTTTCAGATTGTCGATTCCACATTTTTGATAGTGATCCAGTGTTGATTCATGTTGTATTATGTCTTTGTCTGATAGTGCCACCCTACATTTTGTTATTATACTCCATCAAATCAAGTAGCAGAATTTCTTGTTGTATTTCCAAGTGTTTGTTGGTTGTATTATTAGCGTGATAGATTTTGAGTATTTCTGATGTGGTTTTTTCATTCAAAAATTGTTTGAGCAAAATTATTATTGTTTTCTTTCAGAATAAAATTATATTTTCTGTAAGAAAACATTTGAGAAAATCGATCATTTTGTACATAATCAATAAAAATCATTTGAAAATACCAAAAATTTATGTGAAAGATTTCTTTTGCATTAGTTATAAAACATAATTCGGTAAATTTATATAGAATGTAACAAGTGTATTAGTTATGTATTTTTTATTAAAATTACACAAAAATAAAAACTTGTGAATCAAGCGGAAAAAATTTTATACAAAGTAGCCGCGGCCGACACACTTAAATGCTTATTTATCATGAAATTAAATTTTATTGGTTGGCAAATGTTTTAAAGTTCTTGTACGATGTAGTTTTTGCCACTTTACATTTACAATTCAAATACAACTCTTCAAATGTTAACCGCTAAAAATAAACTGTTCATAGTTCATACTTCTCATACTAGCAAAATTATGAAAGACTAGCTTAATAACTCATAAATTTCAACATTTAATGTAATATTTTTTTTGCGAAATTATGAAATTTTTTTAATTTATACAAAATTTAAGTTTTTTTTAATTTTTGACAAATGCAAATACAAAAATAACATTTGCTTGTGAATTAGTGAAATTAAATAATACAAATTCTGGTTTTCAAAGTTTCGACCGATATTATTCAATAAATACTTTCATTAATGCGGAATTTAAAGGATTTTTTTTTTTTACATACAAAAATAAATGATTTAAAAACATGCCTTTACACATGTTAGCCTGTTAACATATCATCAAACTACATTAAAAGAATTTATATAAAATTATTTTTATGTAATGTATTTGTAATAATATGGAAATTTTTATTATACAATGCATTTTTTCACTCTTCGAACTTCATTATAGGCAGAAAAGTATAATTATCAAGCGGCAATAGTTGACCAATAATTTTTTTAATCGATTTTTATGTTTGAGTTCCCATTTCATACATTTTACGAAGCATGTAATTTTTTGGAAGGATCATATACCAAATTTGCATACGAACTTTTAGTATGAACTTTTTTTTTATCAACAATGTATGTAAACCGTAGTGTTTCAACGAATTAACAAAATTACCCGAAATATTCAAAAAGAATGAGATTAAACATCCATCAAAATAATTGTTCCGAACAAATGTTTCCAGCGACAGGAGTCTAGAACCAAGTAAGGGTACCTAAATTATTTATAAATTTATAGAAATAATAGTGTGTAGACTTGTCGTTGTGAATACTACTGGTAACGTCTGTTACGATGAACATTTGTCTTGTCCTGGAATAAAATACCTGGGGAACACTTCACTTGTCATTAATTGTTTTGTCATTGAAATTAAAATGGTATTAAATCGAAATAATAAAGTAAAATTGACCAAAAATTGTCTAGAAAATTGTTAATGGCAACAATTCTATTCGGAAAGTCAGTGGTTAGTTCAATCATATTCTTTTTATTATTAATTGTATATAACTTCCTGTCGAATTTATAAACTGTTTTTGTAATGAAAATAAAACATTTTTAAAGTTTCACATAAATAAATACAAATTTTATCCGATTTGTTTTCCAAAACGAGATTTTATTAAATTACAATTTATAAAAAATATAATGTTGCATGCAATCTTTTTGTATATAAGTATATCAGTAAAATGATCTTATGCAAAATAATAAATTTGATTGAAATTATATGATTAATTAAAATTATGTCATTAATTATTGTCTATATTCCTTTTGGACAAAGTCAATTTTGTTTAATTCCAACTTTTCTCGAAACGTTTATAATTTTGATGATGACATATTAAAAAAAATCCTATTATTAATCCAAATTTATAAATTTTTTGGAAAATCATTGAAATAATATTTAAAAATTCAGTTGGTTTTAAGATATTTAACTGAAATTTTTTATCGATTTATTATTACATATATTTTTGATATTTTAATAATTAATTATATACGCATTTCTGTCAGAAGTTTCTTTACTTAAGTCCCCATTTAATTGTTATGTTCAACATATGTCCACAGACATTTATGTATTAATATCAAAGAAATCTTGTAGATTATTGAAATTATAATTATTAAATTAATTTTATAAATATATACACAATTTATATATTAACATTTTTATATAAATTTGTTTACTACAATTTTCACTTCTATAAATAACACTTTAGTATTTGTACATTATGGGTGCCCATCAGTTAACAATCATTATTCTGTCATTATTATTTTTATATACTCGTACATAGTATCCGGCAAAATGACCGAAACAATATACCGGTTGCACAATTGATCGAATTTACAATTTAAAGAATTTAGATTATCTAACAGACATCATTAACTGAATATGAATTCATATTTGAATGAAGATAATTGGACGAAATGTAAATTGACATATCGAAAATTTGGTTTTACTAAAACATAATTGTATTATTTAGTATATAATAATTTACCAGAGTTGTTAAATAATGTATTAAAAAAGTAATGCAGTATTATTACTTAGTAATTCAAATTTTTAAAGAATTACTTTTTTACAAGTAATTTTTACTGAAAAATTTCAAGTACGAAATTACCCGGTAATATTGCAGTAAAGCATTACTTTAATTGCATTGAACGTAATGTATTGCTTTACTGCATTCCAGGAATTATTTAAATTCTGTAATTAATTTGGTGTATTTTTTCAAAGAACTTTAAAGTACTTCATTGACGTACAGAGACAATGCAGTACTTTGAAGTACTTAAACAATATTTAGTAATTCAATGAAGTACTACCTATAATTACTTAGTAATTATAATGAACTATAGTTTATAGTGTTACAAAAAAGAATATAAAAATAGTTGCAGTGAAGAAAGTCAAATTTTTTTTAACAAAAAAATAATATTGTTTTAGTACTTCAAAGTACTTCATTGAAATACAGAGTAATGCAAAAAATACATAAAATGAATTACAGAATTTAAATAATTAGTGGAATGCAGTAAAGTAATGCATTACTTTCAATATAGTTGAAATAATGCATTACTTTCAATATAGTTGAAATAATGCATTACTGCAGTAATTTTTGTACTTACATTTTTTCAGTTTTAAAATACCGGGCTGCATTAAAGTAATTCAAATGAAGTAAGTAGTGCTCCAGTAATGATGTTGATATACATTACCAAAATAATGCATTATTTAACAACTCTGATATTTACATTCGATTCAATTGTGTATTCGGAAAATTGTGTATTCGTTCAATGGTTTTCGGTTAATTAGCTGGATACCCACATTTATAAATATTTTTTTTATTTCAATGTAAAAAAGGGTGTGTATTTGAAATGAATATAATTTGTACTTAATTTTTTTAAATTATATTTTCCGAGGAAATGACATAAATAATACTGAAAATAAAAAATTTTGCGCGTACAATTATTTACTAAAGTGTGTCTGCATTTATATTGAAATTATATACTATTTTTATTTGTTAGTTTTTTTTGGAACGTTATTTTTTAATACTGCGTATAAGCTATTCAATTATATATCAATTTAGCTAGCTTTAAAAAAAAAAATCTAAAATGTTTGTTATTTATATGCAATACGTAGTCGCACCTTCCAGACAGATGAATAAAATGATGCGAAAACGCGATGCAATAGAAATAAAACTAGTATTTTTTTTATAGTTTTACATGTAGGATTGCCTACACTGTAAACGAAATAATAAATAATATTTTTTCATTCAATAGTTAATAATAATATTCAATATTATTTTAAAAATGGCACCACAATTTCTTTCTCGTGACTTTATGGTACAATAAAGTAATGGGAAATATGTTACGAATTACGACAACCTCGTAACATCGAAATTTTGCTACAATTAAATTCACAAGACATCCAGCATTTATCTCGTTCCAACAATTAGTGCTTTTTGTTGCCAGTTAATGATACAGTTCAATTAAACTAGATTGATGTGGAACGTCAAACGTAACTGACGAAAACTGACTGATATTTCATAAGTAGTGGTAATCAATTCAGAAGTGGTGGTAATTGGTAATCAATATTTCAACACATCGTATCTAGTGTCTGTCGTCTTAGTGTACGAACAAAGTGAAGCTATGAGCGGTGCTTGAAGCTGTGCTGTAGTGATGTTGTTGTTGCTTTTTATATAAAAATACACTACAGCACAGCTTCTAGCACCGCTCATAGCGTCACTCTGTTCGTGCACTTAGTCATTTCCATCATGAATATTTTTCTCATCATTTTCATATATTTTATATTGTTTTTGACATTTGAATTAATCCGCCGAGTTTAATGGAAATGTAAATTGGAAAACTTAAATATTTGATTTAAATTTTAAACATTTTCTTGACAGTGTATTCAATTATATATTTGAGAAATCCTCCAAAATAAAAACCTTAAAAAGGTGCAAAATTCAGCATTCCATCTATTTCGATAAAATTAAATGTAATTATTTAATACCTACACACCAAGAGCAAATTTTATATTAAATTCATTTTTATTTAGTTCCTTCAATCATCCCACGTGGTTTTTTGTCAAAGTTTTTTTTTTTTTTTTGTTGGCTGGCTGGTTGGTTGGTGATTTAAATAGTGAAATTCGAAAAATTTGACAGATTTATTTACCAATATTCAATAAATTAAAGAAAAAAAAAAATGAAATTGCAATAAATAAAATTTATTGCAATCTTGATTGCAATTCTTCAATAATTTTTATTACCTAAAATTTTTATTAATTTTAATTTTTAACTTCAATTCATAATTTGTTGTTTTTTTTTTACATATTTTCATGCGAGAAAATTTTGAAATCCATCAGGAATGCATTTTCCATCAAAATCAAAGAAAGGAAAAAGATTTTTATAATTATCGCTTTTTTTTGGTATTTTTGTTTTCGTCGGAATTACTTTAAAATGTAATTTTTTCGTAATTTGTGATTGGAATTTTAATTGGTCGTATTTGGTTTTAATAAAAAATTAAAGGTTTGTATAATTACATTTCAAATTTCTGGTATAGTTTACTGAAAATGCCTACCGTTACATAAATTTTTAAATTATTTCTTTTTTAGTCAAACACGAAGTGAAATTTTTATTTGTAGTGTTATACAAACAAAAACAGCCCATATAATTATCAAAAAAAAACATTTGGTATAAAATTATTTATAGGTCTGAGTTTATCAAATTTATTTAACACAGTAAAGTCCAATTAAATTATTCGTATATAAATAAAGTATTTGAAAGATTGACTGTATTAGAACCAGACCATATCAGTGGATAATAAAAAAAAAATTCTTTAAAAGGACCAATCTCGCAGTTCGATTTTTTCCTAGCGAACCCATTTATGAAATAAAAATGAAGAGATACCGGTCCCTCAATAATAAAACATTCAATTTAAAAAAAAAATGTTAAATATGCTTTTCAGAAGAGTAATGAACTACTTTATAATTCTACTGTCTGAAAAATCATTTTTGTCTTATTTAATTCATAAGAAATCAGTAAAAATGGAAAAGCAAATGTAATCATGGGAAGAACGATTTACTACAGCATTTCCAGTTACGACTTGTAAAGTAGGGAGGTATTTAGTACTCTCATAAAACGACAAAACCTGAGTACGACCTACTGTGGTAGAGAATCGACAGGATAGTATTTGTATTATGAGTGTCCATCGTCTTATAGACGATATATTTTATAAGCGTTCTTCAGCTTTTGGTGTTAGAGAAAAGGATTTTTCAATTTTTTCAGAATAATTTGTGGTTGTCATTTGAAGAAACATGTGTTTTTTGACAACCATCAATTTATAATTCTCATTTTGATCTCCCTTGGAAAATATCTTGAGGGCGCCTGTGGATGTTAGTAATATTGAACTGTTGAAATTCAGAAAATCCAATTAATATAAAACTAGTCAATAAGTTGTAGCTCTTATGTTTTAAATTCTATATAACTTCTGCTAATTAGTTATAATTTATAATATCATTTTAAAGCAATATTTAAATTAAACTATCCTTAAACTTTTGTAACTTATTTATTTTCTAATTAATTTCCATTCCCGTCGAAATATTTTTACAAATAAAGGGTTTTTTTCAGTATTATCCTCTTTTAAAACTTATCTAATGTTTATCATTAATCATTTTTTAATGAACCTTGCGAAGAGATGGATATAGAAAAAAAATATTATAGTTTTGTCAGTTTGTTCGAAAAGATTTATCCTTGATTTTACAATTTCAATTAACATATCTAGATATGTTTACTTTATACATATAGATATTTATATGAATTTCTAATAGTGTGTACCTCATAAGCCGAAAACTCTTTTTTGATATATACTTCTTAATTAGTTTTGGCTTTGTAAACTAGATATTTATTCATCATTTTCACATTTTAAAGAAGATAAATGTAAATTTTTAATTACATTTTGATGGTATAACATAGATTTTTGTAAATTTAGATATTACGTAAGAATATATTACTGATTATAAATAGGCCGTTTCATATTTAGATGTAACTGATTCAAGTTCATTTATTATGATATTTTCACAACGCTCTTACACATTTCTCTTTGTCGTTTTGTATTTGCTAAACTGAAGGGAAAAAACCTGATGATTTTCCGGTAATTATATGTTCTTACACCAATGCTGTAGGTTTTGATTAAAATCGCACGTTTTAAGTTCAGGCTTTCAGATAAATTTCAATTAATAAAAGTCAGTCCTTTATGACAATTTTATTAATCTAAAAAATTATAATTATTAAAAATAGTGGCTATAAATTGTGCCTTTTCAACTTAATTGTGGATTTTATTCCCCAATACGAAGTTAAATTATTAAAAAGTATAATTTTAGTAACTTGTACTATATGTAGAAATTAAGAATTAAATGGCACGAGGGAATAGAGAAAAACTTTTTGAACTAGCAATCTTTAAAAGGCTGGGATAAACTAAAAGAAATGACAATAAAATGTTATCAATTATTTTAAATCTTTTTATCAGTAAAGATAGAACCAGTCGAATTTTATATATATATATAGATAAGAACTCACTTTAGGGTTTTTACTCACAATATCCAGGATAATTTATGAGTAACATATTGAAGAGACAAGAAAACTATACAAAAGAAAACTTTATACTTTAGATCAAAAGTGTCACTTTATTCTTCAAAAAAAGAAGTTACAAAAGTAATACTTTTACCACCGGAAGTGTCTATTTATCTTTTCGTAAATGCTTCCTTTTAGTTTCTATAGTAATATTAAATTATATTTAAAAAATAAAATAAATTTGACATTAGTTACTAATAAAAACAAAAATTGTTTATATTTTTTAGTGTGCAACAGTGCAAGCTATTTTATATTTTTCAACATCATAAAACTTGACTATTCTATCATTTTATATAGTAACATTTCAAAAATAGCAACAATCCAAAATCATTCTAGTATTAAAATCATTTTACTATCATCTGTAATTAATAATAATTTGTAGGGGATCAGATCCGCATAGAAATCACCATCACTCGTTAAACACAAATTCTATAACGATTTTTATACTGAAAATCATGTCTACTTAAAATTTATATATACTATTAATAACTATAGCTACTTTCTACTCATTAAATACTTTTAGTTTTTATATAAATTTTTACAATAAATTAACCCAAAAAAAAACAAATCTAATAAAATAAATATACAAAATAAAAACTAAAAATATTCCCATCTAAAATTCAATATAAAAAAAATTAATTACCCTACCAATTAGGTCAGTCAAACAATTAATAATTAAGTATATAAGTAAGTAAAAAAAAACGATAAAAACTCTAGAAATGTCATAAAATATTCAATCAGCAAAAAAAGAAACAAAAAAACTGACATATAAAATTGTTACAGCATTTTCAATTTGATCTTTCTCAAATTATCTATATCTAAAATACACACAACTAATTTTTAATTACAATAATATGATTTGTTGATTCGTGAAACTTCAATCCAATCGCATTTAATAAATAAATAAAATAATTATAATAATTACAAAAAATAAAAATTACATATATTTTCTATATATTATTTTATGCTTCAGATACAATTATGCTTTACAGTTTACACTGTACGATCTAAACAAAATTATATAATAATATACGATAAATATTTAATAAATTTTTTTAATGATATATAATTTTACCATCAATTACATCCAATTAAATACAAAAAAAAAATTGTTTTTTAGTTTCCTCATCACGCAATCATCACAAAACATAACCGAATAAAAGAGGTGACAAAAGGTCAAACCAAGCATAAACATTAAAAAAAAAAATTACATATTTTTATGTTTTTGTCACCTAATACGCGTCTAGAATCTTTAAAAATGTATTATTATTATTTAATTTCTTCTTTTTTACAAGAATATTGAGTAAATATAATTGAGAATTTTTTGTAATTTGTAATAAATTTTGGGGTATGTTGGAATAAGAGATGCATTTCATGTCATTGTCTGTCATTGGTTCGAAAAGTAGAATCAGCTTTGAATGTATAACCAAAAATAATAAAAATAATCAGTATATGAAATGTGATTTTACGACTTGGCCAAAATGGTAACATTAGAGGCCACTTTCGGACAACAATTAATCACTATTAAAAGCATTAGTTTGTTGTATAATTAAAGGTAGTTTAAGATTTGATTAGAGTTACAGAACTAGGCACGAAGTTTCCATATGTCACTGCTTCTATTACTGACCTATTGTGACGTTGTGTTATCTTCTATACCAAAACTCAGGTTGTAGATGAACCTGAGGATGTATTTTATAGGGCTAGATGTAATATCCTAATAATTAAAGTTACTTTGTTTCGACATCCATTAGTATAGATCCGAATTTCAATAGATTGTCTGAAAAGCTGTAACATTTGAGGAAGTACAGCTTCATAGCTCAATTATGAAGATTTTCTTTAGATCATAAATTTATTAACCTTTTATATATAAATACAGATATTATAATAAATTGTAATTCGAATGATATAATACTCAGTGTGATAGTAGAGACCTCTTGAGTTCAGCTAAATTTCAAATAAAAGGTCCACCAATTTCAACAAAATTCATTAATGTTTGCTGTTTTACCAAAATTAGAGTACCAAAAAATATAGTAATTGAAGTTGCACAACATTTAAAACTTTTTGTTTTTATTAAACTGTCAATGATGTAAAGTGACACTTGACACACTACAAACTGACTATAAATCTTAAAAGAACATTTTTCTATATTTAACAAAATATTCTAATCTTTTATTTTGTATATATTTCTCTGGTTTTGATAATATTATTTTATTATGAAAATAAAAATCATTATGGAGATCAGTATTATATGACATTTATTTTTCTGTTTGTGTAACACAATATTTTGTATATTCTATTTGAGTCCTCCAGACCTCGCCGCAAATCTTTTAACTTTTATAATACTTCATTTCTGATATGGACGTCGTAACCTTCATATAAAATTGTCATTTTACTCACTATCAAATCTTTCATTCTTCATATTTTTTTTTAATGGATATATTGTATAGTTAGTAGAGGTTAACACGTCTGCTACTACTTAAAAAATGTTATATTTATATATTTATGAACTTATGTACAACAAAAAAAAAGAATAATATTTTCCTTGCACGTATCCCATAGGATTTAAGACAGATGACATTATTCGGATTTCTCGTTTTGTTTTCTTTAGTTTTTTTTTATCTATAAGTATTATTGATGAAAAGTATTTTGGGTAGAACCAGAATTGGTTAACTCTTTAGATTTATGTAAATAAGAAATTTCAATTACCAACATTTATTGTCGGCAATAGCGTAATAAAAATGTTGTTAATTAATTATCTTCTATAGACTAATTTCAATGTAAAATTTTGTTATTTGTATACACAATGTTGTTAATTACTTGTAAAAATGTAATCAATAGTTATTTAATGTAAATAATTATTATTAACATCATTACTCAATAACGTTAACATCAATGTAAGTGTTATTTTACAGTGTTTTACCTACCCATCCTTTTTTTAAACAAATATTATGATTTTTGAAAATCTAAAAAAAGGACAAAAGTGTTAAACTGGTTGTTAAAAATAATATTTCTGAATTATCGATATAATAAAAAATAATGATGAAAATTTATTTTAATATTTAACATAATACCAAATTTAATTCCCTTAACAAATAATATTACACATTTTTTTTAAATTTAACGTATCTTAAATTTAAAATTCCATCACAAAAATTTAATGTTAATAATCAGTGGCATCTAAAATATCTAAAAAAAAAATTGAAGTATAGAAAGGAAAAAAGTGCATCTTTGAGTCTTGAGTTTATTCTCCGGGACGATTTCGAGGGCTTTTAGAAATGAGACAACACAAAAAAAATATTTCTTGATCCATCAATCTTTAAATAGTTAGCTAAATTTAAAATAATTTAAAATAAAAATATTTAAATTCTATTTCAAATATGAATTCAGTAAGATGGAATCAATCGATTTTATTTGATATAAGGCCACTGAAATTGTTACTGAAGGGTTATTGTACCCACATAATCTATGAAAAGTTATAGACGGCAATAAAAATCATTTATTATGTCGTCGTTTAATGAGAAAAGACAATAAAATTAACAAAAAATACGTTAACAAACCGATGCTTTAGTTTAGTCCCTGTAGTAGAGAGTGAAAAAAAAACGTTGGACAGCATTAACCTCGAAATTAGCACTTTTACATAAATAAATTGTTATACTTAAATTCTGTGAACTGTTTGGAATTCTGTACTCTGTAAACTGTCTAAAATAGGTAAAATTGTATATGAAATTATTTATAATCAGTTAAACTGTACGTAGTAAAAGTTGAATTTACTTTGACGGCGTCGTATCGTCAATGAAAATATCAATTGTCTATTCAATTAAATTCTTTTTTTAACCTCTGAACTTTCATCTATAAAATAAATTAAATTTACATCAGTTTGTTCAAAGAATTTTATGGACGAATATTAAACCTTTGCCATCAATTGACAAATGAAGTAAAACTATTAAATTGCAATTAAAATTATTTTTAAATACCATTCAACTTCAACTAATCTATACTGAAATACAAAAATCTATAATAGTCGTATCATTTTGAAATTAATGATTAGATTGATCAAATTACATATTATTATAAAATATTAAATTTTATATTCCATTTAATCATACTTCATTTCACGCACTATGGCAAATATTATGGTGCCCTTAAAAACATTGGATTTTATATTTTATTTTCTAATAAATTATAGGATATTTTTATGCTGGCGGTTTATAGTTATGTTAATGGTAGAATAATTTTTATTTTATTTATTCATTGCTGTAAGATATACTTAATATTTAACGAAAATCCCTAGATCATAAATCCTCCATAAACAAAAACCAGTAAATATAATGAGAATTTTATTGATACTTAAAAATGCTGTGAATTTTTAGAGGGGTTTGTTGAAAATATATTTTAATTTACTTAGCAATATTCATACATTTTTTTTAGCACTTAAGTTATTTATGGATTGCAAGAATTATAGATGGTTAGAGTTTAATTTTTACAGCATAGCGGACGGAATTGAAAGCGTAGCTGATTGAAACGATAAGCATCGCGAGAACATTGATCAGTGAATGCGAGAAATAGGCTTGGCCTACATAGAACCGATCAGTTCAGTACTGATTTGTTCAGTAAAGTTAAAATTACTGATGTCTTCAAATATTTTGTATGGAAAATCGATTAAGTGGACACATAGGTGCGATTAAAATGTAATCGGAACGAATGGAATCGAAAAATATGGAAATATTGATATTTTGCGAATTCGAAATGAAGCAAATGTCAAGAGAATAAAATTAGATAGTTATAAAAATAATAATATGTGATTTAATCAATTGCTTTTGGGGAATTACCCTAAAAAGATCCGAATGTATTTGAAATCCACGGAGTACTTATTAGTTAGTTGGTTGGTTCGAGTGGCGAGCCCCAGATAGATTGTCCGGTATCGCTTTAGCACCGTTTTGGTACCATACATATTCTCGTGAACTCTATCTTGCATTGATGGAGGTATTTTAGAGTTATTTTAATGAAAAATACTGTTTCCGTAGGCCGTTTACTGGCTATCGTGTTTATAACGTTAAGGTAATATAGTTTCCAAGAAAATTAGAGCCGGGTACTTGAAAATAAGTGCTTAATTGTTTCTTTTTCGTGGAGTTGGGATCAATGTAGCTATGACATGATTGAGCACTTTTTAGTTAGAATATATTAATCTACCGAAATAATAAAGTAAATATAGACAAAATAGCACATTTAAAAAAAAATCTACTATTAATATATGAAATGCATATCCCTACTCCTTGAATCTACATTTATTCCTACACCACTTATTCAGAAATTGTTTGTAAATGTTGATGCGTCTATAAATATATCCATATTCAAACATCTGCAGAAATGTATTCGATTTATTAATGTCATACTTTCGGATTTTTTTAACAAAAATACTTCACTTACATACCCTTATAAATACTCCAGTATTATACTCTTCTATATACTCCTAAAGAATGGGAATCCCTAGGCAATATTAAGCGCAGCCTCAGGGTTTACTGACATATTTGTGTATGCATATTTGTAAAATACTCGTACATTGAATATAAAGAAAAAATCCTATAAAAATTTTCAATATTTCAACACAAACAATTCTGATTACTTAACAATTTAGAGATGAATAAAAAATATATTTCAGTTCAGTTTTTTTTTTTTAGGTCACTGACATTCTTCAGATATATTTTATGTACTGAAATCATACCAAAAACCAACACAACATAATAAATATATGGAAAGGAATCAAAAACTGTATGATTTTTATGTGTGTGGTTGATGCCGTATGTATTTTACTGAAAGGATCATTTTTATTTATTTTATATTATATATTTGCAGTACATAAATGAAGAATGTAAGAAATATGAACCAATTATGTTAAATATTCGACATGAAATATTTTTATCCTTGTTTCCTTTTTGATGTTGTTTTAGTACACATATTTTTATGAACCAAATTATTGATAAATTACAAAATTTTATAAATAGAATCTATTTAATTTTTTTTTTTTTAGATAAGATCAAAGAAGTTTTTTTCATTTTTTCGTTGTTATGGAAATTTTTTCATTTTATGGAAATTTTTCCGGTAAAATTTTTCTTTTATTTTTTAATCAATAAAGAATAATATTTTTTTTTGATTAGTCAGTAATTTTTTTTTGATTTTCATTAAAGAAATATTAGAACTGGAGGTAAATGTTATTACTAAATGTAATTTTTAAATATTTTAAATTTTTAAAGTTAGATAAATAAAATAATGAATAAAATTCCAACAGAAACAGTCCATTTATTATCCTGTAAAAAGGATTATTTACTCAAAACTCACAGCAATGTTCTAGAAAATGTGATTTTACTTAATTAAAAAAAAATATTGACTGATTTTAAAAGAAAATTATTGAATATTGCTGTTATCAGCTGTCAAAATGATATTAAAGTCTAGTATTTATTAAAGTGAGCTTCTTGACATATTGCTTTTCCATGAACCAATCGTAAATTTTTTCAATGTTTATAGTTCTTTAAATCTCTTCTAAATGTTTTATTCGGATAAATGTATTGAAACTTACAAATACGTGACATTTGCTGAACTCAATCTCTTGAAGGATCTACTTATCAGAACTCTGCTGGATTCGTATGTAGTATATTACTATTACTTCAACAATTCTTGAAGTTTTTGAAGTAATACTACATGCTAAATTCAAATAATGGGTTTTAAAATCATTTATTTCTCGTATCCAAATCGCGTAAGTAGTGCAAGTTATTTGCTTTAATTATGTAGCACTGATGTGTCAGTATCTGACCAGTTAGAGCTTTCCTGTTTAACCTGACAGAGAGAATAAAATTAGTTACAATAGTAAATTCAATTCAATGTTTGAAATTGAATACAATCATTATACAAATATAATATCGTCGTGTGAGAAGCGAATTGTCGTAAGCATTAGATAGTCAATTTAAATGTATTGATACAAGGAAGATAGAGAATTTCATTATCTATCACTCCGTGTTCAGATGGTTCTGGTCTGAGAATATTGAAAATAAACAAATATATAACGAATTTAAAATGTAAAATAGTAGCCTATATTGTTTAAAGCTTAAAGCAACTCGAGTAACTCTAACGCCAGTTTTGAAGTTTATTTTCTATGAATTCCATCACGAACAAATACAATTCTTTCCTGTTCAGTTGTCTTGAAAAATTTAAGAATTTACCAAACCAAAATTCCTTATTAACTATCAATACAATAAACCAATTTAAATTTCTAATAAATAAATTGTTAAATTGTACCATGCCGAGAGTAGCATTTTAAAACTATGTCAACACAGTAAAGTTATTTATTTTCTAGTAACTATTTTTTTTTTTCCTGGAAATATAAATAAATTATAAATTTTGTTGTCGTCCTGTATGATACCAGAGGATAATATAGAACAAAAATATAGTAAAAGATTTAGACTAAAATTGTGTAAAATATAGAGACAAGAAAACAATACTTAAATAAAATAAGAAAAGTTCATTTTTATTGTGTTTTCTTATAATAAAATTGTGTTGTCAGGATAATGTTAAAATTTTGACGCCGCTTATACTAACAATTTGTACCATTTATTAATAGTCTGTCTGGATTTGTTATAGTTTTGAATTGATAATATTTTTATGTTTTACATGAAGACAAATGCAAACTAATGAATTGAATGTGACCTACATAATTTATATATAATAACAGTATATATTTACTATAGGCTTTGGAGATTTTGTTGAACAAGCTTCTTTTTGTTGACAACTTAATCGAAGAAAATTTAATATCGCGAAAAAGTTTTTATATGAAATTATCCTATAGGAAAATTAATTTCAATTATAGAGGTAGGAAAGTCACTTCTAAAATATTCTGTAATTCTGGTAGTTAACGAGATCTGGGAACACTGTCGTCTGTGCCTTCACACTTAAATATGATGCAGAAGATCGTACAGGACAGAAATCATTCAAATTAAAATCAGGTCTTATACGAAGGAAATTCATAGGGCTCGTTATACTATTCACTTGATAATCGTTTAACACTGTGCTTATCTCGGACCTTTGTGTTGATAGAACTAGGGAAATAACACTTGAACTTATCTGGTATGTAAATATGACAAAGATCCATTTACAAGCGTTATAGTTTATCGACACGTTATGGTTTATCGACACTCACAGACTTATCTTAATGAAAACCTAGTCTCAGAATTCAAAAACTTTGATAGCGTATAAATTGTAATTAACTCTGAGTGTAGAACTTTCCTGAGAGGCACAATGATCCATCTAGATCGTGCCATGGTAGGGCTGGTATGTTGCTAAACATAATTTACAATTAAACTCAGTCTAATTTCGTTCAGAACATATATTCAAATATTTTTATAAACAATTTAAAATTTATTTAAAATTATATTCTAACTTTTGAAACGAAAACATTAAAACTGAAATTTATAGTTACAAGCGTTACTATTATATATTTAATAATACTGCAACTTCCCGAAAAATTTCTCCATAAAATTTCCTCAAAAATAACTTTAGAAGAAACCCAAAATCTTGTACTTCGTGATTACTTTAAAACTTTTTACTATTATTTTATGGATTTTATTTAAGAGCCTTGTATAATAACAAGTTGTTTTTTTTTGTCAAATTTCTATAGAGTACGTACTTTCAATAAAACACACACAGCTTATAAGTAATATCATTAAATTGATAATATATTTAGTTATGTTTTGCTCCTTGCTATTTTGTAAATGCATGTTAAAATTATTATCCTTGATAATATCCTTGTGTAATATTACTGAAAAATAATGTATAAAGTTCAAAGTTCTTTGTACCACAAAATGCACGCTATTTTTAGTTTTGGAGAAGTGAACATAAAAGCCAAAAAAAAAAAAATTAGTTTTTTTCTTTGTTTTTTTATAAGAAAAGTTTTTCGTAATTATTGCATGTTAGTGATAGATATAAATCTGACTGCAAAGAAAATTACAGTGTGTATGCGGTTTAGTGACTTTATAGAACAAAAAAAAAATATTTTGTTTAACTTCTTTGTAGAAATTATAGAGGATTCCATTTTACCTGAGGTGCTTTCTATTCTATCCAATTTTTATAATTAATAGATTTTTTAAAACACAGAAATTGAATTAAAAGCACCTTAGCAATATAAATTATAACGAATCTTAATTGACTTTAAACATACCGACTAAAAGTCAGAAAATAACAAAATTTCTTATAAAATTTAAAAAAAAAGGTCGGATAATTACAAATTTTCTTAAAAATTTGAAGCAAATTTGAAGAAAATAAATAAATAATACTAAAAATTAAGTTATCATATCGAGAATTAATAAAAAAAATTGCGGGAAGAGCACTTGAAACTCTTTATCCTGGGTCAATCTATATAAATATAATTGAATAAGTAGCTTCTAAAATTCGATAGGAAGAAAATCGATTGTGTAGATTCTGCTAATATGAGGAAGAAACAACTGATATATTCAACTGTAAGGTTCTTAGTGTTGAACCGGCTAAGGTAACGAAACGGTGGTCATTCCTTTGGAATCATAGAATAAATCACTTTATAAGCAGTGTAACTGGCTTAATCAGTGACAATTAATTAGAAAGGATCTTAATAAACTGGATGGCTTTTAATTATACAGACCATTTGAACAACAAGAAACTATGTAACTAACTAATTACTGTAAGGAGGTTGACAAATCTGAAAATATTGTTCCAATTTTGAACTATTTTTCAGAACAGGAACGTGAAGCCAGAAATCAGATCAATATTTTTCAATCATTTCTTAAAGTTCAACCATCTTATTTCAATTACTATTTCCAAATGAAGATTTTCTTGTTAATTAATGACTTTAAAATGAAATTATATACTTTTAATGAATACAAACATAAAATAATAAATATTTGAATAGAAAACAAAAAAGGTTCGTTCATAAAAAATGTTATTAAACTTTCTCAATTATGAAGAAATGTTTTTTAATTCAAATTTCATATATCGCGTCAATGGAAGAACGAACACCCATCAAGAAATGTGTAATTGTTTGATGTTTTATATAATTAACCAAATATGATTGCATGAGGGTCTGTTTTTTTTTAATATTCAAATATACTTTGATTGTTTTTCATGATTATAATTTTTTTTTTATCAAAAGCCATACAGCAAACATTTCTACGGGTTTGGTATAACACAAATTATACCTTTACATATTTATGCGTACATAATATGAGAATGAATTAAAAATAATAATAATTATTAAATTTTTCAAAATTAAAGTGCATTATCATCATTAATTGCTTTGTATAGTGGAGGACTAGAGTTGGTAATATATATTCTAAAGACATACAATCGAAAGTGAAAGTTGGTAAATCACCAAAAGGTAATAAATTGTGAATTTTAAATGAAGAAATGATATCTATACAAAAAATAACATTATTACGCCTTTAAATTGAATTACAATTAATTATATTACTGATGGAATGTTCAAAGAATGTTATTTTTTCTTCGTAATCAGTGCGTAATCTATGTTTAATCACAAACATTTGTCAATTATTATGCCTCCGATAGTTTCGCCGCTCGTTCTGACAGTAATTGTTGAACATTTGCAATGTCAAATGATACTGGTTACGCTAATGACGACTTTGTGTTGACAGACTCGACGAAATGAAGTGCCATAAATCATAAAAGTCATTAAGAAACTAATTCTTCTACAAATCCCATGTTAACTAATATTTCACAATGTTATATTATAATGCGTGGAAATGTTAAAATTACGGAAATAAGTATTTTGTAACGTATACAACTTTTCCGGTTATTTTGTATGTCTTACCTTTATTCTTACCCCGAATCAAAATTTACTCAATACCGAAATAGTGAGAATACCGGTACAGAAATATAAGTTCATTTGACGACAAAATTTCATAAGTTTATATTAGTTAATTGAAGGTATTACTTTAGTTGTCTACCGCCTGTTATCGAATCTAGAATCGTTAGAAACTTGAAACCGACACCATTCGAAAGCTAAAAGTATCTATTAGAAGTACTTAACAAAAAAGTTCCCAGAGTATAGATTTACCCATCAATCTAATAACCCTTACAAAAATCAATTGAAATTTTTATATTGGAAATTATTCTCGGTTCATACAGTTTAAACGAAAACTGAAATTGATATTTCAGTGTTTTCTGTGTACTTTGAAATTATTAATTTTGGCACCCTAATGATTCATAGACAACTTTTTGTAAAGTTAAAATATCTAGATACACTCTTCCAATTAGGAAGTTTTATTGTAATGCTATTTATTATAGTTGGAATAATTAGTAGATATTAATATCTACTAATTATTCTAAAGCCTACTACGTTTTTATACTATTTGCTTTACGTAATTTGTACGTTATTTTCTGCTTTAAATTAAATATTTAATTTCAAATTATAAATTCTTTGGCTATACCATTATTAAATGTATTCATAGTTCCCCCAAGTTACACCAACATTCAAAATTTGTTATATACAAATTAATTATTCTTATCTCTTGTAATTAAAGGTTTAAAATGTTTGACGTAAGCTTTTTAATAAAAAAGATTATAGTCGTAGCAAAATGGTGAATGCAAATTTCACCAACAGAGAATCCTTAATTTTATCATAAAACCGAAATTTCCAAAAAAAAAAATGTTGCACACAGTGTCATACATCAATTAAATTAATTAAAATTTTGTATAAAAAACTATGTTTTTATGATGCTATATTCTAGTTAATAATATATTACTTTTAATTAAAATGTCTGGCAGAATAAAATAAAATAATACCATTAACAAAAACAAAAAATGGTGTTTACCTAGGGTAGTAATTTTATTCAACGGAATGAAATATATCCAGTCAGGACATTCAGTTTTTTTTAGGTAACAATTTTTATGTTAAGCCATAAATATTGATTTATTTTAAGGCTACAAAAAATATTCATGCTAAATAATATGAAATGTTTTTTTGGTTACATAGTATTTTTGGAAATGTTATTTCACAAAAGAATAGTAATTTCAGGAACACAAATTTATATAAAAAAAGTATTATTGTTATAGAAGAACTGAGTACAGGGTAATTTGGGTGCCGAAATAAACTATTTGTGTCTATTTGCAACACATAATGTCTTTCAGTGAGATATTTATAAACAATTTTAACTTATAAACTGTTAAACCTAGAGCAACGATAGAAATGACTGCTAATAAATCAAAAATTGCAACTTGAATGGAAATGTCGGTAATATTCGGTAATTGTTCTGTATCCTAGCTAAATTATAAAACCTTAAATAAACGAGGTACTTAACTCAAAAAAGAATTGATGACGTATAGGTTACAACAAGCACAAAGCACCGACAACCTACCTAATATACTATAACTATAGCCACGAAGAAAGGGCACTCGCAACCGAAATAATCTATGGATAACGACCAATAAAACCAATAAAATTCTTGTTCTCAAATTCGATGATTTTTGTCGAGGATGACAGCACTTCAATGCAAGCTATAACAAAATATGCTCTGCGATTTTCAGCACAAACTGATTTAGGAATCAATTATAGCTTGAAAGAAGTGGTACGAAGTTCAAGATCGCATTCATGTATATTCTTCGTTTTTTAAGGTAATCCAATAAAAACTAATGGTACGACCATAATCTCTACGAATAACTTTTCTGCCAGAATTTGAACTAATCAAGTTATTGAAAAATTACATAAGAATAAAAAGGGCTAAATATAGTTACCAATATAGTTACGTAACTTAAGTTACGTTCCATCGCAGGGGTAAGTAATGTTAGAAGTTCGCTAAATTTCAGAAATTACAAAATGAGTGTGCCACTCGGTCCTACTACGCAAAATATTGGAGACATTTGCATATATAATAGCGAAATAATGAAATAGTTTTTATAGCCAATATAGAATTAAAATTATGCATAAATTTTATATATTATATTCTCAGAAAATAAAGTTATACAACTTTAAACAGGAAACTTTATGCATTGCATATCCCTTTTATACAATACACAACGTCAATTCAAACCAGGATAATAGCCTTTTTTTCGCAATTCATTCATAGAGTACGAAATATTCAACTTACCATAAAATTCATTGAAAGTTTTGCATTTATAGTTTTATAGCGTTGAACAATAAAAATTTGAATAAAAGATTATTTGAACAAAAATAAAACTTTTTATAAGGCTAAATAAGAACAACTTTTAGCGCCCAAGTTTTTTTTTTGTATTATTAAAGTGTCTTTAAGTTTTTTAATATTTTTTTTTAAATATATTTTAATTTTGGTCAGGAATGAGAATTTCATTTATTTGCAAATATGCAATAAACTTTTTAATAGCTTTACAAACAATTTCTATGAAATTATTTATATAAATTATAAATAATATTATTACGAATACGAAATTTGAAGAAATTGTTTATTAGTGATCAAAAACGTTAACGATTCGTTTCATAACATTATCCAAATTATTGTTTTCGCTTAATTTTTTATTTTCTTTAGTGAAGTATGTAGTGTCGTCTTGTTTAAACGACAAGTCATTAATATCCATTACATATCATCAAATATTGGCCATATAAATTAGCCAACATGTCTCTGTAGCAAACACCATTGACAGTGATATCAGCACCAGCTTCAGTTTCGTAATAATACGTACCAATGATGCCTCAAGCCCATAAAGCGAGATAAATGTAACAAATCAACAAATGCCCTTCGATATTAGCAAGCCCAAAACAACAATTTTGCAAAAAAAAAAAGTTCAGAAAAACATTATTCAATGTTCTAATCTGAAAATTGTCGACTTAGAAATTGATATTGCAACAATTAGAACTTATAACGCTTTGCCCAAAATTCATCGTGTGGGTTACCAGAAAAGGTTCATCATGTGGGTTATCAGAAAAGGTTCATCATGTGGGTTATCAGAAAAGGTTTCTACCTAAACCCTAAACTATATAAATGAATAAACAAAATTATTGAAAATTAAAATTTCTATTTCATTATTATATAATATTGTTAAAGCTGCGATGACTGCTTAAAATCCGGGATTTAAGTTGACAGTTTAAAAGTCAGGGGAACATATTAAACAGTTAGTATTAAAATGGGTTTTCATTATTATAACAATTATGTCAAATTGAAATTTTATGACCTATGTGAGTAATTAACATAATATCTCTTTAGTAACATAAAATCTATTTATATTAATCACTTCGTTATATTAATTTCTATGTTTTAAGTATTAATCGAAATAACGAAATTGTTACTTGTTATCGATATAATAATAACGTTTTTTAATGTGTTACAAAAATATCGTTAAAGTAATTTGCCTAGAATGATGGTAACATTATAGATTAAACAATTGCTGATAGTAAAATTCTTTCTCAGTATGTGAGAAAGTGCAAGAAATCAAGCTTAAGGATAACATATAAACCTTAATTATATATTCCTTCTAACATAGCCTTATTAAAAATATCTCTTCTTATACTTGATTTCCCTGATGCAAACAAATTATCCATTTTTTATTTTCTTGGTAACGTATTTTCTTAGCTTGTGTTCTAGATAAATGAGGATTCGATACTCGATTACTAATATAACATTATATGGTTATGTATTATGATTGTTTCGATCCCTGGGTCATACAAAATTGGGATTAGATAAATAGTTTTTCTGTTATATAAGTAATAACGTTTATCATACATTTCAGTCGCTACTCCTAAATTAATACCTAATTACAAGCAAATATGGAAGTGGTTTGAATTAATGAAAATTTGAGAAAATGAAAGTTGTTAAATTCAATTTTCTTTTTAAAATTTTCTCCATTCTTACAAAATTAAGATAAATATTAAAACGCAATAAAAATATTTGTCTATAAAATTAATATTTCAAAGATTTGACAGAATCCTTAGGTATAAATAAGAGTTTTATTTATTAAATTTCTTTCTTTTATATTTTCATTTTAATGTTTTTACATAAAAAGCGTTTATCAGAAGTTAACCTAGTTTTCAATGTTTCGTTACTTATTAAATATTTCCATATTACAATATAAAAAATATTATGTAAATATAGGGGGGGGGGGGGAGAGACCATAAAAATCATAAGTTACAGAAATAAAAATAAATTTAAGGATCAACTCTCGAAATAAACATTGTAATACATATAAACATTAAAGATTTCAATATTATACAATGAAACAATTCGTATGAAAATAACAGAATTTTGCTTAGTATGTTATTCTTTTTTACATATTTGAGTATTTTTCTCTTCCCTGTAAATCCCAAGTGAAATAAAGAAAACATATAATAGAAAAATTATCCATTTGAATAAAGAAAACTGATGAAAATTGTAAATCAGAAGCGCCTACAGTATTAAATTATCATATAAATAATAAATATATTTAGATTTCTTAAAGCTTACAAAACATATATAAAAATCCAAATATGACTATCTTTCGGTTATGTATTTTCTTAAGGAAATCCTTAAGGATGTAAATATATTGTTATCACTGCTTTGTACCAAAGGTAATTGTACAGCCAATATCAATTTTTTTTTAAAAAAATTGATATTTATAGCAAGGATAATCTTATCTTAATAAAAATTGAATGTAATATCGAAATTCTATTTTGTGTATTATTGGAACGTTTCCAGATTAAATTAAAATCTTTCTTAGAATTATGAAATTCGTGTTATCTCTAATTCGACGAATTTTATACTTCTTTCAAATATACTTGGTTGGTTGGTTGGAATGGCGCAGGGACCTTTATTCTGACAATGAAAATCTTACAAATGTCCAAGAATTGGGGTACTAAAATCTGAAGAAACCAAATATTAAGTAAATTTTTTATGGATAATTTATAATTTTATATAATTTGGAATTTTCAATTTTGACAAAAAACAGCAACAGCGTCACTTTCCGGACAAACTGTTATTTTGTATGGATCGCTTATAAAAGTAGTTGGAAGTCAAAGATAATGTTTAAATATAGTTTGATTCTAGATTGTACAGAAGTTTTGCTGCGCGACATTTTTTAAACTTTCTGATACAAAACTGAAAATTCTATATACTTTTTTCATAGTTTACATTTCAAGTTTGCAATGATTTTAATCAAAAGTTGTTGATATTTAAAATATCTTTCAATATTTTTAATTACAAATTCTTAAAATTATTACAAAATTATCTTCACATATTCCACTGAAAGATGGACTTGAAAATTGACCTTATTATAAAACAACAAAACTTCATAAATAAACACATAAACAATTTTTATGTATTTTTGGCTTGTTATAGTAACCTAATTTCTTGGTCTGAAAAGGATTTTTTTACATAAGGATAAAATTTTAACTAGAATACCACAACAACAACAAAATTTAAGTTATTTTTCATTTTTTTTTAATCCTTAGATTTTGTTATTGCCATTGCTATGATGCCCTTCGCCTTTAAGCTATCCTACTTAACATTTAAGGCCTCAACAACAACAATATAATTTCCACTTATACACAATAATTATTATCCCACCTACAACAAGTTTTCCTTTTAATGATTTTCTGTTTTTTATTTTTGTTTAGCTTTTATGACTGAAGGTCATAATATTTTAAATAACAAATTTTAGAAATTTAGTATAGAAACTTATGGGTATGTTAAATGTATATAAAAACTAAGAATTATTTTAGTTGTGTTTTTCCAAACAAGTTTGAAGTTAGCTAAGTAAGCGTATTTGATGCTCAAAAGTTCATCTAGAAGAGCAGTACGTCTGTAACCATGATAGCAATAAATATTTAATCTTGAACAACTGAATCTTTTAAGTGGTGATTTCTGGCCCACCCTATTTACAATATGTTAAATAATGTTACGAGGTTACGACAAGAAGATGAAAAATTTGATTTAACCAATAAAAAGGAAAATTATAAAAATATTTACCAAAATAAACCTAAAAAAACTTTTATTTTACGATATAAAAAGTATAATTATTTTCATAGAATTTAGTAATAAGTATAAAGTTGAAAATCAGAAAATGGAAGAGTTTTAAGTACCTCTCTAAAAAAATATTGGTACATTATCGTGAAAAATATCTTTTTTCTGTATGTCAATCTAGAAAAAATATAAATGAAAATAAAAGTTATTTATAACATTTTCATTTCTTCGAAATTCTAAAGTTATTTATAAATTTTCTTTCAAATAATTTCAAATTTCAATAATATTTTCTTTATGTTTTTTTTTGGTTTTTTTGAAATATTTCTGGAATAATGTTATAAATAGCTTCAACGCCAGTAAATCGAGATTGGCAATTTAATCAGATTAAAAACTTGACTGAAATTAATGTATTGATATTTCGTATTTGTAGGCTTTATTCAAATAAACATTAATAATTTTGTTTACGCAATTAGGGTTTCTTTGTTAGAGCCCAATTTTTTAAAAATATTTTATTTGTTTGACAGAAAAACTATTAATTATTTATTAAAGATTGGTTAAATGCAGAGACAAATAGAGTATAAATACGTTATTAATTAATTAACAGCCTTGTTTACTATATATTAAATAGTTTTGCATTTTCTGAATCCTTCAAATATACGAGGGATTGCAACTCACAAAGTACATTTATATGTTAACACTTTGTGCTCGTTACAGAAACTGTGAACATAATGGAATTTATCACCAACATTTCAAGATATTTAGTATTGCATAAAATTGTACTTAATTGATCATTAATGACAAGCGACAAAAGTGAGAATCAAATACGCTAGAATTAGACTACGGTTAGTGTAAAAAGTAACACCACTTTCCCACCAGACAAAAATAAGAATATATACGAAGCATGTATACTGTATTTATCATCATTATTCAACGGACTCATGGTAGAGGTTAATAATGACATTGGTCCTAGGGTACAAAAAGTCACTGATATTTATCAATAAATGCTCGCGGATAATATGCGTAATAAAATATATTCAAACAAGATCCAATCATAGACTAGATAAATATGGAATCTAAGGTAGAAGTACGAACCTCTGCTTGGCCAACAAAAGAGATATATTGTGCCCACCCTATTCTAGTATATAGTCAGTGGTTTCCCAGGTTTCTATAGAAGCTCAGATTTTTCCTGATGCAGAACTCTAATTTTGTGAGGAATTAATTTTAATTTACCAGATTTGTCACCCATTTTTACTCTACGCAAATGTTCCACAATTTCCTCATAGAACCGAATAGAACCGAACATCATTATTATCAGACTTTTCGATGTTGCAATGACATGTGTATACATGACAATTATTATAATGTAGCTCGGTTATCCAATCATAATTGAAATACAAATATGTAAGAAATAAGGGAAGTGAATTGGAAGAACACAAAATATTTGAAAAAAAACCAGATAAATCGAGAGCTATGCGCAATAATTAGAAAGAAACCCTAGAGAAAAGAGAAAAATAGATCAAAAATTATCAGGAAAAGATCTATAGGAAAATAATTTAAAATACGTAATTAAAGAGAGTGGCTTGCAACCGATTAAGATGGTGAGGAAATGTGTAATCGTACAAAACTTAATTTACTATACTAACAAATATTTACCAGTTTTTCCAACACTTTTCCAAACAAATTCTATCCCACGCCTAACACAACTCAGACAATATTTAATTAAAACAAATTGAAATAGACCAAATGTAAAGCATACAAATATCATGTGCTAACTTCAAAAATGTTTTAAACACAAAAACAATTTAAAATGTCCTTCTGGACTATCATCATTTTATGTATAAATTTAGTTATTGTTGTATAGGTCAATTAATATTTTTAGCTTTCCTGTTTTGTGCCAACAAACAAAATTGAATTTCCTTTAATTGTTTTCCACTTCAGTCACGTATATTACACAGCAAAAAAGAAATAACAAATAAATTCAAAAATAGAAATATTTATGCTCCACTCTACAAAAAGACTCTAAATAAGATAGTAAAAAAATGTACAAATATAAAGTTAATTAAATTAAAAATAATTTCGGAATTTTGTGTTATTTATATTTTCCTCGATGCTGTTGGCTTCATTTATTCCTGTTAATGGTATGAGGTAAATAAATTTCTTACTTCATTATCTACTAAATTACACTCTCATGATTTCTTATCACCAAAAAAAGAAACAACAAAATTTTATATAATTTCTTAAATTTTCCACAAAAAAAAATCAACGATCAATTTTCATTTCATTTAGCACGTAATTTAATAAAAAAGAAAATTGTGTAAAATAGAAAATTTAGTTAATTTCTTTTGTTTTTTACTGTGCTGATGGATGAAAGGTGGTTTAAACATACAAAATTATTTATGCTGAAGAAAATGTTAATTTGAAATTGTTTTTTTTTTTTTGGCTTTTAAGATTTAAGAATAAAAATAAGATAATTCTGGAAAATAATTTTATTTTATATTTTTTAAGGAAGTAATAAATCAAAGTAAATGAAATGAAAAACAAAAATAGTTTTCGTGATAAAAATAAGAAAATTTGAAATAAAAATTATTTAATTTATATTATACAGTAGTTTTATGAGGTGATTTTTCAAATAATTATGAATTATATACAAATTAATATTCGTTAATGTAGGGTTCATTCATTTCAAAGGCTCCGCAATCCAAATCGAATTTAATTTAGTCTTCTTCAATAATTGAGGATTCATGACATTTTATTTTAATTAATTTTATTGCACTAATTTTATATGGATTCCAAACTAGAAGTTTAATTATAGTGAACAAACTTTTAATTGTGACATGCTAATAATAGTTAAACATTTGTTGTAGGCAGCAAATGGCCTCAACTGTTAGCAATTTTCCCAGTCTTCAAACTACAATGACATATTGCAAATTTTTGTTATTGGTACTGCAAATTTTTGTTATTGAGTCCCTTTAGAGCTGAATATTACGCGGAACCTAATGCATCACAGCATAGCACACTATAACTACGCCACCAATATCGTCGTGTTACCTACCCTACACTGCAATTTAAAATACTTTTGTGGCAGTTTTTATGTGATCCTTAAATTATAAAAAATTAACAGCCATCCTCAAACTAAAACTTATAAAACCTTCGTCTTCGTAAGGACAGAATATCCATAACATTATGTACCTTATGTATATTATGTATAAAAGGAAAATCCTTCATTTAAATGTGTTAATATTCGCTAAATGAGTTGGTATTATGTATCATTAAACAAAATAATTGAAAATTGTCAAATCAATGTTTATAAACATTTCGTGCAACATTTAAATATTCTAAGTATCAAAGTATTCAATATTCTAAGCTTCTGTTTATATTAAGTGATCACATATAACAAAATAGATCTCACATCCCACATTAAGAAGGTAATAAAGATTATTATAAAATAGCATACTCTAATTCAAGATCTTGCCAATAGGTCTCACACCTCATTATATCGTAAAATGTACTTTATTTCTAACCTTTAAAAAGTAACTTATCGTGGTAAACCTTCACCAAAAATTGTAGTAAACTCCATAAAATAAAAACAAATAAGCGACAACAAAATCTGCTGCTACTAGATGGCGCTGGATACTTTGAAGTTTAATTTAATATGATAAAATTTAAAATATATTAAACACCTCACGTTAGAAACCTAATAAAGAGTAGAACCAAATTATTGTAAATTTTGTTAACTATAGGATGAGGCTGTAATTAATTCTTAAAATATATATGTATTTTAAACTGTTTTTAGATAATCGTACACATAAACTTCAACTATCGCTTACTTTCATTTTTATTAAAAAATAAAACATTTTTTTCGTAAAACATTTTTTATTTAAATCAATTTATTGTGATCATTACTGAATGTTTTCCCACTTTCAATAAAAGGCGGATTTTCCAATACCTTCTCTTAATATTTTTAGGGTGGATTCAATCAACATTTTCAATTATAATAAAATATATACATATCGTACGAAAATTTACATATTACTCGTAATCGTAACTCCCTACAGATTATATGAACATTTTACATATAAAACACAAATTGTTTATAAAATATTCAATAAAAACAAAGAAACGACACAAGGAAATCACACAAATAAAAAAATTTAATATTTAATATTATATTATATAAAATATAAAATATTTATATATAAAAAAAAAATACAATTTTTTATTATTAAAATATTATTATATTTTTCATTCCACAAACACAGAAAATATTTACACTTCCCTAACAACTTTGACCCAGTTTTTTTTTGAAAATTTGTAAAACTTCCATAATTTTTCTGTTTATTTTTTATATTTTGTGAATTAAAAATTTCCTATATTTAAAAGGTTAAATAATTTTATAATTAAACGACAAAATAAGAAAAGGACGAATCATTAAAACAGCTGCCTCATTAAATATATTTTATTATAATTATTTTGTAAATATATGTACGAGTACGAATATCCTTTTTTTTCATATATAAATATATTATAAAATTTTATGGTGTTTAAGCAAAAAAAAAAATCTTTAAGTATAAAATTTTCTTACAAAATGTAAAACTATGTATAAAAATGGTATACGTAAAAAATATTTACCAACAGAAAATTTATATAAATCATTAAAAATTTATATATAAAAAAAGGGAAATGTTTTGTTATATTCTTATATCATTATCAATTTTTTTTTTATTTATTTTGCCAGGATATGAATTATTTCCTTCCATCACAACATTTCCAATTAACAAAGAAAATTTTGCAGTTTTCTTAAAAGTTTAGGGTTTTTTTTTATTTATATAAATATTTATTATTTATGTGTATTTTTGAGGCCTTATTAGAATTTTAAGGATGAAATTTTATTTATGACTTCTTTTTAGTACAAAAAATTAGTTATATTAATACTTTTCTGTCTGTCCGGGTGTTGTAAACTTTAATAAGTTGTAATTTTACATAGAATTTAAACTTAAATGATGTTGAAAGATATTTAGAAAATGTGCTGAATATGCAGCGGGCTATTTAGCTTTCACCCGAATACGTTTTTCAACTAATAATGTCATAATTTAACATTTTATAAATATATAGGAAAATTAATGCTGCCGTTAATGTTTGATAGGTAATTATAAAATATAAGATTTTATTAGTCAAGTTTAGTCAAGGGGCGATGCATTGCACCATCTATTCTTATTAAACTCTAAAAGTATAGAATAAATATAGCGATACTAAATTCACTACACGTTAAAATTTGATTATATAACATAAAACCTTTAGATTAGGTTATAAATGGGTCGTTAAGGCAGAATTACGAACCTCGAATCACGTCCCTTCAAGTATCCATTATGTTGGCTTTTAAAAATGCCACAGAAAATTTCGGGTACGATGAAGGGCCGGTCAGCCCCTATTCTAGCTAGTTTATCGGCAATCTTTCAAGAGCATAAAACCTTTAAAAAGCTCTCCAGTTTTTTAGCAGAAGCAATTTTCTATTTCAAATAATGTTTTTTTTAGGCAACACTGAAATTTTAGAAAATTTAAATTATACAATTCAACATTGGCGGATATGGAAATTGCTCACAATATTTGCAAATTTATTTATCGTTCTTAGTTATACGTTTATACGTATTTAGTCTTACCATACCATCCTCTTTAAGTCTGCCTACCAAGTGTTTAATTAGTTGTAGTTCTACTATATTATTTTATAATATTTTCTTGCCCTTTTGGTATATTGGAGGAATACTATGCCAAATATCTTATGAAGTATACGTCTTTCGAAAACTGTTAAAGCATTTTCATCTGTTCTTCTAAGGCTCAAAGTTTCACACATGTTACCATTGATATTTTAACACTTTTTATGGACATCTTAGCGGATCTTGATACTGTCCTGGTTTTTAAGATTTTGGTATTGGCGAAGTAAACTACTCTCTTACAATACCGAAAATGACAATAGTTCAAAAATATAATTATCAAAATCATTGATAGAAAATAGTCCTTACAAATAATTTATAATTAAAATCAAATTAACTGAACCGGAAATTGATTACTTATTATAAAAAAAAATTGAAAATAATTTTTCAAAATTTCCATTAATCAAACCATCAAGCATCAAGGTTCTAAAAATTAAAAATGTATACGTCTATAAATAAAAACTTTTATATAAACATTTAGCGTACATAAATTTTACATGATTTTTCATATAGTTTTGGATTTTATTGTTCAGTTTTATTTTTATAAAATATTTATAAATAGTATAATAATAGAAAATTTTTCCTCTATTTTCTATAATGAATTTTCCGGATGTACGCATTTATTATGAATTTTGATTTTTCCAATAAAAATTATTATTATAGTTTTGTTCAAGTGTGTTTTTTTTTTAGATATTTTTGGAACAGTGTAGCTAGGCATTTAACGAACGGAAATAGATATTTATAATAATTATTAGATTTTGAATTTGTAAATATTCTAATGTGAAAGAAAATTACGAAATTATGGAATGTAATGTTTCCAAATAATCGACTCTGAATTGTAGTCAATTCGAACATAGGGCAAAGTTGTATGGAAAATTTGATTTTTAGTTATTAATTAGATTACATAATTTAATTTGATTAGTTCAGTTTCCAATAAGTTTTTTTACTTGTAATACGATTTTTTAGAGAATACTTCGGCATGAATTTTATCAGGTTTAGAAATTTCAGTAATTTCTTATCGTAATCATAAATTAATTAAGATTGAGTTCGTAAGGGTGGGAATTCAGTAGTATTCTAAGTTCTGTAGTCTTCTACTAACAGAAGATATGTTAAAAGTATTCCTCATTTCTTCGCATCAATGTGCAGTATTTTCTCTGAAGATTATGTATCTGCGCCAATACCAGAGTAGAAAAATATCGTTTTACCTGTTTTCATATAGATTAGATAGTTGTTCTTTTGTTGGTGTCTGAGTCGTATTTACATTCTATCCATATAAGAGTAATCAAATAGTGTTCAAATATCGTAGTGGGTACGGTACCCAATAAGTTTGTATATTGCCTATTTCTAGCCAGTTTGAGTTCATGCTCATTCCCATCGATTAACCTGGTGACCTGGTGACTAGATATGACCTTTATAGTTTATGTTTTCACACTAGTATACTAAATTTCACAAACTTATTTGAATATTACAACAATTTCATAAAGTAAATTTTGTCAAACAGTAACAAAATGTTTTACATTTTCTCTTTCAAGTAAAAATATTTACAATTTAAAAATTCTTTTATTAATACAAAAATAAAAATAAATAATTTAAAATATACAAAAATAATTATTGAAAATTTCTTTTACATTTCAAAATAAATTTATTTAATGGATGTTTTTGTGCATATCCACTTTTAAAATTTAGAAAAAAAAAAAAACAATTTAAATCCAGGATTTCGAAATCCTTTTAAAACTAATGTATATAGACAATATTTATGTAGATTTATATCTTTATGCTTTATTTAAACATTTTAGTTGTGCACACATTTATTTCTTTTCATTACACAAAGTGGTTTCGATTTTCAAAAAGTCTTATTTAATGTCTAGCAATATTCCATATATCATTAACCAATTCATTTACCTATGTAGCCCTATAGCTCTGTCTGCCATTAGTAATTTTCTTTGATAGAAAAAAAAACGTATATTATAGTACTTGAAAAGCTTTTCAAAAGGAAAATATTGTACATTAATAATCAATTCTATTAAAATGGCTTTAAATGAAAATACTTTCCACACTACAGAAATAAATATTAACTTGTTTATTAAAATACCGATAAACATGGAAAATTATAATTTTGTTGGAAAACTGTAGAGAAAGTTTATGTTTTTGAATACTAAATCAATGAACCTAATCTAGAGCTGCAGGGATTTAGGTAGGATAACCTAAATTTATTAGCATCTCTTATGAAATTGCTCTGCGATCGCTAGGAGAACTGAATTAGTTAATATTAAATAGATGAGATCTCAATATCTAGTTTACTTCTCAAGTTTGATGGAAGTATGATATCATTCGAATTAAAGATATATATTTGATCTATAAAACGTATTACAACGCATCCAAGTCGTACAAATGAACCCTGACTGAACTATAATGAAGCTTTGCGGCTACATGAAAATTTTATGTGAAATTTAGTTTTTTTCGATAATTTTAGGTGGATCGAATAGAGGAAAAAACTATGAATTATATTTTTCAATAAAATTGTTTCCTGATATTTGTTTAAAATATGATTAGAGTTATGTAATTCGAATGGTAGAATATTTATTCATTTTAATGAATTAAGTTTTATGATAAGTTATAACATTAAATTAGAAAACTTATTACTTAATTTTGTTCACAAAGAAATTAACCATAATTTAAATTGCAATTCATCATTACAAAGTACATTTTTTGTAGTACTTAACGAAATTGAATCATTATAACATAAATATCATGAATTGCATTTAAATTCTGTACAGTTTATGGATAAAAAAATTTATTTATATCTGGACTGGTAACATTAATCACTCTGTCCTTTAGATAAAAGTAAATTTTGTGTACAAACTTCAATTAAAAAACGACAGTTAAAAAAAAAATCTAATAAAAGAGATGAAATATGTCATATCCGATAAATATGTAGCGTTTCATTTTGAAAATTAATTTCATATTAAAAAAACCAATATAAATCATCAAAAATGCGAATTCATTTTTATGATTTTATATATCTTTTTTTTATGTTTGTCATTAATAATAATAATGCTAAAAGAATTGGGGAAATAATTGAAAAATTATATTTCAATCATGTTTTTCAATTGTACAGGATATCGAAATATTCATAATATATTTAACTAATTCAAGATTTATTTTAAAAATATAATTTTTATTTTCTTAATATTTGCAGAAAATATGAAGATCAATGCAAAAATGGCAACTCCGATTGAGGAAAAAGTGGACCAGAATCTGAAGGTAATTAATTAAAGAAATAATTATTTATAATATTTTATTATAAAATTGTTTTGTTAGTTTTTAAAGAATGGGAATTATGAGATCTGCTGCGCACGGTCACATATTTAACCTCCAGTCAAACGCTGTATCATTGTTACAACATTATCGACCTATCCGACTTCTTTATTGAATTAAATTATTCTGCGTCTTCAAGATTTTCTAGCAAGAAATGACCAAATTTCCTAAATCTTTTATGTTGGACCGAAGTTTAATGGTACAAAAAATGTTCCATTATCTCGTCCTTCTTCATAATCTTTGACTTTAAAAATTAGCGTCTATAAAATTAAGTATAATAAAAGAATTTCTTTTGCGTATACACAAAATAATGTCAAGATTTACAGTGTTAGCTTAACCTCAAGCTTAACTAAACTGATTATGTATCAGAGAAATGTCATTGAGATTTATCTTATCTTCTATCATCATTTTTAAGCTATGGCACTGAAACTAATCAGACCCTACTATAACTTTATATTTCTAAAAATAAATTTTGTGGAAATGTTTCGATTATTTTCATTTTAACCAACAGAACAGCGTTACAAATAATTTGAATTCAAAAAGAAGTAAATTCAATTTGTAGTTCATTAGTTGTTTACCAAAGCTCTTGCTAGGGTTCGCAACTTTACTGTAATAATTGGATACTGCTTTGGCTGGATAAGACAAAACAAAATTGACTGCAGTTCAATAAAAGTGACTGCAGGACTATTATTGTTCAATACGTCCACTAGATTGTTAAAGCTGTGTTTTACAGTATATTTCATAAAACATTAAAACTGTGTAAATAGCTTACAACTGTCCAGATCACAAAAATCATTATAGCTTTATGGAAACGATCTTATGTCAAATAGTGGCGTTAATGTCCCCTGACAAATAATTAAGATTATTGTTGAAAACTTTTAAAAATATTAAACAACAAACCCTAAAGTTTAAATTTCTGTATGCATATATTAAACATCATGGAAATTAAATCAACTTGGAAATTATATAATTCCACTTGGATTATGTGTAAATGATAGATAACCAAGTAAATTACGAATATTAATTAAAAAAGATTATATTTAAATAAATTAGTTATCGTAAAAATAATATATATATAAAATAATGATACATAATTAAAACAAATTATTTTAATAAAAATAAACACTAATTTGCATAATCATGTAATATAGAAATTAACAAATAATCATTAATATTTTTTGTTAAATTTTAGATTCGAACTGGAATGGTAACAGTTAGTGATGGTAAAATAAAACCAGAACCAGTACGATTACATTTAACTATGGAATTATTGGTTTTACAAAAATTTGAAATTGTAACGCCAACAAGTACATCAACAGGACCACCAACAGAATCAAATGTAAGTAAATCATTTTTATATTTTTGTACTCAGAAATATCAATAAAGTTTCGGATAAATTCGAAAATTAAAGATTCCCATCTAAGTTTCCAAATTATATTAAATTCTTATAGTTATAATTGTAATCCTATATACTAAAAGCACTCAAATCGATCCAAAAATTGCTTGTTTTAATGTTAAACCTTCAGCACACTCAGTTCTATTGATTTTGAAACAATTTTGAAATTAATAATATTAATTAAATATTATAATTAAAAACAAATTCTAATTACTAATACAGGAACGTATGGTTCAAATAACACGTAAAAAAGTTGGTGGCCTAGGACTAAGTATAAAAGGTGGTGCTGAACATAAACTACCAATTTTAATATCAAGAATATATAAAGATCAAGCAGCTGATATAACTGGTCAATTATTTGTTGGTGATGCTATAATTAAAGTAAATGGTGAATATATAACAGCATGTCCGCATGATGATGCTGTTAATATATTACGTAATGCTGGTGATATTGTTGTCCTTACAGTTAAACATTATCGTGCTGCAACACCATTTCTCCAAAAACAATGTAAGTATTAGATCGTTTGCTTTAATTAATTTTAATTTTGTTTGTTAATTATAAATAATTTCGGATAAAACTAATTTTAAATTAAATTTTACTCTTATTATTTTAATTACAGTATCAAAAGAAACTCCAGATTCAGATAATGATGCAACATGTGCTGAATTAAAAGCTGACGAAGGTTTTAAATCATCCGTAAATAATGGTAGTGGTAGTAGGCCACTATCGATTAGTTCAGAACCAGAAAAGAAATGGATAAATATTGTTTCAGGTAAATAAACTTTCATTTTTGGTTTAATTACCTTGAAGCGTTAAAGATTAAAAAGCGTATAGATTATAAATATATACTCAAGGACGAAATTATATACATTATAATACACTAATGACTTAACATTATAGAAAGGATATAAAATTGAGTAATTGTGGCACGCCTTTTACGGTTTTATATTGAAAATGAAGGTTATTATTGTCATTAATTATTTACTTAGTTTCCAAATGTTAAATAAATAGTTTATTTTTATTGTGATTTTTGTGATTTAGTTTACCTTTAAAGTCACTTTTAATTGATTTTCGTTTTCTAAATAGTATAAGGAATACGAATTTGAAAATTTTTAATCGGAATATCAATATATTTAATATTTCGACGTTGAAATCCAGTGGCGGAAATATTTGTAATGTATAATCCCACGTTTCCTGAAAATGGGATCATGAAAAAGGATCATGTATTTAACAATACAATTATATAGAATAAGATTTTCATTAAGGCGTTTTATTGCGCTACAAACATAAATATCGAAACATAGGCGCTATCTAAAGTTTCTATTATTCTTCAATATTTATAATAAATTTTGATATTGTTGTATCAGAGCTACAAACGTCAATTATTGCAATTATTCTTAAACCAGGTTCAGTAAAATATCAGCTTCTTTTGGCTTTTCCCATAGGTCAAATATTGTTAATAAAATCTGGAGCAGTACAGCCGGTAGTGTCTGCTCCTTCAGTGAAAAAAATAATTTTAATAATTTTGCTTGTAGTGCTGAGTTTCTTTTGTGATGGTCTTTGATAGTATTTTGTTAACGTAGATCCAACCAAGTAGCTTTGGAAACGTAGATCCAACCATTTTGAGAGTCTTTAATAAATTTTAATATGTACTAGTACAGATACGCTTTATTATACAATATTTTCGAAATAAGATAATGTACTTAATTCCATTTGGTTGTAATTGCACCGCCACTGATATTTATATTGTTCCATCATTGATAACATTATAGTTTCGGCAACTGTGGAGCACGCTGTATGCCATAAAATTCAATAAAAATATTAAACAACCAATTGACTTTAATTTTCATAATTTCTTAACCACTTGTATTTAAAAAAAAAAAAAAGTTTTTACTAAACGCGACTCAGTTGGACACCCTTTTCCGTAAACCCCAAAAAAAAATATAAAACAAAAAAGATTTATACAACACGCTAACTGCTTCAAAAGTAAAGCCATTAATATTACACAACAATAAAAAAAAACGCATAACAACCTTCAGTTTTTGGTTATTTTTAATTTGATCAATTTTTTTTTTATCAAAGCTTCTATTTTTTACTATTTTTTATATAATATTAAATAATTATTTACATTTTTATATTTTTATTTCTTTTATTTTGGTTTCATTATCCTCTCTGTTTAGTGCCCTTGATGATGGCGTATGTCACGCGATATATATATGGTACAGATAAATTACGACCGAACGCATTTGAAGTTCGAGGTTTAAATGGTGCCTCAACTGGTATTATACATTGCGATGATTTAGCAATTTTAAGTCAATGGCTCAAATTAATAACAGATAACGTAGTTGGATTAACACATTTACAGGTAATAAAATTACAAAAAAAAAAATTATATAATTTAAATTTACTATTTTACCTTCTTTGTGCGGTTTCAATGAAAAATACTTGAAGTTTTTTTGGATTATTTCTGCACAGCGGCGGCGGTAGGCCACCTACAAGATGATAAAAAAAACTGTTTTTTAAATATTTTCAATGATTATCGATTCTTTTGCATAATAATCTGAATATAAATAATTTTTTTTCATTTAAATATTATTATAAATTTTTATCACACCTTTTTGTATTCTTTAATTCCATGATAATTTATTTATGATTTTAATAATAATAATAATATTAATTTAAAATTTCAATTTCAATTTCTTGTTTTTTTATATTTTATTACCAGATGAAATTATACAATAGAAATTTTGCCGTAGGTGAACGTATCGAATATATGGGTTGGGTTAACGAAGGTGTCATTAATAATAACATATCATGGCAAAGTTATAAGCCAAGATTTTTAATACTTAAAGGAACTGAAGTAATGCTATTTGAAGCACCACCGGTAAGTTTTTTTTATTGAATATTGATAATTTTCTTCATTTTTTTTTACTTTTCGAATTCAATTTAAAAGTATAAATTTTTACAGGTTATTTTTATGATTCTTTATATGAAAAGGATATATGAAAATTTAATTTTGATATGGTTTTTGTATGGTATTACTGTACAGATTTCTGTTAAATGTCATTATCTATATTTAACGATGCTTTGTGGTAGAATAGATTTTGTTTATTTCTAATCTGTAAGAAAAAATACTCGGTAACGTCGTCTGTACACAGACCAAAAATGCTATTTACTAAGGATTAATAAACCTAGTTCGGTTTTGAAAACATTTGGTGTAGGGTTAAGTTAATTAATAGCGAAACAATATTTGTTTCAAGTCCTTATTTAAATCATTATGCCCTAAGAAACTACAGTAATTATAATTAAATATCCTTCGATAACACTATACGTCTTAAATTATAACATAAACGGATGCTGCTGCACACTACTCCACACTACTTATTTAGGGTGCCGAAAAAGTTAAATATTTGAATATTTCCCATAAAGTCTAAGAATAATCTGAAATTTTAAATCTACTCTTAACTTACTTTAATAAGACAAATGTAAAATATCATAAAGCATCTTATCCACAAATTAGAAATTACTTTCGAAAATGACAAAATTATCATTAAATGGAAAATCTAAAAGAAAATTAACCTAATTTGATAATTCTTTGAATAAAAAATTATCAATTTTCTATTATAACTCAAATAACGTTTTTGCACAATACAAAATTACTGATTTCTTATTCATTTTCCAATTATTGAAATGACATAAATACTAAATTTTCATGAAAAACTATATTTTCAAAGCACGTAAAGTGAAAATATAACGAGAAAAATTGTTATTTGTTTGGTAGTACGAAAAATATTGAACAAAACTATAATCTTGATGCCAGCAAAAAGAAACCCTAAATTCCCAACAGATTTAACTTCTTATTCCATTATATTAAACTTCTCTCTGTAAAACAAAATAAATAAACTTTTGCAAGTACTAAAATTGAATATAAATTTATAATAAAAAAAAATCCTTTTCGCTAAGCTAATTTTAGATGTGGTGCTGGAAACGAAACACCCCAAGTAAATTACAAGAAATTTTAATTTAATCAATTATAAAGATCTGAAAACCAACAAATTTCATATAAAGCTATTTCTAACAAAACGTAGACATATGTCAGTTATTAATGAACCTCATTACTTAACAGTAATACAGATTAAATTAAATAAATATTATAAAACATATGGTGAAATTGTTGATTGTTTTGTATATGGGGAAATTCTAACAATTTAAATAATTAAAATTTAATTTGAGTAAAATTTTAATGGTAATTAATTTGTATAATGTTTCTTATATCTTAAGGCTTTAAATACTAAAGGATTAATAAAATTCAATCATTTTTCTTGTACGTCATTTATTAAAACAATTGTATGTGTTAGTCTGTACGTTTGTTATTGTTTATTCTCCGGCGGGTTTTGAAGGATATCTTTAAGTTCATTAATTTCAGACCAATTTCATTGCTGAAAGTCACTATAATTATCCCTTAAGATTTTGGTGCCCAAATCCTTGGTACTTTATAATCTTTCTATTTTCAAAAGTATTTCAAAGAAATACAAATGTACCCGCATTAATGATTGACCCGGCAATATAACATTTCTAATATTTATTTACAATTCCAATTAAAATATAAAACTTCTAAAAATACAACTTTCTCAGACACCAATTTTACTTACTGTATTCCATTCAACCCTAAATATAGTTAAATTTGAAGTATATAACCCTTTTTAATTTATTCAACAATCAGATAAATTCTAATCATAAAATAAAAGGTTAACCAAAATCTACTTAAAAAAAACTTTAACACGAAATGATAAATTTCCCAAGTGACCTTAATTATAGACACAAAATTAATTCTCATCCAAGTTTTGTCCTCCAACCAAAAAAGTTTTTCCACAAAAAAAAAACAACGACAAAACTTCATTCTGGTACTATAGATAATTTCGTTACACATACATGACATTATCAAATTTTCATATGACATAACGTCCTCAAAATTTCTCTTTATTACAACATAAAACTTTTTAACATTCTGCACATACGTATAAAAAATAGAATTCTAGCCAAGGGGTAGACCAAAATTCAGAGTTGTTATAACAATTTGTAACTAATTGCTTATAAAATGTCAAATCCTTAGAATATTTATATTGAAGTTAAACGGCGAACATATACTATAAATCAGCTATGATACTTCTTACGAGTAGTCATTGAGGCATTCGTACTATTTTATCAAATCAGTCACATATGATTAGAAGAGGTATCACAATAAGTCATATGGCTACATTCATGTTGCCCTACCTTATTTCAAATTTAAGTTTTATTGAATTTACCACGTCAAAATGTTCATAAAACTATCAATAGGGTAACAAACCAATAACTAATTACATTTATATAACCTAGAAGACGTATAAAATAATTCGGAAATTTTAATATGGACCCAGTGAATAATTGATTTCAAGATTTATGCGCATAAATTAGATTACAAAACTTTAATTCGGATTTGAGCAAATTTCCATTTTTACAACCGAATCTTTCTATCACATTAATTCAATAGTTATTACACAACTCTTCGTTAAGTTTGTGCAAAAGTTATTATATTAAAAATAGTAATCATAAAAATAAATCTACAAAATTAATGTTATAATTTGGGAAAATTTGTTTAGGCTCCTTTCTATTATGTCCACTACTTAATTTGATAAATTGTGGGTTGCTTTACGAAAATTAGAATTTTATTAATTAATATGTGAATTTGTGAAAAATAATATAAATATTTAATTTTCACTAAAATTATATTTAAATTAATTAAATTTCTATATCAAATTAATTATTTTTTCAGTTAAATGTTGCTGGTCTGTCAAAAGCGTTAGTTACATATAAAGTTTATCAAACAATGTTTCGTGTTGTTAAAGAATCAGAAACAGTAGATTCACGTCAACATTGTTTCTTATTACAAAGTTCAGGACATGAACCAAGATATTTAAGTGTTGAAACTAGACAAGAATTATTACGAATTGAAAATAGTTGGAATGCAGCTATTGTAACAAGTGTCATTAAACTTGGTGTAAGTGTTAAATAATTGTATATATTATAAATTAATTATAGTAAGATATTTTCAAAAAATTAAATTACATATTTAATAGTTATTCACTTTCCAGTGACCGACACTATGTCGTTCATTGACATACATGGAAACAAAAATTTCCAAGTATGTAGTGATTGTTCATATGCAAAGGTCTGAGTAGTTTACCCTATTATATATAGCAATTTTTTAATTCATTTTTAATTATAATGAAAAAATTACAATATTTTTTTTGTTTTTTTTTTATAATAGCGTAAAACTTTTGCTGTATCTCATCACGGTAAAAGTGGTGGTTTAACATTAGACTGGCAATCAGGATTCTCATTAGCTGAAGGTGCTGATGCAACTATTGCATGGCAATATAAATTTTCACAATTAAGAGGTTCTAGTGATGATGGAAAATCTAAATTAAAATTACATTTTCAGGATCATGAAACACGTGCTATCGAAACAAAGGTAAACACTAATTTATCAGCCAATGATAAAAATAAGCATTTGTAATTTTGAATTTAATGTTATTGGAAATTTTAATGACATTTTGATTTCAGTTAAAAAGATTTTTTGATAAAAATTAATTTTAATAGATTTTATTATGCTTTTAGTTAAAATTTAAATGCTTTATAAATTAATTACATATAATTAAAAATCATTTTCAATACTTTTAATAAAATTAATTTTGGAAATACTTTTAGCGCCACTTTTTCATTGTCTCTAGTTAAAATTTTAGTCAGACCAACTGACAGTTACAGTGACCTATTTAAAATTGAGTTTTTAAATGTTCCAGTTAAATATTAACTGGAACATTTAAATATTAACTGACAGTTAAAATATTAATTTAATTGATTAGTAACTTCCGATTAATCTTCTAGTTAAATTTTAACTAATAACTGACATATTAAATTTGTTCAAAAAAATTAAATAAAAAATATAATTTCGACATTTTGCGGATTATCTTAAGGCATTTGTTTTAAAATAAAAATGCATTTAAAGTCTCTCGAGTATTACTTAAGATACTAATCGGTAATTAACAATTTATTAACGCAGACATAATGAAAAAGTAGCTCTTAATAATTTATATAGAATATTATAAGTAAAAGTAAAAGCTTTTTTTAATCATTTATTTATTTATTTATATATTACAGGAACTAGAATGCCAAGTGCTACAAAGTTTGCTATTTTGTATGCATGCATTTTTGACAGCTAAAGTTGCTTCTGTCGATCCAGCATTTTTAAGTTCAATTCAACAATCTTAAATTATTAATAATATTAATTTCATTTATAAATAAAAATTAATTTTATTTTTTTTACTTTATTCAAATTTGTAAATTACGAGTAAATATATGAAAAATAATATATAAAATATATTAAAAAAACAAACAAATTATATGACAATTTTTAAATATTTTTCCATTATAAAAATAAAAATAAATTAAATTTAAGTTCAAGAATTATTTACAAAAAATTTAAAAAAAAAACAAAATTGTTTTTGAATTAGTTTATAAGAAATTATTAATTATATAAATTATATCGAATTAGTTAATCGTTAAAAAATTAGATTTTATTGATTATAAAAAACAAAAAAACAAAAAATTCAAATTGAAAACGTAAAAAATATTTAATTTTAATATTATACAAATTAAAAAATGATATTATGAACAAAATAATGGTAAATGATAGCTGTGGAAGCATATAAAATGCTTGATCATAAAAATATATTTTACATAATATAATTGGAGGCCCTTCACTCTTATGTTTATTAGCTAAAAAAAAATAAATTATTATATAAAAATTATATAATTAAGTTTTATTTATATAAACTTGTTAATATCAAAATGTCAATTGTTATAAATTTAAATAATAAAAACTTTACTTTTGAGACTATACTTTCGTCAATTTTAAGTTTTTATGTTTGAGATAATAATGCTGCGCCGATGATGTCGCTACCACTTACAAATGTCAAAAAAAAAAAAAAAAACAATTTCAATATAGAAATATTATGTCAAAAGCTAAATTTTTTATAAAAAGATTTGAAATTTCAAAGTGGAAAAGATGAAAATTTTAAATCAAGTAAACTTTTCTGCAGAACAAAACGGAGTGGCACAGCGTCGCGGCTAGAGTATCTCCAGGGATAACGTTTTGTAAACTTATTAAATTCATTCTTTCGGCCAGTTTTATAAAGATAACTCTATTCCGGCCAATTGTCCAAAAATAATTCACAATTAACCGAATTCATAATTAACCATTTTCAGAATTGAACCAATATAAACTGACCGAATGTACAAATTTCGAAAATTAAATTTAACGAATATATTCGGTCAATTGCATACATTTTGTCAATTGCCCAATTTGGTATGATTTTTAAAATTCCAGAAACATTGTCCATATCAAACTTCTAGCATATCATTTTTATCTGATAGTTCTGACTTGTAATTGAAACAAATTATAATTCCATTTATCGTCATAAACTAAAGAAAATGATATTTATATTTACAACTGAACAGTTTCCTTTCAATATTTGGTTTGAAAAATAAGGATAATCAAAAAACTGTCAAAACTTTCTTATATGCAAAATATCATTTTCTATAGTTAATAAAATAACTATTCTAATTACAGTACTAGTCATTAAGATATCTCATATTCAATAATACAAATATAGCCACAAAACACTGATTTGCTTAGTGTTGTCCTATCAATTTGTCACTCTACAATTTGGCCACTTACAATTTTTATTCTATACAAACAATTAATTTTTCCGAATTTAAAAACTTATTATAGTTTCAACTTTTATGTTATAAAATCATTATATATTTTTTACATATTTGATATTTATGATTTAAGAAAACTTTCGAATTCTATATTCAATTATTTTGTAAAATGTCAAAAAGAATACAAAAAAAAACTAATAATACTCTTATGTTAAATTTAAGTTTAATAAGTAAATGAAAATGAAATGTAAATAAAATTTAAAAAAAATAAATAAGTAAAAAGATTGCACACAAAAAATTATTAACTTATGTGAAAATTAAAAACGCTTACCAAAATAAAACAATTTTTTTTTTTGTTTTTTCATTTTATAACACAAATATTTAAAATTATTTAAAAATTTTAAAATTTCTTATAATTAAATTTCTGAAATAATAAATTTTTTATTTTATATTTTACTTGTACCTCGAAAATTGTACTCTGGCAAAGAGTATAATTATGCTAAGATGTTTTTCATATACAAGTTACAAGCCTGGAATATATTTGATAGACGAATTTTTGATAAAGTTTTTAAGGTTAAATTACCATTTAAAAAAATTATATTTACTTTCTACACAGTTTCGAAATCTCTCTATTTTTGTTAATATATTTGAAAATCTGTACAAAATTTTATATTTGGTTAATGGCAATTTAACCTTAAAGCAAATCGAGCGTTCTATCAAATCGTTAAACTGATCGTTTAACATCTTATAGTATCATAATTTTTTGTAATATCTTTGTTCTGATCCACTAAGAATACAATAGTAGCACAATTCATGCTATTTACTGCCATAAATTTAAATACAAATAATTAAATTTAATTTTAAAAATATTTTAATAAGTACAAATTGATTAGTGTAAAATTGGAGTAGTTTCAAACAATCTTTTATGTACTTTTATCAACATATTCTTTAATTCAATCCAAAAAGTTCCTTTTTTTCATAACTTATGTCTTAACTGATATTATTATTAAAAGCAGCAAATACAATACGTCATCCTTACTAAAAATATTTATAGTTTTTATTACATTTTACAGAACTTGTCACTGCCCGACATAACTAGTCGTCACAAACAATATTAGATGTGGGCAAAAATAATTCTTTAAATTACTATGTCGGTAATTATCTGATTTATTACATAGTAACATAGTAAGGCAATAATAGTAATTCAGATAATGAGAAGTATCACTAGAATATTAGAGTTGCAATTGCATTACTCTGTAGACGTGTATAAACACCAAAAATAGTAGACTAAATTTTTTAAAAAATCATTTTTTTATTAATGTTGATATAATTAAAGCTGTCCTAACACAAAGATTTTATTAATATAATTTTCTTTAAAAAAGATAAATTAAAAATTATCTTAATTATTTTTTTTCAGTTAAATGTGTTATTTTGAAAATATAATCATAATCATATTTAGATATATCAAAAATTATATAATAAAAAATATATTTATAAAAAAGTTTAAGAAGACTATAAGAAACTTAATTAAATATAATTCGGATTAATTGTAAAAAAAAAAGAAAACTATTTAAGAAAAACTAAATTTGTTATTCAAAAATAAATAGATGAGAATTATTGTATATAAGTGGTAAGTAGATAATAAAAAATTAAAAAATATAAATAAATTATATATTTATGAAACAATATTTAAAATATATATCAATTATTTTTGTGCACATATTTACTACAAGTTTACCTTATCACAAGCATTCAATTACAAAAATACAAAAATAATTAAGAGCAAAATTTTTACTTTTTACAATTATTATTATTAATTTTCAATTAAAATACGCAAAAAATTCATATATACAATAAATAAATATTGATAGTAAAAAAAAATATAAATTTCTTAAAATTGTATCGGACATTGGAACTTTAGATTCAATTTGTTCCATCCGACGAAATGTACATTAGAATAAGGAATTTAATAGCAATATACAATGCTAATTTTTTTTAAAAAAATATCGATCATATCATTTGACAAATTCTAATAATACAACTAATAATTTAGTAGACGTTTTTCCACCGAATTATTCCATTCACGCTTATTTTTTTTAAAATTTTCGCTGCTATGAAAAGCATTAATAATTCATATATCAAAAAGCATATAGAAAGAGATCAAAACGTATATAAAAGTTTATGAATTGAAGCAAATTTGAATATTAAATCCCACAAACTTGAAAGCTTTTATTTCAAATACATATACTTCCATAAAATATTAATTTTAACAAAATGAGTTAGGGTGGTCTTGACTACCCCCTATAACAATATATAATTTATGGAGATTAAATAAAATTTAATTGTATGTATCAAAAATTGTCAATATACTATGAATATACAACAGTTTTTATCTAATGATATTACAGCGGAGTTAATAAAAGTATTTTATCTGTTAAACTTCAGTTAAACTTCAGCTTTGGTAAGAAAGAATTAATGTTATCAGAGTATATAAAAATTGCTTTTATCAGGAGATTTTGTCAAACAGAGCAAACCAAAACGATCATTTATCATCTGTGTTTTAATGGTATTTTAAATTTGCTATTATATAGCATTTTCAGTTTTACAACTTTTCTATATCAAATTCAAATGCTATCAATATTCAATATAAAACATTTTGACTGTCGCAATACAAATATTAAAACTATTTAAAACATTTCCTTTCCACAACATAAATAAATAATAATTATAAATATAAAAAAAATATTAATCACAAATCATAAGTATATGCAAAGAAATCAATAACTCATAAAAACACTGTTTATATTTGAAGCATTCATTATTAACATAATAATAATCATTAATGTCACAAAAATTAATAATAATTAATATGAAAAATCGAAAATAAAAAATATTTTTTTTTTAAGTTTTTAATTAATTCAAATTACATTCTGCTGAATTCAAAGTAATAAAATAAAAAAAATGTATATTTAAAAATTTAATTTATTATTAATTAATATAGTAAATAAATTGTAATAATAAATTAGTAAAAATTATATATAATATTTATTAATTAATGATAAAAAAATTGCACGACACATTTGAAAAGAACCAAGAAATATATAAAATTTGCACCAGTTTTAATAATATCTAAACAAAAATTATGATCTAAGAAGAAAGCATGTATTTAAAGATCCGCAACGATCAATAGTTATCGGAAAACGTATACACACTTTCTATATCATTGACCAATAATGATTGATCGTTGAACATCTTAGAATATCATTGCGCTCTGATATTCTTTTTAGTATAGTATTTCATAATTGAATGATTTATTCATAAAATAATGTAAACCAATTATAAGAAAATTTCATATTTAATTTTGTTCTTTTAAAAAATCTCTAATTTCCCAACAACAAAAAAGAAAAGTAAAAGAAAATCAAAATTTTAATGTATAAATATTCATCTGTGATAAATTTATTTTAAGAATAATATTAATTGTTATTATTACTATCATTTAATACAAAATTCGTGCAGTTTTTCACAAAAATAATATTTTATATTCTTGTTATGTATTCGTTATTATTATACTATTTTATATAAGCTGCCGCTTTTACTTCATTTTTCGTAAATTTACCAAAGCTTCGTATTCAAATTTTTCGTATTTTTGGCAACACAAAGAAAACTGGCCTAAAAAACTTTCGTAAATATTCAATTCGTATTTGATTTGTAACTAGACTTCAAACTTTAATGTTTATTTACGATGTGTTTGTCATTTAGCTATCCATCAAGAATTTTTGACAGATAAAATCATTTTTTTTTTGGAAGCCGCAGGCCAAATAACTTAATCTATATGTAAGTATATCGGGTACGGTATTTGGAATTCAATCTAGTGGTATCGAGTTCATCGAGATGTGGTATCAGTGATATAGAGTTCATTGATATAGTATTTAATTATAGAGTTTACTTATCTTTTGAATATAGATTCAATAATAATATTATATAAGCAAATTAAAAAAAAGTAAATATTATTTTTAAATTTTATATAAAATTTACTAAAAAAAATTGAGAAACGAAAGTATGTAAAATGAATTTTAACTAGTAATTGTAATTAGATTATAATATTATCTCTTTTTTACTTATATTAATGGCAATTCCAAGCTCTTCAAAGCTCAAAGCAATTATGGAATTTTTAAAAATGGTTAACTGGTTGTCAAAAATACGAAAAATTAAACATTATACGAAATACGAATAGTAAATTTACGGATAAAATTTGAAGTGAAATACTTCAAAATATTTTTCTTTGTATATAGATAATATAAAATTTGATATAATTTTGTTAAAAACCACTTTGTGGTCGGTCCTACTGCAATATATTTGTTTTCAAATGAGGTGGTACCTCATTAAGGAATTTTTAACATCAAAAGCCGCATAGCTTTTGTCAGTATGGGAATTGTGAGTGTCATACAAAGTATATTTATGAAAGTCCAATAAAATTTAGTGGAAATATCAAATTTCTTAAATAAAAATTAATAATATAAAAGTAAAATTTAAATGCAATTGGTTTAGAACTAATATAACCTTTAAATCAGCAGCACTGACCTTATATTTGGTTAAGATTGATGGATTTATTCAGGTGGCCGATTATTATTGTCGTTTCGTTATTCAACGGTGATATATTTTTCTAAACGAAATTCACTTTTACTTAAATAGTTATCAGTAATTTTCATTTAAGACTACTCAACAAATCAGTTACAAATCAGTTCAAATGCTTATAATGCTATAATTATATTAAAATTTCTCACCATATCTCTGGATAATTCTTATTAAAATTCCATATAATAATATAATAATATTTGGAAAAAGTTTTAAAAAATAATGAAACATTTAAAATCTCTCTAATCGGTCCTATTAAATTGGTTCTGTCACGTTATTCGAAAGCAATTATTCTTTCTAAAAAGGGAATACAAACAAATGAATTACTCATAATGGAACCACATTATTTCATCATACATTGTCTATATACAAAGTTATTATATATTTACCATAGCTCCATACCTGGTATCGCTGCCATTTTCAATTGTTTTGTATGTTACTAAAGTTTTGCTGTTAAAAATTATGATCTTATTATAATAATTCTAATGTAAAAGTAAAATGGATGATTCAAAATATAAATAATAATTAAGGATATAAAAAAAATAATACAAAATTTAAGTTTTCATGTTTTATTTAATACATTATAGAAAAAAAGACATTTTGAGACCAGTAAGTTTTTCCTTTGGTTATTCAGAAATATCAGTTTAATGAAAAAAAAAATATTCTTCCACATTTTGAATAACATAATCTTTCTTAATTACTAAAATTATTAGTTAAATTCTGAATATTTTTATTGCATGTGCTTTAAGATATTTTTCTTACCAAACTTTCTTATCTATCAGTTTTTTTATATAATTTTTTTCACATTTTTACACTATTGATTTTTATTTATAAATCTTGTAAATTTCCAATATTATTTTTATTTTTTTTCAGGAAAAATTATTATAGGAATATGAAAGGAGACCGAATTAATCAAAACACCAACAAATTCTTTACTAAATCCATTATGAAAATGCAATTTTTAAAATATAATAATTGCGAGTTTAAAGTACTACTTCAACGCAACGCAAACCAACGCACAAATTGTTTAAATATAGAAAAATAAAATACATACTAGAATTCACAACGTAAAGGTAAAAAAATTGTGATTCAAAGGCGTTGCGTTGAACAGCATTTTGAATCTAGCATAAAAATGTAATCAAATGAGAACTATCTAAAAAAACGGTCGAATAAAAATATTTAGAATTTGAAATAATTTTTTCTATTATAATGGAATCCTTAATTTCTATATTATACAATTTTACATTGATTGAAAGTACATATTGGAAATTGTAATAAATCAACAGTTTCGGAAGTTTCATAATGCTAAGACTAAGAGCCTTTCTTTAAAATATGTTCATTATTTATAATTTATATTTATATCAATAATTATAAAAAATATTAAAAAGTCGACTAAAAACTTATTTTATATGAGATTATTCCAAAACTCAGAGTTTGTTTAAAACTTAACCCCTCAGTTACAATTATAAAGAACGCTTTCAAAACTTACTAAATGAAAGTAGTTACAATGCACGCAGTCCTTTAAAAAGTTAGTTTACTTTTACTTTCAGTTTAAGCTAAATTAAGAAGATAAATTAAGAAATCAAAAATTAAATTCGTTAATTAATAAATGACAGATAAGATTTTAATTTAATGAAATTTTGAAGCTTTGAAAATTCAAATATTACTACATTTCCTAAGAATTGATTATAAGGTTAAATTGAAATTTATTAAAAATTAGCCAAAAATATAAGCCAATTTCATCAAAATTCTTAAAATAAATGTTTTTTCATACTTATTTCTTATTATCGTGACCTTCTCGATTTTTATTACCAACTAAAACCCATTAAGAACAATAATATTTCATTTCACTCTCTAAGATTATGATATTTTGGTATTCACAAATTATAAAGTCATAGGTTCAACTAATGATAATTAAGTTATTATTTATATTTTAATTTGCTGTGCTAAAAATGAATATAATTGACTTATTAAAATTAGTATATTACAATTACATAAACTAAATGTAATTGATAGAAAATATAGAAAATATAGAAAAATTACTGATATAGAAAAATTACTGATACTACCAGAACCACAATTCAATTTTTGTAAAGGCCATTAGTAAAATATCTTCTGATATAGCAGCGTTGGGATTTAATAGGATGAACTGTGTGGATACAATAGTATAAACTGTGTGGTGCAACACAATGTGAATAGAAGTTTTTATTTTATAGAAAGTTAAAGCAACTGGAAATAATTTAAAAGATATTAAGTATTTAGGAGTAAACTGGAATTACACATTGATTTATACGATTTATATCTTAAACACTTTCTAAAAATTCTGTCACGTCATGCATATTTTTAAGCGACAGTAAAGAAACTGGGACCTTTATAAATATAAGATTTTAGTAAATAATTCTACAGTAAACTCAAAATAAAAATATTACTCAATTTAATGAAATTTAAAAGCCATTTTATGTTTATTAAAAAAAAATATGTTAAAGATTTTTCAAAATTCTAAAATACATTTTAAAAATTTCTTAGTGAACTCCTTTTGAATTATATCGGCAATTTGTTTTCCCTTCCATCAATTTTGCACTATCCCGTTGTAAGAGATCAAGACCCGAAAATCTTGTATGCGGACGAAAATCTTTAACTACAGTATTTGATGGAAACGTTTCATCGCAACAAATCATATTTGTTGTCCTTGACTGATCAGCAGTATCATCTTGTGATATTCTTTAATATAAAAATTATACATAATAAATTTTAATAAAAAATAAATAATTTTAAATTTTACCGAACACAATTATCTTTGATTATTAATTCACTATTAGTATACCGAGGAGGAGAACGAAGAGGAGGTTCATTACAAAACACAGCCGAAATAATAGCAAATAACTAAAATTTGAAATTATATAAATTATATATTAAAACTTATAAATTATTAACTAAAAATTCATGAAAAAAAAAATTAAATAAAAATAATACCAAAATTATTAAAAACTTCATAATTTTGTTGATTGTTTTAAATGAATTAAAGAACTAAATAATTTTTGCAAAATAATTCTAATTTATTTAGCCTAAAATTGAAATTATATTCCCTGCCTTATTTAATTAATCGTAGAATTGAGATTAATAATAATTAAAAGATTAAAAAATAGTTCTTACAGAGTAAACCCAATATTATCTATCCATTAAATAATTTAAAAAAAAAAACCTATACTATATGTGCCTATACAAGTCTAGATGGCGCTAATTTTGATAAAATGATTTATTTCAATGTCAACGGTTCCGCGAAAAGTCGGTAAATTTAAATTTAGATAAGAAGCAATAAAATAAAAGTTAAATTATTTGTTAAAATATTAATTATAATTTTAAAATATAAATATAAAATTAAAAATCCGACAAATTGAATAATATTAATTATTATAATGGAAAAATTGAAATTATTCGTATCAATTTTTCTGTTCATTTCGAGGATAGATATTTCAAAAATTTAGTAGGGTTTATTTTCATATTGCCTGGAAAATTGAGATACGTTAGTTCAGTGGATCCATGTTAATATTTTATATTGTTTTAATGAAATTTGGCAAGGCTTTATTTTCTAATTTAGTTGTAGATGTAGACCATAAAATTGGTAATAAGAGTATAAAAAATGTTGTCACCTTAGAAAATGAAGTTAATTTATATATAAAAAAATATAAAGACGATATGTAAAACTTTCCTCATAAATGATTTCGTAACCATTATAATATAATACTTGGGCAATACGATAATGAACCGATTTTGATCAGGTAGTTTTAAATTATACCGTATTATTTTTCTTCCTCTTCACTATCTAACCACTACGGGATGTTAATGATTATTTGAGTATGTTATATTGAAAATAAGTTAGAGTATTCCTTTGTTTATTGTGCATGTATCCGTGTATTATAAAAGCTATAGCTCCATACCATATAATGGCTTACATATCCTCCTTTACGACGTTTCATCGCTAACAGAAATTAACTTTCTATTAGCAATTTTTCTGAGAACTTCTATCTTTGTTACATGGTCTGTTTCTGTTCAGGGTATTAAAAGCATCAGTCTAAAAATCCACATTCCAAATGCCTCTATCTTAAGCGTATAGATGTCGTCGAATCCACAAAGCAAGATACACCAAATATAGCAATTAACAAATCGAATTCGATACCTCCTGTTAATTGCAATTTGAAATTCATTAATTATAATGAATCAAACATTCTCCTTCTCGTATTAATTTTAAAATACAATTTATTATTTATATCAAAGTTATTATAAATTAATTCTATTACACTAAAATTAATATAACTCTAAAAATACAAAAATTTTCTTATAATTTGAATTTAAAATTTCGTCTATATACAAAAATTCTAACAATAAATTTTCCGAATACATAAACAAAAGCTTTTTAAATATTTATAATAATTTTAAATTTATTTAAACGCAAATAACTTTTTAGTTAAAACGTTTAAATTAAAAATATATTAATTTAGTAGACAATACGGCGCGCAACTTATTTCATTTGACATTAGTTACATTTAAAAAAATGATTTTTATTTGAATTGTACAGAAAATCTTTTAATTCTCTTTATATTTCTTTCTCTTTTCTGCATTATAATAATTTAATTTTCTTTTTTTTATTTTCAATCTTGAAATTTTTTTTGGCCCTAATTTAAATATATATAATTCTGTACAAATACTGACCGGATCGCAGTAGTTTATAAACGATAAATTGACTGAGTAGAATAAGATATTCGCTTTGTTATAATATAATTTTCAATTAAACAAAATACAAAAAATTCTTTGAAAAAGAATTTATAAAATAATTGTGTTAAAATTAAAATAATATTATTTATTTTATGTCATAACAACAAAAATATAATTTTAAACTGAAGATTTTGTTTATCTAATATACAAATTTTATATAAAAAAAAAAAATTGTTTTATAATTATCTGTAATGAAAATTTAAAATTGTTTCTTAAGTTAGTTTAAAATAATTGTGTTTATTATTAGCTATACAACTAAAATATATCTAATGTTAACAAAATTATGTTTATATAAATGAAAACAGTATCTAAAAATAATAAAATGAGATAAGGTGATGTTAACAAAATAAATCTGTTAGTTAAAATATTATAATATAAAAAGTTCAAGTATCAATTAATATTCAATTTACATTGTGTTAATTTAAAAAAAAAAAAAAGAATTATTATTATTATTTTTATAAAAGAAACCGAAAATTAAAAATTCAATCATGACGGGGTAAGTTAATTAAATTAATTTGTGTTGTCTTTTTCAATATCGTATTTATAATTATATTAATAATTAAGTAAAATATAATAATGAAAAGAGTTTTATCAATTTTTATATAAATATAAATTAAATGTGCAAATTATATTAATTTATAATTTTTATTTATGCGCTTCGGTACTCGTGACTATTTTTTGAGTCATTTTGAAAAAGTATTTTGGTCGATTCGTGATTTTTATATCTGAATTTTGTATAAAATAGCCTTGACCACAAACATTTTTTTTTAGATTTTAGATATAAATTATTGTATATAAAATAGTGCTTCAGTAAGAGCTGACCACTTCGATTTTTTATGAATAAAATATAAAATAATTTGAAATATTCATCTTTTATTTATGTTAGCATATTATTTTTGAACTTTTGAATAAAATATTGAAGAGAATATATTAGACGAATAGCTGGTACGGCAAATACAGAATTATTTAGAATTCATTTTATCTTATTTTTCATAAATATTTTCATATAATTCTTGTTTTCTATTCAATTAGTAATTGAGTTTCAAATCCTGAGTGAAACAATTCAAATCCTGAATGCTGAATTGAAACAATTCTGTATGGATTAGTGAGAACAAGCCATGAATACAGCTACGAAGTCATGAATAATTCGTGGATTTTTAATGTACACCAAATTTCTTCCAAAATTTCATTGCAAAAATATCTAACAGTTTTAAACTAAAGCATCTTCTACACGGACAAACAAATTATATCATTCCATATCTGAAAACATAATTTGGAAATTTAGCCGCACTTGAGCGATGTAGCATTGCCTTGGTGAAACCATATATTTATCACGTTGAACTTTATAGATGATTTGTAGGCAAAAGAACGATATAATTTTTGTGTAATCATGCAGTGTTGTTCAGTATCACGCTTCTTTTTTGTTTCTCAATGCGCTTAGTTGCCATATTTGAGTACTATTTGTATACAAATCCGTCGTTCTTATTGAAACATTATTCATCTAAATATGTATATTTCTAATGCTAAAATAATATTAATTATAACTTAAATTGTTTTCAAACCCATTTTTTTCATATTTGTAAAAAGCTAAAAAAAAAAAGTGGTTATTTGTAAGTGTATTTCTGTAAATATTCAAAATGATATAATTGAAAATGGGTTCTTAAGAGACCTACAAAGATTATATGTACAAGTTAATTATTTGTTTTAAAAATATTTTTCTGTTTCACAATTTCATTCTTTAATTTACTTATCCAACTAAAATTAATATTTTAACTAAATAAATTGTTATTTATTTATCTATTTATCGTAAATTAAGTTTTCCAACATTTTTAAAGTTATACTAAGAATAAAAAAAAAGTGTTTATTACTAAATCAAAAAACCAAAAACAATATTAAATATTTTAATCAACTTTTTCAGAAAAAAATAATATTTTTATTTAAATATAGTCATTACAATTTATTGAATTACAAAAAAATAATTCAAGGTCAAAGAAACAAAATCAAATACTTCTTAATTTATTTTTTTACATTTTAAGGAAATATTTTACTTGTTTATTTTTTTATACCATTATTGTTGTACGATTGAATAACTCTAATGTTAATGAACTCAAAAATGCTGGCAATGATTTATGAACAGCTAAATGTGTTTGTACCATTTCATCCAATGATATAGAATAATCAGTTTCAAGCATATCAATAATACCAGATTCATTTAAACGAAACTCTAAAAATTCATCTTCATTTTCGGCATACATACTTGAAATTCTATAGGGAAGTAGGAAAAAAAATTGTTAAATTGTTCAGTTTTTCATTAAATTGTCTTTATATTAGCAAAAAAAGTTATCTATGTAAAGTTAATGTGATAATTTCTTTATACAGTAACCTTACGCAGTTCTACAGTCTAAGCATTATTTAATTATAACGAACTTGTAAAGAAATAGCCAATTATATTTTTGAGTTACGTTAGATAATATGATTATTAAAATTCCGTATTGTAATACAAATAATGTTATACTAAGAATGATTGAATTAATTTCGTTATAATGTTACACATAACTACTTAGTATTCATTCCAACAAAATCTACTTTGCTTGCTATCTTACCTATAATTTGTATTACCAATTCTATCAACTCGAAATCCAAATAACATATTACATACTTCACGAAATTCTAAGCTGGCTGATCTGTATACTTCTTTCATGTGTTGCATTTTTGATTCCATTGATTCTAATTTTGATCGTAAATTGTTTACCTTGAAAAATATAAAAATAAAAAATAAATTATATTGTAAATAAAAAAATCAAAAAAAAAAATCACATTGAAGTAAACTAACAAAAAAAAAATTATAAACATTTAATTAAATTACTACAATTTTTTTTGAAATATAATATAATTTCTACAAAAAATTTTTAGTTATAAAATTTTTTATTATAATAAAAGAAAAAATTAAATAATAATTATGTCTTGTTGGTTACCATCAAAAAAGAAAATTCCACCATCAAAACAAGATTGTAAAAGAATTAATGAACAAAATCAATATTTTACAACAAATGCATTATTAATATCAAGTTTAATACCATTCATACCAAATGACGAACGCGAAAAAGTATTAAAATGGATAAAAATCTTATATAGAATGGGTGAAACAGATGTTGATCGTACAACCCGCAATGATTATATGTGGTTTTTATTAGTACAATTAGAAAGTGGTATTGTTACAGTTCCATTTATAAAAGTACCACCAAAAGGTAAATTATTACCAGTACAAGATTCAGTTGAGAAACGTGTATATGAAGAAATATTAGAAGCTGCTAATAATCGATCTCTTTGTCATAATATGGATTTAGAAACATTAGCGTGTACAAAATCTAGAAAATGTAAAGTATGTCGTCCATCTGAATTTCATAGTAATCAACCAATTCCAAATTATGGTATTATTGCATATGGTAGTTGTTTCAGTGATCAATATTCATAAAATTTAATTGTTTTTTCTCTTTTATTTTTTTTCAAAAATATGTTTGAAGTTATTTATTTTTTAATATACACAATATAATATAATTTGTTACCCAATAATAATAAAAAATAATTCAATTTTTTTTTTATATATTAAGGGCCACCCTGGTCCATGATACAATTAACTCAAAACGACCAATTTTCCGGACAGGACAAGAAAAAAAACAGGTTTCTGTAAGTACTTGTATAATTACTAGGCAAAATTAGTTATTGATGGAAAATTTGTTTGGTAAAATTAAATTTAATTACAATACAAAAATAAACTTAGTCAGTTCCAATTCAAACAGAATACTTTTCAATAAGTGTAATAAATTACTCAAGTAAAATATAATATTTGGCGGTTTCGACTCAAGAGTTAGAAAAGAAATATTACAAAAGAAATCTTACAAGACGAATACTACACCATAGTCTCAATAATTATTAAAGAATCTGACTCAACTGGCTCTTCTAAAGTTCTAGACTATAACAAAACATCGACAAACAAAATTTAAAATAATAATTATTATTTAATTTTTATATTTACTAACCTCTTTTACATTAATTGTAAAATTTGTTGTATCATTCATTTTCGTCGTTATCTCATCATGCTCTTCTTCTAATTTACGGTTACGATGTTTTAATCTTTGAATCTAAAAAAGCAAAAAAAAAAAAATTAACTGATTAAATATGAAAAACATTTTAAATATTTTTGTACCTCAGCCTGTAATTTTTCAATTTCATTTTTACTATTCTCATAAGCTTCAGCAGCTGGATTATTTGTTAAATGAACAACTTTATATTTATCAATATTAAAATCACCCTTTAAACAACGATGTTCCATTTCTAATTCTAATTCTTCTTTGCGACGTTTCAAACGATCATTTTCAATACGTAAATTTTCAATTTCTTTCTTTAAACGATCATAATTTTCGGATTGTGCCGAATCAATCATTTGTAATTCTGGAAATTGTGATACAGATTCTAATTCTTTCTCCAAATTTGTACACATTTCTTTATAACCAGTTAAGGTTCTTTCAAGTACGTCTAAACGTGAACGTAATTGTGAATCTGGATTTAATTGATCCACAAGAGCACCAGAAACTAATAATTTTAAAAAAAAATGTATAAATATAATACTATTATTTTCTCTTTTTATATATATAAAATAATTTTCATACTTGTTAAATCTTTTTCGAAATTCTCTACTAATTGCTTATAACAATCACGTTCTTTCGAAACCATAACTAATTTCTTTTTATAACGCATTACAAATGTTTCACGATGTTTTAAAGCAATTTTTAAATCATTATTCGCCTTAGTATAAATATCATTTTGCTAAAAAAAAAAATGTTTTACATGATATATTTAGGTTATGTTGGTTCCGTTAAGATGAGATTATTTTATTAACAATAAATCACTACAGAAATATTGAAAATTGTAGCTACTTAAATATCTAATTTTTCACAGAAAAAAGAATTTGTTGAATAACCTTGTCGGAATTGAACAATATTGAATTTATTGGTAATAGCTTTTTATTTATCACAATTCATAATCAAATATAAATCTAATTAGGTACTTACCGTTTTTAATTCATGTATCTGTGATTGATATGTATCCTTTTCAGACTTCGAATTACCCTTTTCCGATGTTAAAATTAAATCCTTTTGTAAAATTTGTTCAATTCGACTACGTAATGTTGCCGGATTAATTGGTGTATTTGGTAAACAATGATCCTTTCCAATACTTTGCCAATTTTCAATTTCACTTTGGAGATTAGCTAATTGCATCTATAAATTGTAAGAAAATTGAGTTAATTTAAATTGTTTTATTAAAAAATATAAATTTTTACCTTTAATGTTGCTGTTTCATGCGATTTATTTTCATTTCTTTCTAATCGATTTTTTAAATCAAATACTTCTTCTTCTAATAATAATTTATTACCAACATTATCACGTAAATTTTTATTTTCCTTTTGTAAACGTGCTATTTCACGTTCTAAATCTGGTAAAGTTGAAAGACGACTTGTAGATGTCTTAATATTGAAAAAGAAAAATTTATCATAATTATCAATCAGTCCCAGTCATTTGTTGATTAAATGAGTAGGGAAATATGGCCAAAAAAAAAATGTAGAATTGCGGAATAAAATAAAATTTAAATCCGGCGATTTTTCGTAAAATTTTGTAGTTATTTTTCACTAAATTTAAATTTGCTATATATACTATATTTTATAATTATTATAAAAAGAATAATTTACATCCAAATTCAATTTTTGGATTTTTTGGTTTTCAATACATACAAAGATTTCTACTTACTTTTGCCAATTCTTTCCATTCACCAAATGATGTTATTTGATATTCTAATTCTTTGATTTTAGATTTTGTCGCTTCCAATTCTTGCTTTTGTTCTTCAAAATCAGCACTTAGTTCATCAAATGCATTTGCTTTATCTAATAAATCTTCTTGTTGAGCTCTTATTGATGACAATTCTTCAATAGTCAAATCATATTCCTACAAAAAAAAATTAATCATTTTCGTTATTCTTAAATCTATTTATTAAATTTTCGACCAACCATTTGTAATTTCTCATTATGCCTTTTATAATCATTTAATTCATTAGTTAAACTATTTTGAAAAATTCTTGAATTTTCTTCAATTTCTTTATTTTTTTTTTGTAAACTATAAATATTATCTTCGTATGATTGATTCTGTTGTGATAATTGGTTTTTAACTTTAATTAATTCAGTTTTCACTGCATTTTCACGTTTCCTTAAAACAACTAAATGTTTTTCCACATCTATAACTTTATTTGATGAAAATTCACATTGCTTTTTCAATTCAGTTATTTTACTATTATTAAAAATCTCAATTTCTGATCGTATTTTGTGTAGTTGTTCAATTTCTGATTTTAATTTAGTAATCTACAAAAGAAAATGTATAAATTTTTAAATTTCATTGTTAAATCTTCAGACACTCATTATTTATTTTTTACCCTTGATTTAGCTTCTAATAAATCAGCTTTCATTCGGCGACTCTCCCATGGACTAGACAATAATGAATTATTATTACTCAAACTCTCCCGACTTGAATTTAATCCAATGCTATTATCTAATATTTTGCTTGGCATAGAATCATTTTTATCTCCAGATAATTTACGTTTTTTAGAAACTTTAATAAACAAAACAAAATATGTATATTAATACGATTGTAAAAAAATGCATAACCTCAAAATAAATTATTTTTAATAATTGAATTGGAATAACTTACGAGATGTTTCAAATGAATCACCAATATATTCAAAACTTATTTTTTTTGGAACTGAATGAGTAATACTTTCAGTGAACTGATCCATAATTTTATCAAAATTTGTTTTTATTTCATCCATATTTCTTTAATAAAAATATAATTCGTCTTCCTGCGGTCTTTTATTCAACAATCAACAACGATAATTCCAAAATCCAAATTGTCTTCTGATTCTGATGTTTGTGGCGATGTCATGTGAGTGTCATTCTTATATGTCAATTTTGTTAGCGTCTATATACAGTACTGCCAATAATAAAAAAAAGGCACAGCTTAACTAATAGAATTTGTATTGTTTGCAGTGTAGTTTGTAGTATACATAATCGTGTGGTTAGTATACACTCCATCATGAATTTATATATTATATACATATATATACATATATATATATATATAAAGAAAATTATCGTGGATCACTATATTTAATACAAAATACAAAATAATAAAATATTTATTTAAAATTGGAAAATATATAATATTACATATAACACGTAGTAATAACGTCTTGTAATAATGGCATAAAAATATTAACATCAGCAATATGGTTTGTCAACACTGGCAACAATATGATTTGGAATTGGCGGCAGAAGAAAATATTTTTTTTACTTTTAGTATTTATGATGGTTTATGAATGGGATAGTTAATGGTTTAAGTCCATACTAAATTATTTAAAAAAAAAAACTAAATTAAACCGCTAACCGCCCTAGTAATTACATATTCATCATTTATTAGAATTAGACTTCCACTCATTGATTCGTATATTTATATTTAGTAAAAAACAGTACATTTGGTTTCCAAGCGAGCTTACTAATGCGGTTCATTTACGTAACACTTAAGCGAGAAGTCCGTTTACGTTACAGTTTATCTGTAATAAATATCATTCAAAATAAAAATTAAATAATTTTTAATATGTAATTGTAATTTTTTAACTATAAAAAAATTATTATCTATTCGTTTAGCAGTAATTCAACGGTGAAAAATTCCGATTTTTATTTTTTAGCGACAATATCTGGGAAATGGGGCCTCTGAATGTAAAGTGCCTAATAAGGAAGCCCCATTTATTTTTGAATTTGCATAATTTCAGATTCATAGCTGCTCCGTATAAAAAATTAAAAAAAAATCGGAACTTTGAAAATTTTCCAGATATTTTCTATTCTCCACGAAATCGATTTTTAAAAATTATAATTAAAAATGTTATTTTGTAACCTAATACAGCTAGGAAAGTAAAAATTGGACAGAATGTTGGCACATTGAATATCAATGACTGCTCTAAATTTCAAATCTCTACTTGTAGTCGTTTATCAGTAATTTACCGGTGAAAATTTCCGATTTTTATTTTTTAGGGTAAATATCTGGAAAATGGGGCCCCTAAATGAAAAGTGCCTAATAACGAAGCCCCATTTATTTTTGAATTTGCATCATCTGTCCAAATTTCAGATTCATAGCTGCTCCGTATAAAAAATTAAAAAAAAAATCGGAACTTTGAAAATTTTCCAGATATTTTCTATACTCCACGAAATCGCTTTTTAAAAATTATAGTTAAAAATGTTATTTTGTAACCTAATACAGCTGGGAAAGTGAAAATTGGACAGAATGTTGGCACATTGAATATCAATGACTGCTCTAAATTTCAGATCTCTACTTGTAGTAGTTTAGCAGTAATTTACCGGTGAAAATTTCCGATTTTTATTTTTTAGGGGCAATATCTGGAAAATGGGGCCCCTAAATGAAAAGTTCCTAATAACGAAGCCCCATTTATTTTTGAATTTGCATCATCTGTCCAAAGTTCAGATTCATAGCTGCTCTGTATAAAAAATGAAAAAAAAATCGGAACTTTGAAAATTTTCCAGATATTTTCTATACTCCACGAAATCGCTTTTTAAAAATTATAGTTAAAAATGTTATTTTGTAACCTAATACAGCTAGGAAAGTGAAAATTGGACAGAATGTTGGCACATTGAATATCAATGACTGCTCTAAATTTCAGATCTCTACTTATAGTCGTTTAGCAGTAATTTACCGGTGAAAATTTCCGATACTTATTTTTTAGGGGGCAATATCTGGGAAATGGGGCCCCTAAATTAAAAGTGCCTAATAGGGAAGCCCCATTTATTTTTGAATTTGCATCATCTGTCCAAAGTTCAGATTCATAGCTGCTCCGTATAAAAAATTAAAAAAAATCGGAACTTTGAAAATTTTCCAGATATTTTCTATTCTCCACGAAATCGATTTTTAAAAATTATAATTAAAAATGTTATTTTGTAACCTAATACAGCTAGTTAGCTGAAAACTGGACAGAATGTTGGCACATTGAATATCAATGGCTGCTCTAAATTTCAGATCTCTACTTATAGTCGTTTAGCAGTAATTTACCGGTGAAAATTTCCGATATTTATTTTTTAGGGGGCAATATCTGGGAAATGGGGCCCCTAAATTAAAAGTGCCTAATAGGGAAGCCCCATTTATTTTTGAATTTGCATCATCTGTCCAAATTTCAGATTCATAGCTGCTCCGTATAAAAAATTAAAAAAAATCGGAACTTTGAAAATTTTCCAGATATTTTCTATACTCCACGAAATCGGTTTTTAAAAATTATAATTAAAAATGTTATTTTGTAACCTAATACAGCTGGGAAAGTGAAAATTGGACAGAATGTTGGCACATTGAATATCAATGACTGCTCTAAATTTCAGATCTCTACTTGTAGTAGTTTAGCAGTAATTTACCGGTGAAAATTTCCGATTTTTATTTTTTAGGGTAAATATCTGGAAAATGGGGCCCCTAAATGAAAAGTGCCTAATAACGAAGCCCCATTTATTTTTGAATTTGCATCATCTGTCCAAATTTCAGATTCATAGCTGCTCCGTATAAAAAATTAAAAAAAAAATCGGAATTTTGAAAATTTTCCAGATATTTTCTATACTCCACGAAATCGCTTTTTAAAAATTATAGTTAAAAATGTTATTTTGTAACCTAATACAGCTGGGAAAGTGAAAATTGGACAGAATGTTGGCACATTGAATATCAATGACTGCTCTAAATTTCAAATCTCTACTTGTAGTCGTTTATCAGTAATTTACCGGTGAAAATTTCCGATTTTTATTTTTTAGGGTAAATATCTGGAAAATGGGGCCCCTAAATGAAAAGTGCCTAATAACGAAGCCCCATTTATTTTTGAATTTGCATCATCTGTCCAAAGTTCAGATTCATAGCTGCTCTATATAAAAAATGAAAAAAAAATCGGAACTTTGAAATTTTTCCAGATATTTTCTATACTCCACGAAATCGCTTTTTAAAAATTATAGTTAAAAATGTTATTTTGTAACCTAATACAGCTAGGAAAGTGAAAATTGGACAGAATGTTAGCACATTGAATATCAATGACTGCTCTAAATTTCAGATCTCTACTTGTAGTCGTTTAGCAGTAATTTACCGGTGAAAATTTCCGATATTTATTTTTTAGGGGGCAATATCTGGGAAATGGGGCCCCTAAATGAAAAGTGCCTAATAACGGAGCCCCATTTATTTTTAAATTTGCATCATCTGTCCAAATTTCAGATTCATAGCTGCTCCGTATAAAAAATTTAAAAAAAATCGGAACTTTGAAAATTTTCCAGATATTTTCTATACTCCACGAAATCGCTTTTTAAAAATTATAGTTAAAAATGTTATTTTGTAACCTAATACAGCTAGTAAGCTGAAAACTGGACAGAATGTTGGCACATTGAATATCAATGACTGCTCTAAATTTCAAATCTCTACTTGTAGTCGTTTAGCAGTAATTTACCGGTGAAAATTTCCGATTTTTATTTTTTAGGGCAATATCTGGAAAATGGGGCCCCTAAATGAAAAGTTCCTAATAACGAAGCCCCATTTATTTTTGAATTTGCATCATCTGTCCAAAGTTCAGATTCATAGCTGCTCTGTATAAAAAATGAAAAAAAAATCGGAACTTTGAAAATTTTCCAGGTATTTTCTATACTCCACGAAATCGCTTTTTAAAAATTATAGTTAAAAATGTTATTTTGTAACCTAATACAGCTAGTAAGCTGAAAACTGGACAGAATGTTGGCACATTGAATATCAATGACTGCTCTAAATTTCAAATCTCTACTTGTAGTCGTTTAGCAGTAATTTACCGGTGAAAATTTCCGATTTTTATTTTTTAGGGCAATATCTGGAAAATGGGGCCCCTAAATGAAAAGTTCCTAATAACGAAGCCCCATTTATTTTTGAATTTGCATCATCTGTCCAAAGTTCAGATTCATAGCTGCTCAGTATAAAAAATGAAAAAAAAATCGGAACTTTGAAAATTTTCCAGGTATTTTCTATACTCCACGAAATCGCTTTTTAAAAATTATAGTTAAAAATGTTATTTTGTAACCTAATACAGCTAGGAAAGTGAAAATTGGACAGAATGTTGGCACATTGAATATCAATGACTGCTCTAAATTTCAGATCTCTACTTGTAGTCGTTTAGCAGTAATTTACCGGTGAAAATTTCCGATATTTATTTTTTAGGGGGCAATATCTGGGAAATGGGGCCCCTAAATGAAAAGTACCGAATAGGGAAGCCCCATTTATTTTTGAATTTGCATCATCTATCCAAATTTCAGATTCATAGCTGCTCCGTATAAAAAATTAAAAAAAAATCGGAACTTTGAAAATTTTCCAGGTATTTTCTATACTCCACGAAATCGCTTTTTAAAAATTATAATTAAAAATGTTACTTTGTAACCTAATACAGCTAGTAAGCTGAAAACTGGACAGAATGTTGGCACATTGAATATCAATGACTGCTCTAAATTTCAGATCTCTACTTGTAGTAGTTTAGCAGTAATTTACCGGTGAAAATTTCCGATTTTTATTTTTTAGGGGCAATATCTGGAAAATGGGGCCCCTAAATGAAAAGTTCCTAATAACGAAGCCCCATTTATTTTTGAATTTGCATCATCTGTCCAAAGTTCAGATTCATAGCTGCTCTGTATAAAAAATGAAAAAAAAATCGGAACTTTGAAAATTTTCCAGGTATTTTCTATACTCCACGAAATCGCTTTTTAAAAATTATAGTTAAAAATGTTATTTTGTAACCTAATACAGCTAGGAAAGTGAAAATTGGACAGAATGTTGGCACATTGAATATCAATGACTGCTCTAAATTTCAGATCTCTACTTGTAGTCGTTTAGCAGTAATTTACCGGTGAAAATTTCCGATATTTATTTTTTAGGGGGCAATATCTGGGAAATGGGGCCCCTAAATGAAAAGTGCCTAATAACGGAGCCCCATTTATTTTTGAATTTGCATCATCTGTCCAAATTTCAGATTCATAGCTGCTCCGTATAAAAAATCGGAACTTTGAAAATTTTCCAGATATTTTCTATACTCCACGAAATCGGTTTTTAAAAATTATAGTTAAAAATGTTATTTTGTAACCTAATACAGCTAGTAAGCTGAAAATTGGACAGAATGTTGGCACATTGAATATCAATGACTGCTCTAAATTTCAGATCTCTACTTGTAGTCGTTTAGCAGTAATTTACCGGTGAAAATTTCCGATTTTTATTTTTTAGGGGCAATATCTGGAAAATGGGGCCCCTAAATGAAAAGTTCCTAATAACGAAGCCCCATTTATTTTTGAATTTGCATCATCTATCCAAAGTTCAGATTCATAGCTGCTCTGTATAAAAAATGAAAAAAAAATCGGAACTTTGAAAATTTTCCAGGTATTTTCTATACTCCACGAAATCGCTTTTTAAAAATTATAGTTAAAAATGTTATTTTGTAACCTAATACAGCTAGGAAAGTGAAAATTGGACAGAATGTTGGCACATTGAATATCAATGACTGCTCTAAATTTCAGATCTCTACTTGTAGTAGTTTAGCAGTAATTTACAGGTGAAAATTTCCGATTTTTATTTTTTAGGGGCAATATCTGGAAAATGGGGCCCCTAAATGAAAAGTTCCTAATAACGAAGCCCCATTTATTTTTGAATTTGCATCATCTGTCCAAAGTTCAGATTCATAGCTGCTCTGTATAAAAAATGAAAAAAAAAATCGGAACTTTGAAAATTTTCCAGGTATTTTCTATACTCCACGAAATCGCTTTTTAAAAATTATAGTTAAAAATGTTATTTTGTAACCTAATACAGCTAGGAAAGTGAAAATTGGACAGAATGTTGGCACATTGAATATCAATGACTGCTCTAAATTTCAGATCTCTACTTGTAGTCGTTTAGCAGTAATTTACCGGTGAAAATTTCCGATATTTATTTTTTAGGGGGCAATATCTGGGAAATGGGGCCCCTAAATGAAAAGTGCCTAATAACGGAGCCCCATTTATTTTTGAATTTGCATCATCTGTCCAAATTTCAGATTCATAGCTGCTCCGTATAAAAAATCAAAAAAAAATCGGAACTTTGAAAATTTTCCAGATATTTTCTATACTCCACGAAATCGGTTTTTAAAAATTATAGTTAAAAATGTTATTTTGTAACCTAATACAGCTAGGAAAGTAAAAATTGGACAGAATGTTGGCACATTGAATATCAATGGCTGCTCTAAATTTCAGATCTCTACTTGTAGTCGTTTAGCAGTAATTTACCGGTGAAAATTTCCGATTTTTATTTTTTAGGGGCAATATCTGGGAAATGGGGCCCTTAAATGAAAAGTGCCTAATAGCGAGCCCCATTTATTTTTGAATTTGCATCATCTGTCCAAAGTTCAGATTCATAGCTGCTCCGTATAAAAAATTAAAAAAAATCGGAACTTTGAAAATTTTCCAGATATTTTCTATACTCCACGAAATCGGTTTTTAAAAATTATAGTTAAAAATGTTATTTTGTAACCTAATACAGCTAGGAAAGTGAAAATTGGACAGAATGTTGGCACATTGAATATCAATGGCTGCTCTAAATTTCAGATCTCTACTTGTAGTCGTTTAGCAGTAATTTACCGGTGAAAATTTCCGATTTTTATTTTTTAGGGGCAATATCTGGAAAATGGGGCCCCTAAATGAAAAGTGCCTAATAGCGAAGCCCCATTTATTTTTGAATTTGCATCATCTGTCCAAAGTTCAGATTCATAGCTGCTCCGTATAAAAAATTAAAAAAAATCGGAACTTTGAAAATTTTCCAGATATTTTCTATACTCCACGAAATCGCTTTTTAAAAATTATAGTTAAAAATGTTATTTTGTAACCTAATACAGCTAGGAAAGTGAAAATTGGACAGAATGTTGGCACATTGAATATCAATGACTGCTCTAAATTTCAGATCCCTACTTGTAGTCGTTTAGCAGTAATTTACCGGTGAAAATTTCCGATTTTTATTTTTTAGGGGCAATATCTGGGAAATGGGGCCCCTAAATGAAAAGTGCCAAATAGCGAAGCCCCATTTATTTTTGAATTTGCATCATCTGTCCAAAGTTCAGATTCATAGCTGCTCCGTATAAAAAATTAAAAAAAAATCGGAACTTTGAAAATTTTCCAGATATTTTCTAAACTCCACGAAATCGTTTTTTAAAAATTATAGTTAAAAATGTTATTTTGTAACCTAATACAGCTAGGAAAGTAAAAATTGGACAGTATGTTGGCACATTGAATATCAATGGCTGCTCTAAATTTCAGATCTCTACTTGTAGTAGTTTAGCAGTAATTTACCGGTGAAAATTTCCGATTTTTATTTTTTAGAGGCAATATCTGGGAAATGGGGCCCCTAAATGAAAAGTGCCTAATAGCGAAGCCCCATTTATTTTTGAATTTGCATCATCTGTCCAAAGTTCAGATTCATAGCTGCTCCGTATAAAAAATTAAAAAAAAATCGGAACTTTGAAAATTTTCCAGATATTTTCTATACTCCACGAAATCGTTTTTTAAAAATTATAGTTAAAAATGTTATTTTGTAACCTAATACAGCTAGGAAAATAAAAATTGGACAGAATGTTGGCACATTGAATATCAATGACTGCTCTAAATTTCAGATCTCTACTTGTAGTAGTTTAGCAGTAATTTACCGGTGAAAATTTCCGATTTTTATTTCTTAGGGGCAATATCTGGGAAATGGGGCCACTAAATGAAAAGTGCCTAATAGGGAAGCCCCATTTATTTTTGAATTTGCATCATCTGTCCAAATTTCAGATTCATAGCTGCTCCGTATAAAAAATTAAAAAAAATCGGAACTTTGAAGATTTTCCAGATATTTTCTATACTCCACGAAATCGCTTTTTAAAAATTATAATTAAAAATGTTATTTTGTAACCTAATACAGCTAGGAAAGTAAAAATTGGACAGAATGTTGGCACATTGAATATCAATGACTGCTCTAAATTTCAGATCTCTACTTGTAGTAGTTTAGCAGTAATTTACCGGTGAAAATTTCCGATTTTTATTTCTTAGGGGCAATATCTGGGAAATGGGGCCACTAAATGAAAAGTGCCTAATAGGGAAGCCCCATTTATTTTTGAATTTGCATCATCTGTCCAAATTTCAGATTCATAGCTGCTCCGTATAAAAAATTAAAAAAAATCGGAACTTTGAAGATTTTCCAGATATTTTCTATACTCCCACGAAATCGTTTTTTAAAAATTATAGTTAAAAATGTTATTTTGTAACCTAATACAGCTAGGAAAGTAAAAAATTGGACAGAATGTTGGCACATTGAATATCAATGACTGCTCTAAATTTCAGATCTCTACTTGTAGTAGTTTAGCAGTAATTTACCGGTGAAAATTTCCGATTTTTATTTTTTAGGGGCAATATCTGGGAAATGGGGCCCCTAAACGAAAAGTGCCTAATAGGGAAGCCCCATTTATTTTTGAATTTGCATCATCTGTCCAAAGTTCAGATTCATAGCTGCTCCGTATAAAAAATTAAAAAAAAATCGGAACTTTGAAAATTTTCCAGATATTTTCTATACTCCACGAAATCGTTTTTTAAAAATTATAGTTAAAAATGTTATTTTGTAACCTAATACAGCTAGGAAAGTAAAAATTGGACAGAATGTTGGCACATTGAATATCAATGGCTGCTCTAAATTTCAGATCTCTACTTGTAGTAGTTTAGCAGTAATTTACCGGTGAAAATTACCGATTTTTATTTTTTAGGGGCAATATCTGGGAGATGGGGCCCCTAAATGAAAAGTGCCTAATAGCGAAGCCCCATTTATTTTTGAATTTGCATCATCTGTCCAAAGTTCAGATTCATAGCTGCTCCGTATAAAAAATTAAAAAAAAATCGGAACTTTGAAAATTTTCCAGATATTTTCTATACTCCACGAAATCGTTTTTTAAAAATTATAGTTAAAAATGTTATTTTGTAACCTAATACAGCTAGGAAAGTAAAAAATTGGACAGAATGTTGGCACATTGAATATCAATGACTGCTCTAAATTTCAGATCTCTACTTGTAGTAGTTTAGCAGTAATTTACCGGTGAAAATTTCCGATTTTTATTTTTTAGGGGCAATATCTGGGAAATGGGGCCCCTAAACGAAAAGTGCCTAATAGGGAAGCCCCATTTATTTTTGAATTTGCATCATCTATCCAAATTTCAGATTCATAGCTGCTCCGTATAAAAAATTAAAAAAAAATCGGAACTTTGAAAATTTTCCAGATATTTTCTATACTCCACGAAATCGTTTTTTAAAAATTATAGTTAAAAATGTTATTTTGTAACCTAATACAGCTGGGAAAGTAAAAATTGGACAGAATGTTGGCACATTGAATATCAATGACTGCTCTAAATTTCAGATCTCTACTTGTAGTAGTTTAGCAGTAATTTACCGGTGAAAATTTCCGATTTTTATTTTTTAGGGGCAATATCTGGGAAATGGGGCCCCTAAATGAAAAGTGCCTAATAGGGAAGCCCCATTTATTTTTGAATTTGCATCATCTGTCCAAAGTTCAGATTCATAGCTGCTCCGTATAAAAAATTAAAAAAAAATCGGAACTTTGAAAATTTTCCAGATATTTTCTATACTCCCACGAAATCGTTTTTTAAAAATTATAGTTAAAAATGTTATTTTGTAACCTAATACAGCTGGGAAAGTAAAAATTGGACAGAATGTTGGCACATTGAATATCAATGACTGCTCTAAATTTCAGATCTCTACTTGTAGTAGTTTAGCAGTAATTTACCGGTGAAAATTTCCGATTTTTATTTTTTAGGGGCAATATCTGGGAAATGGGGCCCCTAAATGAAAAGTGCCTAATAGGGAAGCCCCATTTATTTTTGAATTTGCATCATCTGTCCAAAGTTCAGATTCATAGCTGCTCCGTATAAAAAATTAAAAAAAAATCGGAACTTTGAAAATTTTCCAGATATTTTCTATACTCCACGAAAAATTATAGTTAAAAATGTTATTTTGTAACCTAATACAGCTAGGAAAGTAAAATTTGGACAGAATGTTGGCACATTGAATATCAATGGCTGCTCTAAATTTCAGATCTCTACTTGTAGTAGTTTAGCAGTAATTTACCGGTGAAAATTTCCGATTTTTATTTTTTAGGGGCAATATCTGGGAAATGGGGCCCCTAAATGAAAAGTGCCTAATAGCGAAGCCCCATTTATTTTTGAATTTGCATCATCTGTCCAAAGTTCAGATTCATAGCTGCTCCGTATAAAAAATTAAAAAAAATCGGAACTTTGAAGATTTTCCAGATATTTTCTATACTCCACGAAATCGCTTTTTAAAAATTATAATTAAAAATGTTATTTTGTAACCTAATACAGCTAGGAAAGTAAAAATTGGACAGAATGTTGGCACATTGAATATCAATGACTGCTCTAAATTTCAGATCTCTACTTGTAGTAGTTTAGCAGTAATTTACCGGTGAAAATTTTCGATTTTTATTTTTTAGGGGCAATATCTGGGAAATGGGGCCCCTAAACGAAAAGTGCCTAATAGGGAAGCCCCATTTATTTTTGAATTTGCATCATCTATCCAAATTTCAGATTCATAGCTGCTCCGTATAAAAAATTTAAAAAAAATCGGAACTTTGAAAATTTTCCAGATATTTTCTATACTCCACGAAATCGTTTTTTAAAAATTATAGTTAAAAATGTTATTTTGTAACCTAATACAGCTAGGAAAGTAAAAATTGGACAGAATGTTGGCACATTGAATATCAATGGCTGCTCTAAATTTCAGATCTCTACTTGTAGTAGTTTAGCAGTAATTTACCGGTGAAAATTTCCGATTTTTATTTTTTAGGGGCAATATCTGGGAAATGGGGCCCCTAAATGAAAAGTGCCTAATAGCGAAGCCCCATTTATTTTTGAATTTGCATCATCTGTCCAAAGTTCAGATTCATAGCTGCTCCGTATAAAAAATTAAAAAAAATCGGAACTTTGAAGATTTTCCAGATATTTTCTATACTCCACGAAATCGCTTTTTAAAAATTATAATTAAAAATGTTATTTTGTAACCTAATACAGCTAGGAAAGTAAAAATTGGACAGAATGTTGGCACATTGAATATCAATGACTGCTCTAAATTTCAGATCTCTACTTGTAGTAGTTTAGCAGTAATTTACCGGTGAAAATTTTCGATTTTTATTTTTTAGGGGCAATATCTGGGAAATGGGGCCCCTAAACGAAAAGTGCCTAATAGGGAAGCCCCATTTATTTTTGAATTTGCATCATCTATCCAAATTTCAGATTCATAGCTGCTCCGTATAAAAAATTTAAAAAAAATCGGAACTTTGAAAATTTTCCAGATATTTTCTATACTCCACGAAATCGTTTTTTAAAAATTATAGTTAAAAATGTTATTTTGTAACCTAATACAGCTAGGAAAGTAAAAATTGGACAGAATGTTGGCACATTGAATATCAATGACTGCTCTAAATTTCAGATCTCTACTTGTAGTAGTTTAGCAGTAATTTACCGGTGAAAATTTCCGATTTTTATTTTTTAGGGGCAATATCTGGGAAATGGGGCCACTAAATGAAAAGTGCCTAATAGGGAAGCCCCATTTATTTTTGAATTTGCATCATCTGTCCAAAGTTCAGATTCATAGCTGCTCCGTATAAAAAATTAAAAAAAAATCGGAACTTTGAAAATTTTCCAGATATTTTCTATACTCCACGAAATCGTTTTTTAAAAATTATAGTTAAAAATGTTATTTTGTAACCTAATACAGCTAGGAAAGTAAAAATTGGACAGAATGTTGGCACATTGAATATCAATGGCTGCTCTAAATTTCAGATCTCTACTTGTAGTAGTTTAGCAGTAATTTACCGGTGAAAATTACCGATTTTTATTTTTTAGGGGCAATATCTGGGAGATGGGGCCCCTAAATGAAAAGTGCCTAATAGCGAAGCCCCATTTATTTTTGAATTTGCATCATCTGTCCAAAGTTCAGATTCATAGCTGCTCCGTATAAAAAATTAAAAAAAAATCGGAACTTTGAAAATTTTCCAGATATTTTCTATACTCCACGAAATCGTTTTTTAAAAATTATAGTTAAAAATGTTATTTTGTAACCTAATACAGCTAGGAAAGTAAAAAATTGGACAGAATGTTGGCACATTGAATATCAATGACTGCTCTAAATTTCAGATCTCTACTTGTAGTAGTTTAGCAGTAATTTACCGGTGAAAATTTCCGATTTTTATTTTTTAGGGGCAATATCTGGGAAATGGGGCCCCTAAACGAAAAGTGCCTAATAGGGAAGCCCCATTTATTTTTGAATTTGCATCATCTATCCAAATTTCAGATTCATAGCTGCTCCGTATAAAAAATTAAAAAAAAATCGGAACTTTGAAAATTTTCCAGATATTTTCTATACTCCACGAAATCGTTTTTTAAAAATTATAGTTAAAAATGTTATTTTGTAACCTAATACAGCTGGGAAAGTAAAAATTGGACAGAATGTTGGCACATTGAATATCAATGACTGCTCTAAATTTCAGATCTCTACTTGTAGTAGTTTAGCAGTAATTTACCGGTGAAAATTTCCGATTTTTATTTTTTAGGGGCAATATCTGGGAAATGGGGCCCCTAAATGAAAAGTGCCTAATAGGGAAGCCCCATTTATTTTTGAATTTGCATCATCTGTCCAAAGTTCAGATTCATAGCTGCTCCGTATAAAAAATTAAAAAAAAATCGGAACTTTGAAAATTTTCCAGATATTTTCTATACTCCCACGAAATCGTTTTTTAAAAATTATAGTTAAAAATGTTATTTTGTAACCTAATACAGCTGGGAAAGTAAAAATTGGACAGAATGTTGGCACATTGAATATCAATGACTGCTCTAAATTTCAGATCTCTACTTGTAGTAGTTTAGCAGTAATTTACCGGTGAAAATTTCCGATTTTTATTTTTTAGGGGCAATATCTGGGAAATGGGGCCCCTAAATGAAAAGTGCCTAATAGGGAAGCCCCATTTATTTTTGAATTTGCATCATCTGTCCAAAGTTCAGATTCATAGCTGCTCCGTATAAAAAATTAAAAAAAAATCGGAACTTTGAAAATTTTCCAGATATTTTCTATACTCCACGAAAAATTATAGTTAAAAATGTTATTTTGTAACCTAATACAGCTAGGAAAGTAAAAATTGGACAGAATGTTGGCACATTGAATATCAATGGCTGCTCTAAATTTCAGATCTCTACTTGTAGTAGTTTAGCAGTAATTTACCGGTGAAAATTTCCGATTTTTATTTTTTAGGGGCAATATCTGGGAAATGGGGCCCCTAAATGAAAAGTGCCTAATAGCGAAGCCCCATTTATTTTTGAATTTGCATCATCTGTCCAAAGTTCAGATTCATAGCTGCTCCGTATAAAAAATTAAAAAAAAATCGGAACTTTGAAAATTTTCCAGATATTTTCTATACTCCACGAAATCGTTTTTTAAAAATTATAGTTAAAAATGTTATTTTGTAACCTAATACAGCTAGGAAAGTAAAAATTGGACAGAATGTTGGCACATTGAATATCAATGACTGCTCTAAATTTCAGATCTCTACTTGTAGTAGTTTAGCAGTAATTTACCGGTGAAAATTTCCGATTTTTATTTTTTAGGGGCAATATCTGGGAAATGGGGCCCCTAAACGAAAAGTGCCTAATAGGGAAGCCCCATTTATTTTTGAATTTGCATCATCTATCCAAATTTCAGATTCATAGCTGCTCCGTATAAAAAATTAAAAAAAAATCGGAACTTTGAAAATTTTCCAGATATTTTCTATACTCCACGAAATCGTTTTTTAAAAATTATAGTTAAAAATGTTATTTTGTAACCTAATACAGCTGGGAAAGTAAAAATTGGACAGAATGTTGGCACATTGAATATCAATGACTGCTCTAAATTTCAGATCTCTACTTGTAGTAGTTTAGCAGTAATTTACCGGTGAAAATTTCCGATTTTTATTTTTTAGGGGCAATATCTGGGAAATGGGGCCCCTAAACGAAAAGTGCCTAATAGGGAAGCCCCATTTATTTTTGAATTTGCATCATCTATCCAAATTTCAGATTCATAGCTGCTCCGTATAAAAAATTAAAAAAAAATCGGAACTTTGAAAATTTTCCAGATATTTTCTATACTCCACGAAATCGTTTTTTAAAAATTATAGTTAAAAATGTTATTTTGTAACCTAATACAGCTGGGAAAGTAAAAATTGGACAGAATGTTGGCACATTGAATATCAATGACTGCTCTAAATTTCAGATCTCTACTTGTAGTAGTTTAGCAGTAATTTACCGGTGAAAATTTCCGATTTTTATTTTTTAGGGGCAATATCTGGGAAATGGGGCCCCTAAATGAAAAGTGCCTAATAGGGAAGCCCCATTTATTTTTGAATTTGCATCATCTGTCCAAAGTTCAGATTCATAGCTGCTCCGTGGAACTTTGAAAATTTTCCAGATATTTTCTATACTCCACGAAATCGTTTTTTAAAAATTATAGTTAAAAATGTTATTTTGTAACCTAATACAGCTGGGAAAGTAAAAATTGGACAGAATGTTGGCACATTGAATATCAATGACTGCTCTAAATTTCAGATCTCTACTTGTAGTAGTTTAGCAGTAATTTACCGGTGAAAATTTCCGATTTTTATTTTTTAGGGGCAATATCTGGGAAATGGGGCCCCTAAATGAAAAGTGCCTAATAGGGAAGCCCCATTTATTTTTGAATTTGCATCATCTGTCCAAAGTTCAGATTCATAGCTGCTCCGTATAAAAAATTAAAAAAAAATCGGAACTTTGAAAATTTTCCAGATATTTTCTATACTCCACGAAAAATTATAGTTAAAAATGTTATTTTGTAACCTAATACAGCTAGGAAAGTAAAAATTGGACAGAATGTTGGCACATTGAATATCAATGGCTGCTCTAATTTTCAGATCTCTACTTGTAGTAGTTTAGCAGTAATTTACCGGTGAAAATTTCCGATTTTTATTTTTTAGGGGCAATATCTGGGAAATGGGGCCCCTAAATGAAAAGTGCATAATAGCGAAGCCCCATTTATTTTTGAATTTGCATCATCTGTCCAAAGTTCAGATTCATAGCTGCTCCGTATAAAAAATTAAAAAAAAATCGGAACTTTGAAAATTTTCCAGATATTTTCTATACTCCACGAAATCGTTTTTTAAAAATTATAGTTAAAAATGTTATTTTGTAACCTAATACAGCTAGGAAAGTAAAAATTGGACAGAATGTTGGCACATTGAATATCAATGACTGCTCTAAATTTCAGATCTCTACTTGTAGTAGTTTAGCAGTAATTTACCGGTGAAAATTTCCGATTTTTATTTTTTAGGGGCAATATCTGGGAAATGGGGCCCCTAAACGAAAAGTGCCTAATAGGGAAGCCCCATTTATTTTTGAATTTGCATCATCTATCCAAATTTCAGATTCATAGCTGCTCCGTATAAAAAATTAAAAAAAAATCGGAACTTTGAAAATTTTCCAGATATTTTCTATACTCCACGAAATCGTTTTTTAAAAATTATAGTTAAAAATGTTATTTTGTAACCTAATACAGCTGGGAAAGTAAAAATTGGACAGAATGTTGGCACATTGAATATCAATGACTGCTCTAAATTTCAGATCTCTACTTGTAGTAGTTTAGCAGTAATTTACCGGTGCAAATTTCCGATTTTTATTTTTTAGGCGCAATATCTGGGAAATGGGGCCCCTAAATGAAAAGTGCCTAATAGCGAAGCCCCATTTATTTTTGAATTTGCATCATCTGTCCAAAGTTCAGATTCATAGCTGCTCCGTATAAAAAATTAAAAAAAAATCGGAACTTTGAAAATTTTCCAGATATTTTCTATACTCCACGAAAAATTATAGTTAAAAATGTTATTTTGTAACCTAATACAGCTAGGAAAGTAAAAATTGGACAGAATGTTGGCACATTGAATATCAATGGCTGCTCTAAATTTCAGATCTCTACTTGTAGTAGTTTAGCAGTAATTTACCGGTGAAAATTTCCGATTTTTATTTTTTAGGGGCAATATCTGGGAAATGGGGCCCCTAAATGAAAAGTGCATAATAGCGAAGCCCCATTTATTTTTGAATTTGCATCATCTGTCCAAAGTTCAGATTCATAGCTGCTCCGTATAAAAAATTAAAAAAAAATCGGAACTTTGAAAATTTTCCAGATATTTTCTATACTCCACGAAATCGTTTTTTAAAAATTATAGTTAAAAATGTTATTTTGTAACCTAATACAGCTAGGAAAGTAAAAATTGGACAGAATGTTGGCACATTGAATATCAATGACTGCTCTAAATTTCAGATCTCTACTTGTAGTAGTTTAGCAGTAATTTACCGGTGAAAATTTCCGATTTTTATTTTTTAGGGGCAATATCTGGGAAATGGGGCCCCTAAACGAAAAGTGCCTAATAGGGAAGCCCCATTTATTTTTGAATTTGCATCATCTATCCAAATTTCAGATTCATAGCTGCTCCGTATAAAAAATTAAAAAAAAATCGGAACTTTGAAAATTTTCCAGATATTTTCTATACTCCACGAAATCGTTTTTTAAAAATTATAGTTAAAAATGTTATTTTGTAACCTAATACAGCTGGGAAAGTAAAAATTGGACAGAATGTTGGCACATTGAATATCAATGACTGCTCTAAATTTCAGATCTCTACTTGTAGTAGTTTAGCAGTAATTTACCGGTGCAAATTTCCGATTTTTATTTTTTAGGCGCAATATCTGGGAAATGGGGCCCCTAAATGAAAAGTGCCTAATAGCGAAGCCCCATTTATTTTTGAATTTGCATCATCTGTCCAAAGTTCAGATTCATAGCTGCTCCGTATAAAAAATTAAAAAAAAATCGGAACTTTGAAAATTTTCCAGATATTTTCTATACTCCACGAAATCGTTTTTTAAAAATTATAGTTAAAAATGTTATTTTGTAACCTAATACAGCTAGGAAAGTAAAAATTGGACAGAATGTTGGCACATTGAATATCAATGACTGCTCTAAATTTCAGATCTCTACTTCTAGTAGTTTAGCAGTAATTTACCGGTGCAAATTTCCGATTTTTATTTTTTAGGCGCAATATCTGGGAAATGGGGCCCCTAAATGAAAAGTGCCTAATAACGAAGCCCCATTTATTTTTGAATTTGCATCATCTGTCCAAAGTTCAGATTCATAGCTGCTCCGTATAAAAAATTAAAAAAAATCGGAACTTTCCAGATATTTTCTATACTCCACGAAATCGTTTTTTAAAAATTATAGTTAAAAATGTTATTTTGTAACCTAATACAGCTAGGAAAGTGAAAATTGGACAGAATGTTGGCACATTGAATATCAATGACTGCTCTAAATTTCAGATCTCTACTTGTAGTCGTTTAGCAGTAATTTACCGGTGAAAATTTCCGATTTTTATTTTTTAGGGGCAATATCTGGGAAATGGGGCCCCTAAGTGAAAAGTGCCTAATAGGGAAGCCCCATTTATTTTTGAATTTGCATCATCTGTCCAAAGTTCAGATTCATAGCTGCTCCGTATAAAAAATTAAAAAAAAATCGGAACTTTGAAAATTTTCCAGATATTTTCTATACTCCACGAAATCGCTTTTTAAAAATTATAGTTAAAAATGTTATTTTGTAACCTAATACAGCTAGGAAAGTAAAAATTGGACAGAATGTTGGCACATTGAATATCAATGGCTGCTCTAAATTTCAGATCTCTACTTGTAGTCGTTTAGCAGTAATTTACCGGTTAAAATTTCCGATTTTTATTTTTTAGGGGCAATATCTGGGAAATGGGGCCCCTAAATGAAAAGTGCCTAATAGGGAAGCCCCTTTTAATTTTGAATTTGCATCATCTGTCCAAATTTCAGATTCATAGCTGCTCCGTATAAAAAATTAAAAAAAATCGGAACTTTCCAGATATTTTCTATACTCCACGAAATCGCTTTTTAAAAATTATAGTTAAAAATGTTATTTTGTAACCTAATACAGCTAGGAAAGTAAAAATTGGACAGAATGTTGGCACATTGAATATCAATGGCTGCTCTAAATTTCAGATCTCTACTTGTAGTCGTTTAGCAGTAATTTACCGGTGAAAATTTCCGATTTTTATTTTTTAGGGGCAATATCTGGGAAATGGGGCCCCTAAATGAAAAGTGACTAATAGCGAAGCCCCATTTATTTTTGAATTTGTATCATCTGTCCAAAGTTCAGATTCATAGCTGCTCCGTATAAAAAATTAAAAAAAAATCGGAACTTTGAAAATTTTCCAGATATTTTCTATACTCCACGAAATCGCTTTTTAAAAATTAAGCCTGGGCTACATTGTTCCTATCAGTTCAGTTCAGTTTCGATTCCATTCCATTCTATTCGACGGTTAAGTAGACTGAACACATAGTTACCGATCACAATCGATTAAACCACATATATTTTGTTTTTGTTATTTTTGAAACAGTCAAATTTCATTCCTCTTGACATTTCCTTCAGTTTGGATTCGCAAAATTCCAATCGTTCCAAACTCTTTCGATTCGATTCGTTCCGATTCGACCTATGTGTCCACTCAATCGATTTCCCATATAAAATATATGGAGACGTCAAATTTGAATTTTTCGAAACGAATCGAAACTGAACCGATCGAAACAATGTAGCCCTGGCTTAGCCTGGGCTACATTGTTCCTATCAGTTTAGTTCAGTTTCGATTCCATTCCATTCTATTCGACGGTTAAGTAGACTGAACACATAGTTACCGATCACAATCGATTAAACCACATATATTTTGTTTTTGTTATTTTTGAAACAGTCAAATTTCATTCCTCTTGACATTTCCTTCAGTTTGGATTCGCAAAATTCCAATCGTTCCAAACTCTTTCGATTCGATTCGTTCCGATTCGACCTATGTGTCCACGCAATCGATTTCCCATATAAAATATATGGAGACGTCAAATTTGAATTTTTCGAAACGAATCGAAACTGAACCGATCGAAACAATGTAGCCCTGGCTTTATAATTAAAAATATTATTTTCTAACGCTTTCCTGCCACCAGTTGCTTACAAGCAACTATAACTTTTGGTGGTTATATTTAATAATCTAAGCTACATGATAATAATTTTAAGGGTTCTTCACTTAGTTAATTGTATTGGTTTATTGGAAAAAAATCCTGGTAGGTGGCCATATATATTTTAGTACGTTTAAGGGAAATTAACTTTTTGAAGTGCTACCATTTTGTTGTACGCAAGTTTAGTGAAATTAAAATATAAAAATTTTGCAATAATTCGGTAATTTTTAATAAAAAAATAATTTAAAGTGATATATTAATAGTTTTTGTCTCTGAAAAACTAAATAGAGCAGAAAATTTATTAAAGTTAAGTAAACTATTTGAAGATTATTCACAGTTGCTTATAAGCAACTATGGGCTTTTTTAATGGAAATAATTTAGAATTATTAGGAAATATTGACGAATTATTTTGAAAGGTATTTTATTTTAATGACCTTCATTGCCCATAGTTGCTTAAAAGCAATTGATCCTTATTTTTTAATCCTTAATCTTAATTGAAAAAAAACTATCAGAACTGGTTCAGAGTGCCTCCTTCTACAAAAAAACCGTCGAAAAGATTTTTTAATTGTCTCCGAACATAATTCGCGCTAACCTAAGGGCTAACCTAATAAAGCTAAGAAGCTGAAAATTGGATAGAATGTTGGCACATTGAATATCAATGACTGCTCTTGAAATGTTGGCACATTGAATATCAGATCTCTACTTGTATAGTCGTTTGGCAGTAATTTTATACAAAAAACTAAGTTGATTTAACATAGCTTAACTTTGTTAAAACAATCAAATAAACTTGGTGGTTGTATACAAGTACTTGGTAGGCTGAAAAGTGCCGAAGCCTTCTGTATCTTATACTAGGTTTTAATATAATTCTCCTATAGTTTTTTTCTCGGTGATACTTATATTATCTAATGTACCATTTTCACTTGTTCTTTTTGCAATTCAATGTCTTTATCTATTTTATCATTAATTCAAAGTTGAACTATTTTTTTTGTATTCATTATTTTTGTATTTATTTAATTCATATAAACTTTATTTACATAATTTTGTTTTTTTAAAATTTAATCAATATTATATAAAAATCATAAAAAGTGTAAAAAATGTATATACAATAATTGATAAAACTTTTAAATTGATGCGAAATAAAGATTGTATTAATAATGTCATGTTCCAGGTTTCCGGATTGCCCTGGATCGCTGCAGTTTCTGCATTGATCACTCTCAACGCAAATTAAACCGACGCAACAATTATAACGTACGTTACACCGTAGTAAACAGTCTCAAAGTTTCAATAGTGCGGTTGACATAAATATTACATAGTGAAATATTATCCGACTAGATTTATCATTGTCGTAGAATATTTTATTTTCCTTCACCATTTTAATTAATGTTTCATCAAACGAAGCCACAATTACTTTGATAAAACCTTATAAATTTGCCTGTCAATTTTAGAGTATTAACGTTCTCATCATGCATTGGAAATTGCAATTTCAATTTCTTCGTTGTGTTCATTTTGATTTTAATTGCTCCATTACATTTTATATTGGTTGAATTACTGCTTATGCATTGAGACTAACTGGGCTATTATAGTTATACCATTTGGGTTTATTATAAAAATTATCTATACGTAGTTAAAGTTTAAAATATTTTAATAAAATTTATAAAACCTTTAACATCTCTTTCTATTGAATGAAACTAAATAAAAATTTCTATAAGTTCATTATTTCGGGGACTTGAATAATAAATAGTATCCTGTCAATTTTAGTGCAATTAAAGTTATCAAAATCATTTACCATAAAATATCTTATAAAAAAAAAATATTAAAATTAAAAAAAAAAAAAAAAATCTTTACTAAATTATAAATTAAATTGATGTGGTAAACACCAGAAGAAAAATATATTTTCAATTTTCAATTTTTCCTCTGATGGGTATAAAAGAAAAATAGAAAAAATGCTCGTGTGATGTAAATAAATACAAATAATAAATAAATAAAGTAAATGAATTGAAAATGAAATAAACTTTCTATATTATATTCACAATTTTCATTCCATTCAATCGATTTTCTTTATTAATATATTTGTGTATTTTATCACATTCTCAATGCACGTGGTCGTCGTGGTACGTAGTGAAAATAATGATAAATAAAAAAGGAAATAAAGAAAAATAAATAAATGCGTATATAATATTATTTTTTTCATCCAGTTAAAATACACACCATTACATATATATACAAATCCTTAAAGTAAAATATATATAGAAAATGTATGTGTATACAATAAAAAAATAACATTTTATCCTTTTCCGTTTAATATCTTCTAGAGTTTCTTTATAACTTTATCATTTATTTGATGCTAGTGTCTTTATAACAAATTTATTATTTTGTACACATCACTACTATTTTTCCAATACGGATTGTTTTCACGTCAGGATCCTTTTATGTTAAGCATTTTCTGTCTGTCTGTTCGTTAGAAAAGTAAAAAATAATAGAGCTAAATGATATACATATGCTTACGAACCTCTGCTTCCCTACACTGCGACCTAGAGAGATCTTTTGTGCTTGCCCAAGCAACTGTACACAAGCTACTGTAGAAGCGTAGAGTTTTCCTGACGACCAGACACCTGAACTCGATAGGGCTCAGAACCCAGGTGTATCAGCCTTTTTCTGGCAATAACCTAGCAATCGCAGAGAATGTGTTCCGCAGATTCTTCATCATCCGAACAGAATCAACAGTCACTATAATCAGACTCTCCGATTTTGTTTAGTTGATACCTGAGTGTGCAGTGGGCCGTGAGCAGGCCAGTTTTTTTACGTAGCTCGGTTTTGTTCAGTGTGTGGACTTCCTTAGCATTTTATTTGATAAATCTATGAATAAAAGTCATTAATTAATAATATATTAAATTTCAAATTATTGAAAGGATATGAGCAGATTAGTGGGAAATCTTGTAAGGATTAATTTTCTTTGATCAGAATTAGGTCTATTTATTATACACATCATAAGAGACTTCAAATTTTGATCTAATTTAATACACTGCAATATTCGACACGTCTTTTAACAAACTTTTCAAAATATTATTATTAAATTATGTTTTTTTTTTCACCTTGTGGTTGAAAACTACTACAAAACTTTTGAAAAGGATATTATATATATGTATTTGATGATAAATGAAATTCAATGTTCAATTTATATAGACGAGTATATAAATATCAAAGAATTTAATCTCTTATAGTAAACTGTATTAGCACCTACTCTAAATATTATAAAGATTACAGATTTTATGGAGTTTGTTAAATATTTCCGGTTTGTTTAGTAATGGAAATATAGGATGCAAAACCTCGCACACTTAAACTAATTTATATGTATGGCGTTGCTACCTACACTTACAGGTAGGTCTGTGCAAAGCTAATGTTGGTTGCACTTCTCCCATGGAAAGCTAATTGTTTGTTTTTCCAACAACACATCGTAATGAACGTAATCAGAGATTGGATCACTTCATATTACATACCTCTAACAGGTTATTTAGAAAATATCATTAATCTTCTATGTATTGCATTGAAGGGCAATGACACATAAAATATGCTCTAAGGATTCGTCCTTTCCCTCATAAAACAGTTCGATATAAAAAATTTATATATATAGAATTTATTTCGAAAAAAATTGTAAATATTCATTTTATTTGAAATGTGATCTTTAAGAAAAAGAAGTTATAAAAATTGAACCAATTTATCAAAATATATAAATTCAATAACATTAAAAAATTTATAATATATAAAATATCTACAATTTCGTAAATAAATAAAGTATTTTATTTTTTTAACATATTTATAACAAATACGAATGTTTTAAAAATTTTAATGATGAAGATCATAAGCTAAAAATAATAACTTTATTATGACGACATGAATCTTAAATTATTGTAAATATATTTTTTAATGATTTTTATATGGTTTTTTTTTTACTATATCTAATCATGTAAAAAAAATATATAAACCTGAATCCCCAGACAATCCAAAAAGGTGATTGAACTTCTGCTAGCTATACATAAAAATTTTTTTTTTCAAAAGATATTTCTTTATTTATTACTTTTTTCCATTCTTCATTTATTTTATTTACTTAGGATTAAAATTGAATTTGTATACCCACAGCAAAACTCTAATTATTTTTCCTCATAAGTAAGTAGTAGGTAGTAGATAATGAAGTCCTTGGTAAGAGAATGGGTAAAAGTCTGATTCGATAGTAGTCCGGATTCAAAAAAACGCATTTACCATTACACCCAATGCTTTACCTTGTATCATGAATAATGTCGACAATGCTAAGAAAAAGGATTGAAATTCGAAATTTTAAATGTGTTAGATCAAGAGCACTTAAAATGATAGAATAATTTTAAGGAAATACGTCCCCGTAAACTGAAATTTGACCAGACTGATGTTAACTACTCTTGTTGTAACTAAAAGTTAATCTTAATGTAATAAATTTCACTATGTTAAACGCTATTAGTGTCAGAGAATTTTGTATATATATATATAAAAAGCTTTTGGTTTTATGGAAGTATGTGTATTTTAAAAAAAAAAGCTTTCATGCTTGCTTGTAGGATTTAATCTCCAAATTAGCGTCAATTCAAAATAGTTTATAATCCCACGTAATAAAAATAATGGAAATTGTATTTTATCTAAAACCCATGCCTTAAAGTAATGGAAAACATTTTTGTTGTATGTATATTTAGATTAAATAAAATTTCTGCTATTATTAATACTACAATTTCCTACTTCAATTAAATAATTATTCCTTTTAATACGTTTTAATCCAAATGGAAATTTTATAATTTTAAATTGAAATAAAATGCAAAAAACTTTCAATGCATAATTTTTATTTTAAAATAACATGGAAAAATATTTTTTTTTTTAAAATAATAAATTACCATACAATTATGAGAATATTAACACGTTCACCACTCAACGTCATTATATTATACATATGTGACGTGACACTTATGTCAGTTTTTGCTCAATTAGTTAATCCTTTACGGTAGTAATTTTGTTATACTTTTTAATTTTTGGTTATACACATTTTTAAATTGGATACTGCTTAAAAACCTAACTGAAATAGAAACTATTTAAAATTTGTATAAACATTTCAAGAAATCAAACTATTTTGTCATATGTGACATTAATCTTGCATTATGGTAAGTACATAATGTGTGACGCTAATCCCACTCAAAACACTAAGTCCCATATAAGTAACATAAAAATGGTTTTAAAGGCTTTTATGTCACATATATTGGACATAATATTTATTGTTAATGAGTTTCCACCAAAAGCGACCCAAAAAAAATGCTTTAGTTGCGAACGTGTTAATTATATAAATTATTAATATTTTGTACTTCATGAAAACTATCATAAAGTTTGCCAATTATTCACAATTTTACCTTTTCAAAATATGAAGAATTATCATGAATTTTCATTTCAATAAAATATTAAATTTTCCACATTTTAAATAAGTACCTATACAAACAAAATTTGTTGTTATTTATTTAAATATGGAAAATTTTCATAATTAAATAGTGTCGGTTATAAAGCTATTCAGAAGAAGGAAAATTTTTAATAATCATTATAAGATTTAATTCATTTCTTAAGTAGATATCTTTGAGTTAATAGTATTTTTGCTAAAATTGCTTGAATAGCAAAATTATCAACAATTTTATTTTTCTATTTTCATTTTTTGTATATAATTTTTTTATTAATCATGATTTCCATAGATTTTATAGCCTTAATTTTATACGTAAATACTTCAAAAAAAAAATAATGTCCAATTTTTTTTTTTATGAAATGAAAAGAGAAACCAAAAATTATATTAAAAAATTGTAATAATATAAAACCAAAAATTTTTGTTGTCAAAATATTTATGTGAAAACATGAAACCAAAAAATTTCTAAAAGTTGTCAACTGGTTTTAGTAAAATGGGTTAAATTTTAATTATTTTGTGGTAAATTACGATAAAAATTGATGTTTAGTTCTAAAAAGGGAGAATAAACGCCGTACTAGAAACCCTTAAACCTAGGTTACTATTTTGCCTACAGCCTACAGATATATAAATTTATATAAAAAAGAACTGTTTGTAGCATAAGCTTAGATCGATAACGTTTCCTTGCGGTTAGCGAAGCGGTGGCTATCTAAGATTATTTTAGAGAGTCAAATAATTACAGGGTACCTGACTGATATCCTTTACCATACCGAGATTTTCTTAGATAAGCCCAATCTATTAGATTTACTTGATTTTATCCAATTCCTTACGATTCACAGATAGTATCACCATTGTTTTATTAACATTCAATATTTCTTTCGGGTTAAAGAGGTTTAGTAAAATGATATTTTAATTGATTTAATATAAGTTTTTGATAATATTGTATTTTTGATAAAATTTTATTTAATTATCAGTTTGACAGCTGTCAAATAGAGATGAAAAGTACCAACCCCAAAACAATTTTTATACATATTAATCATAAGCTTTTTAAGTATATATAATATTCAACTTTATTAACTTGGTTAACATCTCTGATCATTAATTTCCATTAGTAATGTTTTAATACGAAATTAAATAGAATTTACAAAAATCGTGAACAAACTCATTATTATAAATCGCGTCGCTTTTTTAGGTCTACAATAATCATTTAATATTTTTCATGATTACAACAACAGAATATCTTTTTACGACTATATAGTTATGGAATAACTAATATGAAGTGTTGTGATGAAAAGACTGGTCGAAAAAAAAAACTGGCCGAAAATCACTAAAATAAATTTTTCGCAGAGTTACTATTATCCGGGTTTGAATTATTATCCGGGTTTACTTGATGCAACAGATTAGCTTGTGGCCAAGTGTCGGTAGCTGCCGTAGGTCCATTCTAAAATTTCATAAATTTCTATTTTAAGTATGGAACCGAAACTGTAGTAATTGTCTGCAGATTTGTAGGAAAATCTAATTGGAGCTCGTAATATTTGGAATTTCTGGTGGATACAAGCTAAAATTACCGAATTATTTGTTGATGTGTCTTGGAAAGGAAAATAATAATTGTTATATATAATTACGAGTTTTGAGCTACCCCTAAATTCTTCTTATTTTTAATGCTCATCAGTTTGTCAGTAAAATGTTATATAATTTTTTGATAACAAATAAGAGGGAAAAATGAAAATTAAAGAAAACTTAATATAAATAGCTATACATTTGTGATGGAATTGTAAATAATATTACATTGCTATGGGTAAAGTTTTTATTTGGCAATAGTTGTCATCAGTTTCATTGACAGTATCTTTTTTTTTTTATTTTTTTAATTACGAGTATATAGAATTTCTGAAAATTTTTTCAAGTTAATTTTCTTATTCTTCGCATCAAAATTTATATAAATTTTCATGTTCAATAATAAAAAGTATTGATCGATTATTTGACATTGAACATAAAATTTTCACAAAATAAAAAAAAAAAATATAAAAAATAAAATTATAATTTTTAAGTATAAATACTTAATAATTTTAATTTGGTAAATTTTTCTTTGTCATCATAAAAAGTAAAAGAAAATCATTTTTCTTGATTGAAAATTCATGTAGACAGTAAATATCATATTTTAATATAAAAAAAAAAAAAAATTACATAAACATAAAATTTTCACACGAACACTTAAAGGAAATATTATGGAAAAATTATGGATTTTTTAATGTAACTTAATATTTTCTTCAATATTTTCAAACATATAGAAAAGTGAATTTTGTTGAAGGTTTTTGGTTAAAATTTGAAGACTTATGAAAAGTAAAACTAATTAGCAACTGTATTCATGAAAATTTTATTTTAGAATATATACATAAAAGTATGTGGTCTAAAAGTATGAGATATAAGCTACATATAAGAAAAACGTTACCGCAAAACTTGATGAAAAAAAGAACTGAAGAAATTATTGTAGAGAGTTGTAATCCTTTCCACAAAAGCATGTTTAACCCGGGTCCTTTCATAAAAAGAACTAAACAGCTTCTAAAATTCAGTAATAAGAAATATTGAATACTACGCCATACAGGACTGACAAAATATGGATTATTGTGATGTAGATTCTGTAAATATGAGGAAGAAACAATGTAGCAGTACGATGTATATATTATTCATTATTCCCCTTTTCAAGAACTTTTAAATTCTAAATATATTTACAACGGATGCTGTCAAGAATTCAGCCGCAGTTTTCTCAGTCAATCGGTCATTAAATTAGATTTGCAGCAAAACCAATGTAATCTTTCGGAATATAAGGGTGCGGTCAAGGCTGCGCAGCTTATGCAGACTAAAATATTGAAAAGCAGACATTATACATAAATTTTGACTTCATATTTATACGACTGGCTGCAAATTATCAATTTTTAACGCTAACAACTATTTAAATTTATAAACAATTTAATGACTGCGACTTACTTCCACACCATCATCAGAATCAACAATTTTTAGAATGTATACACGAAGAGTAAAAAAAATAACAAAAAATTACAATTAAATTTTTTGCAGACTATCGTCGCCGACTGATGGAATTTGCAATATCTGCAACTGCTGCGTTTGTATTCTGAATTTTTATCCCACAGATTGCGCTGCTTTTACAGCAAATCTTAATTACTGACCGACTAACTGCAAAAACTGAGCAGCAACTGAATTCTTGACCGCACCCTAATTCAGAATATTAACTCAATCTTTGCAGTTATTGCAGTCGGTAAAAATAGGCTGTAATATTTTTAATTCTGAAATATTTCTTTTTTTTTTTTTTTATATTCGAGTAGTTTCCTTCAGTTTATAAACTAAAATAATTAAAAATATACTTTTTAGTGTAAATATTGACAATTTAAGGACGGTCGTATAAAACTGTAGTCGAAATTTGTAATTTTTTAAACCTGCATAAGCTGAACAGTGGTTGATCAACGACAGGCTGTTGAAATGCAATAAATTGTTGTAAATGTAATAAATTATTGGTAACAACTATAAACAGCTTATCCTGTTAAGCTGTGACCAAAATTAATAATATATTCAAAACTACAAATATGATTTATTTAATAGATATTTATTTTAGATGTATATCTACGATTGTGTAAATACTTTAAATAAACAGAAAAATATATATTAAAAAAACAAATTTAATATACAACTTTTAAAGTTTATAGAAACCCTCAACCAATTAGTACAACAAAATTTATTTACATACTTTTAAAAACACTTTTTCTAATACCAAAAATAAATATTATATATGATACATAACTATATACAATCAACAAATGTCTAGATATCTTAAATGAGTTTTTAAACGATTTAAATAAAAATATTAAAAAGTTTTGCCCTCTTGTATAATAAAAAATAATAAAAAAAAAACAATTTGCTAAATACATACCCTTAGCATATTATATACTTTTGAATATATAACAGAAAACTTTTTGACAAAAAAAAAAGCAAAAGAAAGAAGTAAAGCAATTCCACAGCATATAACATTCTTGTTAGGGAAATATATTCAGAGTAAATATTAATTTTCCTATCTATAATATAGAACATTTACAAAAACCAAACTTTCTAAAGTAAAAACATTGTAAAATTGTTAAAAATTCAAAAAAAAAATCCTTACACACATACCATTAGAAAACAGATAAATTTCTATATAGAATCAGAGAAATACTCATTTTATGTAACTACAAGGGTAGTAAAATAAATAATTTTTTTAAATAAATATTTTAGATAATAAATCTTGACAAGGAAATTTACTAATTATTTTCAAATTACATATGTCAGTCAGTCCACTACCTAAGAGTATAATTCATAGAATGAATTATATCACTATATTTGTCTATAACGACTGACCAGTCCTTCATCGAACCCACATTATGGAGGAAATAAGGGAATGGGATAAAAAGAGACATACACCTACTGGACGCCAAGGGAAGCGATTCCTAGATTTCTCAAACAAAATGGCTAAAGAAGTCCTCACATTTAAAAAAACCGAGCTACGTACAATATTTCTTTTGGAAATAGGCTTCGTGATATTGGTATCGAATCATTATCTGATAATAACGACACCCAGTGGCGTTATTCGTAAATACCATAGATACCAAACTTCGTTTTGAAATGATAGTATAAGAAATTTTGAAAACGACTTATAACATTTCTTATAAGTTTGTAAAAAATAATTACTGATGTTTTGCTCATGGCCATGCACTTTTCAAGTTTCAAGTATAAAAAAGTTCAATGTAAGTTTTTCATTTATTTGACTTTAGGTATCCGATGTGTCATTTGATATTGTGCTTCCAACAATAACGATTTTATATTACGGATACTCCACATTAAAGCGACGACATTATACATCTAAAATGAAAATACCATCGATATCGATATAAATGAGCGAACCCGTATTTATGTTACCTATTCTTCTGGCTCAGAATATTGTGATTATTATTTGTTGACGAATATTATTTATAGATGTGGTTTGTCGCTATCATATTTTGCTAGAGAGTTCTTGATGATGACTTTCAAACTATTTGAAACTTCTGCTGAATGATGATTTATCTTTATATAATCTGCATTCTTATGATTCGAAACTAATAAAGTCGTATCCAGAAAAGTTGTATTTATGATCTCAATGATCTCTACTTTCTGATATATAAATTGAATGTCCTTTAATCACACCTTTTCTTTAGCTACTGAGTACGCACTGTCTTTCACACTCTCTCTTTAGCACAATTAGTTGTACTTTATAAAGAATGTATGTAAATTTTGTATATTTGAAAAGAAATATTTAAATATTTAGAAGTAAAAAAAAATCTTGTTATACTTAATTTTTGGCAGAATTTAAAGAAAAATAGGATTTTTTTTTTCTAAAATTAGACATAGAAGATAAAAAAAAATTGACTAATTGTTTTAATCCATATAAATCATAACGAAGGTTATTTGAATTTAAAAAAAAAAATTAAACTTTTACCTATGCTGGCTGTAATAAAGATATGATAACCCTCTCAAATAATTCATTCTATAAGACATACAAATTAATTCTAAAAATATCTACAAAACTTTAAGAAAAATTATGATGTTTTTATCAAGTTGAAATTTTCCGCCAAAATGTTTTTCAAATATTTTAATATAATTCATCTAAATATTAGTATATAAAAATAAAAGTCCTTTTACTTTAAAATTTCCGAGTATTTTCTTACCAGTAAAAGTGTAAATCTTCACCTTTATTGACAGAATTTCATGTTTTTTTAGATAATTTCTATATATAAATAAGACAGCGCCTAAAAAATATCAATTAAAAAACACCAAAATTCAATATTTAAGATTATGTTAGCACTTTCAAGAAAGGTCTATTGATAATGAATTAAATCGCCCAAAGGGAAAATTGTGAAATAAATAGAGAAAAAATCGAGTACCAAACTTTTTCAATAATGAAAATTGTAATATCAATCAGAAAATGAATGGCAAACTGATTTAACTACTCTGAAAGAATATTCTTCGTAATATATTCTTAAGATATTGAAGCCAGTTAGTGATCGGGGTTCAATACAGTAGTGAATCAATATAGTGTTGTATCCATTTCGACAAAAAAAAACGATAAATGGACACATAGACATGAAGTGATAATCATAATAGCTATTAAATATAGCTGGGATATTGCAAATTACAATACGGAAAAATGCTTCTGTATTACATGAGTATGGAAATCAACAGTAAATGATTAAGCATTTTGGAAAAGTAAGATTGAAGAGACGAAGATGATGTCTTCTTATATTAACTTTTTATTTTAAGATTGTTAATATTCCGATCCGACTACTTTAAATATGAATTATTATTAATGAATCTGTAAATGCTTTACTATTGTACGTTTTTATACTGACAAATTTATTACATCCAGAAAGTAGGATTCATTTCTAATTATATTAAAGATTTAGTTTATGTAGTTTCTTCTATATAGTTAAAAAAAAGTAATGATGAACTAAAATATTTCCACAGAAATCGAATCATAATTAATAATAGAGATGATACCAAAGATTATGAATTTATATACTGGAATAACCAAATCGACAAATCGAGATTAGAATAAAAAAACCTGGACTTGTCCAAAACATTAAATAATATTTAGAATTGTATAGCAAACAACTGACAACTTCTCTCATATTTTTCTACCTAATAAAAATATAAATATTAATGAAAATGTGCTAAAAATCACTATAAAATAAAAAGGATTTTTAACATTAGTCAGAAATGAAATATTATCCAACAATTTGTCAAGTTAATAATAAATCACAACGATTTAACATTCATACATTTATACGTACATCATTATTATTATTATTATTATTATCAAGTTTATTATGAATGTTCAAATGTGAATGATATAACAAACCGCAAAAAAGCTCATTTATCAACCCCAGACAAAAAATACCTTTATTTATGGACTTATGTATACATTTTTTTTTGCTATACACTTTATTTAATAATGTCCTGAAACAATCACAGTAAATGTTATAATATGTACATATATTTTATTTGTTTCGTAAAGCTTATTTTTCAATAAAAAAAATATATAGCCTAGACTAGAGAGCTATAGAGCAGTAACGTTATTAACATTAATTATTTATGCGGTAAATGAAACTCACTAAACGAGGTACAAAAACGAGAAACGGCATGGAAAAATTCCAAAAATCGCTTTCTTAAACCGGCATCGTTGACCGTTTTATTCTACTCCCACTTATTATACTATAATTAGGAATGTTACAGCCCAAATCGAATCTTACATTCCTCAAAAAGGTTTCGTGACATTGTTTTGCAATTTGGACCTACTAACTTTATATGGATTCCAAACCATAACTTTCATTTAATTACGACACGTTAATGGATATTAATACTGAGGCGATAGTGAATTGCCTCAACCGTTGCAGTTTTCCCAATCTTAAAATCACAATTACATTTGCTAATTTTTATTACTGATACTGGTACTTATTTAAAGCTGAGTCAACTAAGAGCGATATTAATGCCTCTGTCTGTAGTTAAAAAAAGCCAAAACACACCATAGCACACTATACATCACACCATAGCACACTAGTACAACGTCACCACCATCCTTGGTGTCAGTATCCATATTTTGATCTGGTTTTAAATAGCGTTACCTTCTATTTTATATGAGTTCATATATAACACTGCCTAACCCATTTTCATGACCCCGAAAATGACCAAAGTAAATCCGTTGTTAGCTCTTAGTCTAATAGTTTTTCGATATAATGTAAATGTTGTTATTTTATTCTTTATATTTTAGCTTAAATTTTAAATGGAGGTCCAACCGCAATGTGATCGCCAACCGATAGCGCTACCAAACGCAATGCTGGCGGAAAAAAGTGATAGATCTGTCAAAATAATTTTAATAATATTATTTTTATTTAAAATAATATTTATTAGAATGTCTAATGTCAAAGTATCAACATAGTCAATAATACAAGATATTTAACAATATTTTGACTTCTGTATTAAAATTTAATAGCATTAATATTCAACATTGTTAAATTTTGGATTGCGTTTGTATTCATCATTTTCAATATGTGAAATTTTTTTTTAAGTTAGCGCTATCGGTCATGCTTTAAGTATTGAACAAATTATATTTATTATTAATTGCTGAACAAGTTTATACATAACATTTACGCATAATTCCTGCTCTTACCACTTCGAATATTATAATTATATAATTAGCACTAATTATAATAATTTTCAAAAAATTATCATCACAAAAAATCATATTTAATATTAAAATTTACAAAACAACCGAAAACAAATTAATAAAATCTTTAAACAAAATTTTCTTTTAATCATAATCACGAGATTACCAATGCCAAAACAATTAAAATTTTCATGATAAAGAATTTATTAAATCAAATAAAATTGGAAAATTCAATTACAAAATCTTCTTTACCTTATATACAACATAAATATTTTAAATAACCGTATTTTTATGCTTTAATATTTATCCTTATAATCAAAATAAATATAAAATTAAAAGTCCTGAAAAAAAAAAAAAAAATTGGAATAACCAATCTTGATTACTTTATAATTTGTTCATTCTTTTACATTTTACACAGTTTATTTTGTACGTCCATTCCATATATATATACATATATATATATATATTTATATAAGTTTGTATATTATGTATAAATTGTTATATATATATATATTAAATGTATATTTCCATTTTAATATAAAATATATATAATTACTATAGGTTATACGGTTAATTGACCAAAAACAATTCAGCAATTGCATAATTAACCGAGAGTTAATTTATCGAATAAAGAATATAATTTACATCCGACTAATTAATTGAAAACATTTCACCAAATGACCAATTAATGCACTATTCACCAATTCCACAATTAGTCAACTTTGCAATTGCCCTAATTTATAATCGGTATATAATAGCAAATTGACCAAATGCATAATTTATCGATTGTAAATTGATTAATTTTACAATTGACCTATTGCACTTTTGACCAGTTTCACAATTGAACAAATTCACAATTGGCCGAATACACTATTAACCGAAATCACAATTGACCACAGTAAATAGACCGAAAGCACAATTTATTGATTGTAAATTTATCAACTGCATAATTGATCTAATACACTATTGACCAAATTGACAATTAATCAAATTCACTATTGACCAAATTCATAGTTGACCGATATTAGCACATTTAGCACATTTTTCCGGTATATTTACTTTCCATAACTTATTGTTATATTAGGTTAACTTTGTAAATAAGGAACGTAAGAGAACATTGCGACCTCATGGATCTATTATTCGTTTTTGGCCTCTTTACATTCGCTAAATTAAAGTCTATTGGTCATTTGATTAATTATGTATTTGGCATATCTACATTCGCTAAATTATGAAATCGGTTAAATTTATATTCAGTATATTTACATTTACTTCAATTTTTGTGTATTCGGTTAATTGAGTTTTCGTTCAATTAGCCCCTAACTAATTTATAGGTAATATGATAACTAACTGGAAAACTTATGTTGAAATATTATTTCATAAGAGGTTTAAAGTATGGTTATTTTGCAGTATTGTTTGTTTTACCTGGAAAATTTCCTTTTCTATATAATAATTTTATATAGGATTTTCCCATTTGCAATCATATTGATTTTCCCAATAAAATATAATTCAATTTATTGTAACTATTTACACTCTTATAACAACTTATCAACTTAATAAACAAATTAATATTGTGAATATTTTTCACTATTATGTTTAATATCCTTTGAACTTTCGGATCGTGCTCTCTAAATCCTAAATGAAATTTACAATTATTTAAAAAATTATATTTTAAATACTTAGAGTGAAAATATCAAAAATTGTTTACAAAATAAAATCTAAAATTTTAATAATATTTTTCGGAAAATTATCAAAAAATTACAATAAAATTAAAACAATATAAAAAAAATAAAAGAAAAACTGATAAGTTTTTAGTATAATTGAAAAAAAAGTTGTCTAATTTAAAAAGTGCGCATTTAATTTAAGAATCCCTGGGACAGCAAAGAAAATTAATTAATTAAATTGAAAAGGTAAAAAATATAATTTCAACATATTTTTTTTTTTTTCAATTCTGAACAGAAGCCGGTATTTTTCCACAGTTCCTAATATCATTTAATTTACTTTGTAAAAATGTATATTTCTTGTAATTTGATGAACGATTTTCCTTCATCAGACTCGTAGTTAATCGGTGGTTAGAAGTTTAGTGATCCCTCAGGGCTTCATATATTAAATGGAAACTATAATGTCTATGATGACAATATTTCAGAGAACAACTGAATGTAGTTTTGAAATTTATAATTTATGTATACTGCGGATAATTGATTGACATGATGATTGCTTAGTTGAAATTATTCACCATTCAATCAATTTATTGAAAGGTTTTATTCTATTTATCTGACTTGAGTTTATGACTGCGCTGTATATTCTCATACTCTTTCAATTTCCGGAATATAATTTATTATAAAAATGAAAAGTTTATTCTTTTCGAAGTTTACTTTTAAAATATTAATAAAATAAAACAGGCAACCTAGTAAAACTAACCTGAAAGGACATAACCGGATCAACAGATGTGTTCACAGGGTATCGATTAATTGGCGAACTCGCGGCCAGACTAGGCAGAAACCTACAGACATGGTACAATTAACACAACACAAGCTGGAATTGCTGTCAATTAATAACAATCCTTTTGTAGATGACACTGTATTGAAATGTTAAATTGTTAGAAATATGGTCTATTTTACTATATGGTGCGGAAACATGGACTTTGTCTAAAAGTGATATGAAGAGAATTCAATCATTTGAACTATGAATTTATCGCAAAATTCTTAATATAAAATGGAGCGATTCATTCCAGCGATCCTTCCAGGTATCATTAACGTGGAAGTATTCAATCGAATGGGTACCAGTAACATCTTAATAAATAAAATAAGAGAAAGAAAACTAAGTTATAAAGAAAACTAATGGAATTGGTTGGTTATTCAAGTTTAAAATAGTGGGTAATATAGGAGTAGAGGCAGGATGAGAATAACTTGGTTATAGAATCTGAAAGATTGGTTTAAGATGTAAACAATTAATTTATTAAGCACGATAAAAAAACAAAAACCAATTTCATTTGTTGATGACCAGCATTCGCAATGGATTGGATCCTTAAGAATAAAAATATTGTTCCAAAAGATTAAAAGAAATATATAGGAGATAAAAAAAAATAACAAGCAATAATAAAATAATTTTGATTTATAGAAATAATTCTTTAATAATTCAATAATTATTGAAAAAATTAAAATTATTGCTTATGTTATTACAATTTTTTTTTAAATTAAATATAAAATCGAAAAGAATTATTAACACGCGTATAAAAAATTATATAAAATTAACATTTTAATATTTTTGTTATGATTTATATTGCGGAAATTCAATTCTGCGTAGGATTACCAGGGCTTTCATTATTTAAGTCATATTTGATATTACAGCAAAATAATATTAAACATAATTTTCCATATTTTTTAATTAAATACATATTATTTTGAATACAAACATAAATTTGAAATCTTAGAACTACATAAATTTTTACTCACATAGATTTTGCCATATTAAAATATTTTTTTTCTATTCAATTCCGGAGGAAATCGCGATCCTCTGAGCCACTAATCCTACCATTAGCTAAGGTCCACTAAAAAACCATCTTAGATATTATATGTAAAATTAACTTGCCTTGGAATTTGGAATACTAAAATCTGATGTGTAATTATTTTGTTGTAAAGGATATTTTATAAATATTTAAAGTACTGTCAAAATAATGAAAATATTTGCATCATTTAGTGCACTGTCATATATAATTAGTACTGTCAATTAAAGTTATATATAATAAGTATACTGTCAATTAAAATCAAAAGTTGCGAGACAAGATTATTATTATTATTTTTTAAATACCCAAATTTTCCCTTGCCTGTGAACTTACGCCTTAACTATGTGGAGGAATGGGAAATTAGGATTAATAAGTAATTAGATAAAGGGATCAGGGTTATTAGGGAACAGTTCACATTATTCTTAAACTCGTTCAAATTATAATTCAAAAAGAACACATGATATGGTATAATTGTTTTCATAATTTTGTGGTCGAGCAAGAAAGCGTAGACAAATTTCAGTGTACGATGTAAGTTGAGCTCAAGTGAATATTATTGTATGCCTGGGCCTGTTTTTCGTGTATTGCGTACAAAGTTTTAAAGATTGGCGAAATACACTTAATTTCCTCAGAGTAGTTGCCCAGCAGATGATATCTGTAGAACAGAACTAATACCTTCTACATTACGGCGATGGCTCAGAGATGTTAACACTCGAAAAATTATCATGCGGCAGAATATTTTAATTTTCAGTTGGTCTATAAAATTATTATATTGAGCTTATAAATTATGTAATATCAAAGACGATTTATTTTATTATCCAAATATACAATTATCCAAATATCGGCAACTAATTAACTTTGACGAATCTATTTTCATAATAATAATTTTCAACCCTCTAACTATAAAATTTTCACTATAAAATATCAGATAATCAATAATTTTCTTTTTTGTTTAACTTTTTTACATTATGTAATATTATTACCTAAATAATAAGAAATCCTTGTAATTTATCATATTCTATTCAATTATACCAACAATGAAAATTATTAAAATTAATATTAAATTCATTTTATTGATAACCTAAAACTTATTAGATATTATAATTTATAACAATAAATTATATATTTTATGTAATATATATGATTACATAAAAAAAATAAAGGTGAAAATTGTATTCTTTAATGATTACATAAAATTTTCATCACCCAATAAGACATTTAAATTTTTTTAAACAAAACTCTTTCTTTAAAGTACATATATGAAAATTTGAATTGGAAAATCAAAAAAGTATATAAAAAATTGACAGAAATCGAAAAAAGAAAATAATAATAATACTATAACTTCCAAAAACAATTTCTAAATTGACCATCAGTAAATTTTGTTACTATAACTACAGTAAAATTTATCTTTTTTTTTTTTAAAAAAAAGGAGCAAAAAACCAATAAAAAATGTTACCCATAAAAAGGATACACTGCTAAATCACACCGCAAAAAAAAAAAGAAAAAAAAGAAAAATAATATTTCATTTTTTTTTGTTTTGTTAGTATAAACCCCAAAAACTTTATATATATACATATATAAATATCATTTTTATATATTGTATACAAAACTTAACGCTCACCAATACAAAATTTAAGAGAAAGTTGAACAAAACGGGGATTCTGTAGCATAAAATTCATCAGGTTGGCGCAAAAAATGATGGTATTTTTTTTTAGGGTTCAAAAACAACGTATACAAAATATAGTTCGGTTAACAAAATTTATATAGTAAAGTAAACAACAAACAAACAAATAAAAAAATAACTTAACATTAAAGTTAAAATTAAATAAAAAAAACAATTTGAAAAGGACGAAATTTAACTTTACACCAAAACAGCCCAGTCCATCGAAATTTTTATACCAAAAGAGCCCAGTAGTATCCGGGGAACAATAATTTAGCTGATTTATATAAATTTGTATTTATAATACGCTTAAAAATTGTTGTTTTTTATTTTATTTTTTCAGTTGCTTAGCATATATAGAGACATCTTTTATAAGGCATTTAAATATACATATTTATTTTGTGACTCCCGCAATGTAAAGGAGATTGTTATGAGCCCATTTTCTAAGTTGTTATTTGAAAATCTCTGCTATGTATATACACAATATACATAATTTTTTCCGAAGAAAATAAAAATGTTTATGATGCGCTTTTTTTCAGTTCAGTTCATTATTTTATTATTGTGTTAGAAATCAGAATTCCTGGATTTTTTCTCAACATTTTTTATGTTGGAAAACCTGAAAATTTAACTTTACTTGTTTTTTTTTTCTTTTTAAGATGAGAATTTTTCTCCTCCATCCCTAAAACTTGTGTTTTTTTTTATATTTTGACAATACAAGGGACAAGGACTTTTGTTACCAATTAAAAAAATGTTTCAAGCTTTAGAAATTTGAATGTAGATTAGATTTAATAACTAAAAGCTTTTTTGTACGTATTTAAAATTATAGTAAATATTTTAGTATATATCATTTAAGCGGTTATTGATTCGATTAGCTCTAAGAAATGGAATTCCATCTATTTCTATGTGATGTGACAAATTAGGTAACGGCCATTCCATGTTGAGATAACGATGTAGAACTTGAGTCATCTTTAAATGAGTAAGTAATAATAAAATTAGATTTTAAAATTTGGAAAAATCGTAATGGTTGAGACCACTTGACTATTTCTACTTAACTCCATGGCATTACAGGTCATTAAAACATTTAGCCAATTCCACGAGAGCTCTCCAATGGTTAACGTCTCTCCAAGTTGTTTAAGTTCAGTGTATGGAGGTCACCGCAATGCTGGAGTGCCCCTTCTTCTCATGTATTCGGGACTGCAATTAAAAACTTTTTCAGTTGCTGACATGTACACACCATCGTTATCGTTACGAATGCGTTTTATTATAGCTATTCTTAATTGTATGTATCTTTTTCTCCACACCTCATTTATCCGTCTTTCAAAAAATTAAAGGGTTTTCTCATCATTGCTTCTCACTATCCAATTTACTGCACCGTACATAAATACGGGAATAATTAGGATTTTTTACAAATGCACTTTCGGTGTTCTTGGAAAGATGTTTCTATTAATAGCCTATCCAAAAACACAACGATTGATATTATTCAAGAGATACGCTCAAATTTGAGCTATTAAGCCAGTCACAAGACTACTAAATTTATCCATTTTTTAGTGAGACAGAAAAATCATACTATCTAATTCTTTGGCATAACTTTCGTTCCTGAAAGAAACGGACGTTAATTAAAAGTGAAACTGCTCAATGGATTACATAAGTACAAAAGTTGAATGTAATCTGTATAATGTGCTATTCAATTAGCAAGTTTGTTCTCTTTTCCTCTCTACAACAAAAAAAAAACTCTACAGAAACATTCTCTCTCTCTCTGTCTCTCAAAAATGATTTTATATTCACCTAAAAACATCATTTTTATAATTCTCCTCCATCAAATAAGCTTTTCGTATTTTTAGTGTATCCTTTTTTTATGTGTGGTGAATAATTATGATAAAATCCATTTTAAAAGGACATAATTTTACAAATATTTTACCAAATTCTGTGGTGAAAAATCCTGTTTGAGTCAAATACATTCTTAACTACTACTACATAATTGTATACATATTAACTTTGATTTTCCAATTTTTGTATATGTATTTGTATTTCTCATATGTTTTTTATTTTTATAAACTTTTTTTTTTATGTTATTTGTTGTTGTTGTTGTTTTTTTTTTTTTTTTAAATATTTTTTTATGTTCCCGTATCTTGTAAATTTTTGCTCAGGCAAATGTACCATCTGAAAAACATTATAAATTTAGTATTGCAGTGCGTAGGCGGTTGTCGTAGACGTAGCCACCACGTGCTACGGTTAGTTTGTTATTCAATATTTACACACAAAACAAAAAAAAAAAAAAGTAAAAAAATATATACAAATATATATAATAAAAATACTCCTAAGACAAAATAGAAAAATCAATTTAAAAAAAATTACAAATTTTTCGTAATTTTCACAATTTTAATTATTTTTATATTAAAATTTATTTTTTCAATTTTTTTTTTATTATTATTTTTCTTTATAGATTCTTCTAATAACTTCAATAAATAATGTAATAAATTTTTTCTTAATTAATAAAACATAAAAAAAAATTATCCTTACAATAAAAAAAAGGATATATGTGAAATAAAAATTTACAAAATAATTATTAATTTTTGTAATCCGTAAAAATAAATCTATAAAAGCTTAAAGTGAAAGTGAGAAGTTTATAAAAAAAAAAATGTTATAATTAATAAAAATATTACGAAATTTAATCCTTTTTTTTATCCTGATGAATTTATCGAATTTCTATTATTATTATTTTTTTTTTCAAATTGCACATCGATTTTATCAGATTAAATTGCCAGAAAAAAAAATTAATATGTAACAAAATGAATCCTTTTTTTTTATATATAGCATTTTCCAAGTCAAATTCGTCCTTTTTTTAAGTTAAATTAGTCTTTTTTCTAAGTGAAATATGTTTTCTTTCTTGGATTGTTTCTTAATTTAAAAACTAAATGAACCTAATTTAGTGAAAGTGATAAGTTAGAAGTGTTACTATATTGACAGTTTAAGACTGTTGAGAATAAAAATCTTATTTCTAATCAATATAACTTGAATAAGGACCAATTTAACATTGAAAATGGAACAATTTTGACATGGAAATGCTAAATGCATATTAATTAAAATCATTTTTCTATATGTAATTCTTATTTAGTCCTTAAAATATTGTATAATTTTTAATATATATTAATTATCTCTACTTAAATGTCCTTTAAATTGAATATTTTAGAATAAAAAAATTAATTATTAATTAAATGAAATTTAAATTTTTTGTTGTAATAAATAATTATATCCTTTTTATTTAATATTATAAACATGTGTACATAATTATTTATAATATATACAATTTTTAAGAGCATAAGGATAAAATAATAAAATAAACGCTAAAACTAACACACATCCAAACATACATAAAAGAATTTATATACATATACAAAAATATAAAAAAAAGAACGAGAAATGTAAAATTTTTTGCTGGATATTTCCCGGGTTCTTGTTTCTACTCTGTAGGTGCTTTGTACTGTGCTGCTGCTGCTGACTTGGCTGGTGTGTTGAATAGTAATTTTTTTATAGTCTGTGTTGTTTTTATTTATTTATTTATTTATTATTTATATACATACATATAGAAAACAAAATTTTATATAATAATAAATAATAATAATTTTTTCTTCCTAATGGAATGAAATTCAATTTTATGGTTATCAGAAACTAAAAAGGTAAAAAAAAAATAAAGGATGTTTTTGTAATAAAGTCTGATTATATGTTTTTGTTGTTGATATCCTTTTTAGATTATAAAAAATATTGTCCTTTAAAAATTATTATATATTTATTAATATTTTTGTATTTATATAACTATATGTATTTTAATATTATATACGACGATTTTACGTCTTATAACGGATAGAAATTATCCTTTTTACTTATCTTATATAATTAAAATTTAATTTTTGTAACGGAAATTTAGTTATTTTTGTTGAAAGATTTATTAATTTTTAATAATTATATTTGAAATTTATAATAAGTAAAATGCATATGAAAAAGTTGCCAATTATAAATTAGATTACTTACTTACATAATACGCTTTTATGATGCACATCTTGAATTGGAAACAAAATTCGGGTTAAGATAATATTAATTATATAGAAATTTCTAGAGAACTGTTATATCTTGAGGTCTTACAGAAAGCACGATACACAACTAAATAGAAGGAACGCTAAAAATTATTAGGGTACAAATTTGCTGTGATTTGCTGTGATTTTGATTTATGTTATGTAATATGTTCAAGTAACAAGTTACATCGTAAATGTTACTTTTGAATATTCCGGATTTATCATTCTGTTAAAGGTTGAAAATATTGGGTTAATTTTTATATAGAAACAGCTGAACATTTTTTTTGTCATTGTCTTTGTCTCATGCACCTACGACGGAAATATTTTGGTTCTTACTATATGAACAAACTGCATGAAGCATGGGTTCTAGATTGGAAACCAATCCTGAAATTCAATCGACCTATGTCACCGCGGCATGTGTAACATAAAGGATACAAAGAGCACACTGAGTCTAATCCTGGCCTACATGTATGAACCTCTAGTGGCTCCCGTCTTCAATCAAATCAAATCCAAAATATGAAAATCTGTTTAAAAAGTTGCATTTAGAATGGAAAAGTGAAGACAAATTAAGGAATAAGAATATGAATATATAATTATACAATTATAGATCAATAAAAATCTTATTTACCTTGTTCCTGTTTTTCATGTGTTTACAATTATTTCACTGACAATATTTAATTTATTTAATTATATTATTCTATATAAACAAATTTTTCGGAATTAAAATTAATAATTTAAATCTCAATAACAATTGAAACCCTAGAAAAGTATTTTATTATTTTCTTATAATAAATATCAAAATTTGAAAATTCTTATAATCAATATTCAAATTCTATTGAAATAAAATAAAATAATTTTAAGAAATATTTTTCATCTCATCTCGTAAGGAAACTGCGTACTGTTTTCTATTATAATTATTATATAATTTAAATAAATCGTCATCAGAATTCAAAATTTCTGCAATTACAATTTTCTTATAATTTAAAATATATATGAAAATGTAAAAAATGTTGATTGACTTTCTGTTCTAAACTATTGAGAATTATTATCTGGACTCCCAACAGCAACGTTTTATCTATCAGTAGTAGAACTGACTGAAATACCTTCACAGTTTTACTAAGAAATAATTATGTAATGGCCTATTATTTACTTATTTTTCATACCAATTTAATCAAAAATTATATTAACTCTACAAATTTTCTTTAAAATGTTATAGTGTAATAATATTATTAGATCCATTTAAAAGTACCATTTTAAAATACTGTGAACGTTGTATTTTAAAATGTTAATTCGGTTTTAAATTTTCCTTCGGAAATCATAAACGTCTACTCTATCTAAAGAATTCCAAACTTGGAATCTATAAACGAACTGCTACGAAATATGAGATCTTCTTAGTTTGCACAAGTTCTGTTTTTAGTAAATTATTGCTCCTATTTCATAGTGCGTTCAATCTTTTTCTTTCAGGATTGGTTGCTCTTAAAATGCCTCATAATTCGTTTTAGTTTGCCGTTGACTCGCCCACAATGAATTCGAAGATCAATAGAATCGTATTTGTAACCAAAACTCATAGAATTATTTCTGTAATATATGAAAGCAAGCATTTTACAACATTATATAAAGATCGTGCAGTGAAATAACTCTACAGGAAATTACTCTTTATAACTCCATTTTTATTAAGTAGAAACTAAATTAAATTAAAATGAAGGTTCTGTGCGACGTATGTATACGTATTATGCGGCCGTACTTACTGAACGTTGTAAAACATGACGGAATCAATTACATTTTATAACTATGATACCGCGAAACTAAGCGTAATCAATTATTTATTATAATTGATCGATCACACAATCTAAGTAATAAGGATAATTTTTGAATGTAAAATATTTTTTTAACTCACAGAAGTAAACTGCTAACTTTAGTCTCTATATTTTAAGATTTAAATAAACCCAGAGGGACTTCGATTCTCCTTAGAACAGAATCCAAATTCGATTTTTGTTCTATGATAAAAAACACACTCGAATTTATTAGTACTAAGGTGACGAAAATTTATTAAGAAAAGTGATATTTTTTATCATGTTTATTATACCAATTACAAATATATTTTCATTGAAAATTATTTAAATATCAAAAGATTTTCAATAATAAAATTTATGTTTTTGTTTTTCATTATTGTTTTCTATTTTTTTATTTCCTGGTAAACAACATTTTCATTGGTTTCTTTTTGTTATGAGTAAAAGATTTTTTTTTTCATTATTGGAAATAAACAAGGACTTATAAAACCTTGCCTACGAAAACGTAAAAACTAATTCGTTATTAAATTTATTTTATAATAATAATCATACAAAATTATGAAATATAAAAAACAAAAAAAATTAAATATTAATTTATACATTTTGTAAAGAAAACATTTCTTAATTAATTTTAGCATTATTTTAATAAAATTAAATAATATTGAATTGAAATAGTCTCAATAATTAAATTTGCTGAAAAAGGTGACGCTCGACAAAATTTGCGACGATTTCTAAATGGTAATTCGTAATTTACTCTTTAACGGTGACGGTTTTCAGCCAAACAGAATAAATTTCATAGTGTGCGTGGTCTCTGCAATGAAAATATAAAATGGAACCAAAAAAAAATATAAAATGGAGATTTATGATTGATTGGAAACTACCATACCGGTATCCGGCGGATGTTTCAATCAAGCTTAACTGTTGTGGTATTTATATAAATAATACTTAAATGTAAAATTAAAGATGCCCCTAGACTACCAATAATATTGCCCAATATTTTTTATTTTCCAAATAAATGGCTGTCAAGTATTCTGTATTCATAGTTTAATCAATTTTAATTTTCAGAACATTTAAAGGCATAGCAATATTGAGTATTAGGAGAAATAATATACAATTTATAGATTGATTTTTATTTATATAATTCTAATATTAATACAGAGCTAATAATTTTTGATCCCAATACTGGTAATTACTGGTCCTTTGGATCCTATCAAGTATTGTACAATAATTGATCGTATACTAGGGATCCTTTAAGTTCGATATTTGAAACAAAGAAGAAAATAGAAAATAGTTTTGTTAACTTTTCCACCTTCGTATTCTCTGACTGTGATAATAGTATATGAGTATTACAACACAAGAGACTGGAAACACAGTGCCGTCGCACAGTTGACTATGAACTTACATGTGCGCGTTATAGGAAATTTTTATAATTTACTTTTTTTTATGAAATTAATGCTACTCTCTTCATTTAAAAGAAGTGTTCTACTTTTTTTTTTGTAGAAACGTGTGGCAAATACGGAATAAATCAAAGTCGTGGGAATTAATCTCACGATAGATGAAAAAACGCTTAGTCTTTTCTTTGCTACTATATTTTTTTCACTCCCGGGTAACAATCTATTTAGTTATTGAAAATGTCAATGACAATTCAAATAAATTATAAATTCAAATGAAAGCTGAAAATATAGATTTAGCTGGAGAGCAGCTCAAGCTCAATGGTAGATTTTTACCATCAATATCCAAAATATTATACAAAAAGTAATATAATGAAGTCGTGTCTCGACTTCCTGAAGTCGTGTGTCGTGCTTAGAAGAAAAACAACAAAAATTTATATTACCAGGGATGAAAAGTATCCTTTAATTCCGCAGGGAGGAAAAGTGGTACTTTAATCCCTAAAAAGATATCAAGTTTACTCCAGGGAGTGTAAAAAATTATTTATTTTATTATAAAATTTTGACAAAAATATTCAATTTTATTATAGTATCTTTTCAGAATAATATTTTTTTTTAATAATTTTTTTTTTGTTGTCAATCAACACATTACAATAGATGACTTGATGATATTATAATTTGATAAAATTTACCTTTTTGTTTGTTATCTATCAAAACCTAAATTTATATTACGTATAAAGAAAACGAAGTATAATAAAATTTATATGAAAAACGATCCATAAAATGTTTGATTATTATTTTTATATAACTTTCCATATTCCTAGAGAACACAAATTTATATCAAATGTAAAAGTTTGTTAAAATTTAATTTTTTTATTGATGAATTTTGCAATGTAATTGTAGAACGTCGCAAGATTATCGTTTTTGGCCAGTTTTGTGAAGCAAGTTTTCGTTTGAAATTATGTTAGGTAAATAATTATTTAGTTGATCATTTTATGACAAATTCCATCACGAGAAATTTCCAAATTTTTGTAAATGGTGCCAAGGTATAATTTATGAAAAAAAAACCATTTGCCAAGGTATAATTTATGATATTCATTACTCTTCGGACTTAAATTAACAATTTCAAATTGATATTTATTTCTCTGAATCCCAAATTCTAATTACCTCTTATAAAATTAGGAATTATTCTTCAAAAAAATAAATTATAGTTAGACTGACAAATTTAAAACTTAAAATATTATTTTTGCGTTCATTATAATATTAACTAATAATAATATTTTACATCTAATAAAGGTTTCTAATAGTTATTCTAGCTTTGAATTCATTTTTATATATGTAATATATAAAAATTTATAAAGAAAAATATTATTTATTGATTTATAATAAATCATCCGGCACAAGTTCATGACAATTTAAAAGCATATCTAAAAATCCATAATTTGATTTTTATAGAAATAAAAATATTATACAATATATAATGATAACCTAAAAACCTTTTGCCCTTCTAGCTATTAATATTATTGTAATCTATGGACACAATTTACAAAAAATCAATTCAAATAAAATATATTGTAGAACCAATTATAAATTAATTTATATTATAATATTCATAATAATTTAGAATTAAAATTTTGGTATTCAAAATTTGTAAATGGCTCTAATTATAAATTGTTAGATTCGCATTGACAAAAATAATAATTTATTTTTTATATTAGATTAAAAATGGTTTGTAAATGAACATGACACCAAGTTCTACTGTGTATACTCCAGCTAATTAATATTGCATAACCCTTTCGAACGGGGAGTAGTACATCATATGTATAGCTGTACACTTGATTTATAGTTTCATTTTTAGCTGAATCACGTGAAAAAATGAACGGGTTAAGCTCCTGTAGAATATTCGCGATAGTTACTTTCATAAAACCTTGAGGGGAAAGAAATCCCTTACCAATATATCTCAGCTATTGTCCGGGTTTTAACTACCGAGCAGAACTGACAGTCAGTGCGTTTTCTACTTTTTTATTTTCCAATTTTATTAAGATCATAATCATATCCAAATGAGGTTTGACTTTTGAAATGACTTATTGTATTAAATTCAGTTTTGCTAAATGGACATGGAAATTTAGTTCTATTCATTAACAGCCGCGTCTTACGCTTTCCTGGATAATCATTTCAGTAAACTCATTTCAAACTGTTTTTTTTTTTTAATTATCAATATTCTCCACTAAATCGATTTTGTTCATCTACTGCCGATTAGCACCGTTTATAATTGGCCCATTGGCCAATTTAATTTCCTGTCCTGTCCTGTAGTAACCTCATTCGTGCTCTCTGGCACTGACCTTCTTAAGAGAGGATATAAACATTTTCATACAAGTTTATGATCCCGCTGGAATATAGTCCGAATTAGTAAAATAATCTAAAGCGTTAAAAGTTAAACCTTTTGGTACGGAATGGGACATATATTGAGTATGTACTCCAATGAGTTGAATGATATGAAAAAAAATTAAGTTGCGACAGGTTAAGGGCTTCTTGGCTACGTATTTGCTTATTAATTAATTGTATATCAACTTTTATCTAATCTTATTCTTTTTTCTATAGTTTTGAGACTGAAGATTTTTAATATTTTCCAAGGAAGTTTTTAAAAATTCAATTAAAAAAGAAATTTAAAATGCAACTTTAATGAAAATTTTATACAAAATCTTCAATATAAATAATATTTTAATTCAATTTAAGCATAATATTAATTTTAATATTTTGATCACAAAAATATTTACCAATGCCATCTGCCAAGTTTAGATTTCTATAACCAGAGTATATTAAATACACAAGGTTTTCACAATAAATATTTCATTTCTATTCTTTATATAGTTTAATTTAATTTACAAACTAATATAGAAAAGTAATTCTATAAGAAAATATTTAGTAATATTTTATTCAATCAAATCAGTTTTAATTTAAATTCAATTCTATATTTTGTATATAAATATTATTGATATATTATGTAGAAAAAATGAATTCATTTTAAATTGGATTTTATTATTTTACCCAGTTGGGAAGCTGAATAGAATATAAATAAAATAAAATTAATTTAGTTTCTTGTATAAATTGTGAAAGAAATAATATTATTATTTTAAATTAAAATTAAATAAGTTTTATTTTTATTCATTTATGCATTCATTTCAAGCAAAATGATGTAAGTGATCCCACTGGAATATAATCTGAATTAGTAAGATTAAAGTGATTTACTTACAATTTAGTGAATTTTAAAATTTTATTCCACTGGTTGCTACTGAAGAATTTATGCAAAAATTTAAAATTTAAATTGATTAAGAGTAGTGTAAGCGTTCAAAAACTAATTATTAAACCCATCAAAAATTCTACTTACGCTTATGAGGAGAACAATTCTTCACAAAGGTAACGTTGAAATGGCCGAATAAAATAGTCATTACCCTCGAAACTTACAAGAGCTCGTATCTAGCATTTCTTTACCCCATTACCTCTAAAGTTATTACAACTTGCTGAAAGTTCGATATTATAATTTTGATTTAATTTCGTCAGTATTCCGCGTTTTAACTGCCCGAAAACCAATTATAAGTTTTGGATACAATGTAATGATCTGTTCATAGTATCGATTCGTTTAGTGAAGTTCAAATATGATGTCTTTATATATTTTGTATGAAAAATCGGTTGACATAAGTGCTGACGAACATTGTTTAGTGCATATTAAATATTGTCCGAAATTAAAATGAAGAAAACAAAACTTCAAACCGACAAATTTAATCGATTGCAAACGATAATTATGTATTCAGTCTACTTAACCGGACGCTTAGCTACTGCCTGCTGTTTGAATCGATTCGAAACTAAACTGATCGATACATTGTAACCCAAGCTATATTCTTATTATATTTTAAATTGCTCAAATTAAATAAGAGAACCGCGATTTGGCGTTAAAAAAAATCGAATTTTATTTTGACCCACCTAGTGGAAAATGTTCAGCTTCACTAATACCAAAAATCGACTTAAAATGCCTAATAATATTTAAATTTTCTATTTCATACTAATATATATTATGTCACATCACTGTCACAATAAACTAAAAAAAAAAATATTCTCATTTACATATTTTGAATTTGAACTATATACATAACACGAAAAGTCCATTTCCATCTAAGAATTTAATATTGTCATCTCTGTCCAAAAAAAAAATAACTTATAATCAAATATTTATTGGAAAATAAAATATTTTTTATTTTTGAAATCAAAGCAATAAATCCTGCAAGAAAAAAGCATTGGAAAAGTGAAAATTTTATTTAGATTATATTAATATTATTGACCTAATTCTGAGTAACTTTATACAGAAACATCAGTTAAATTGTAATATTTTTAGTATTTTTATTTGTAACGGATATTAAATTTGTAATATTCAATAATCATTTCGTGATACTACGAAATCTATCTATATATTTTTTCTTTAATTTGTGTTCTTATGCTGGATATACATTCGGTATTGTCGTTTTGAAATGTCACAAAAAAATTGAAAAAAAGTTGAAAACGATGTCACCATTTTGGTCTGTGAAAAAGTTAGTTCGATTAGCTCGATTTCAAAATTTCCGCTTTGAAATATGAAAAGATTTTTCTGTTTCGACTTTTTTTTTTGACATATCAAATTTGCTTCAATACAGCGGCAACGGCGACAGTATTTTCAGTATATTTTACTGACATCATTAAATATTTGAATTAGTTAATTGGTGCCTACATGTTTGTACCTACATTGCAAGATTACAAACGAATTGGTAGTAGATCGAACCTGGAATATACCCTATGAGCCGTTCGTTTAAATAACCGATTAAAAGCTTTCATAATTTTAAATAGTGAAACATATTTTAAGGTCCGGCTAAAATTTAAGGAAAAATATGACATTTACTGTCAAAATTTTGTCCAATTTTTAATATGCTTTGGAAAACGCTACATTTAGTTTTGATAGAGTATCAATTCAAGACTCTAAAAGTTTCTCTAATATTAAATAAAGTTTCATCTTTCCTTAATGGGCCGGTTGCTTACCCGGACCGAATAATCGTAACCGTCTGGCGCTTGAAACTGGCATATTATATTATTTTTTTTAGCAAAATCGTTAATTACATATTTTAACTTACTATACCAATTTTCATAGTTTGATATTGGTAGGCTTTACTAGCAATTTAATATATTTACGATCTTAGCATTTATAAAATAAAGAGTAAACAAATTATTTACTGATGATTAATATTATTTTTCAAGCTGAAAATTTTATGTTTTTATGAATTTTGGATTATATACATACATAATTTTAAATATTTTTTTAATTATGTAAAATTTTACATAACCAATTATAAAAATTATATTTTATAGATACTAAATTATATATGTAAAAACTAGATTATAGAAATATGAAGCATTATTTCTGGAGGATATAAATTTAAATTAGTATATTTCATTACATATACAATAATTTTTTTTTTATAACTTTGAAATAAGCTCCCACTCAACATAGTGTAAGTCAATATTGGAGATTTAGTAATATATATATACACTAATATTTATACCAATTTAAATAAGAAAAGTAAATATCAAAGCAAAAAAACCTTCAGGGTTCCAGGTGAGACACCATTTTATATCATATAGTGTTATTATGTAGATATAGATACTTTCCGATGAGATTCTTTAGAAAAATATATTTTATTATGTAAATTTTTATAGTTAAGCTTATATTGATATTCATGTCATGTAATCGGGGGTTATTTTTTTTATTTTTTTTCAACAGACAATCATTTTCTATCTTATGTAAAAGTATTTTAATTCTTGGAAACGTAGATAATTTTTTTTTTTATTTTTGCAATTTTTATTGATTCTTTATATATAACGATATATAAAATCCTTGAGTTTGTTTGTATTATATTAGTATATATATATGTATATATCTAATTATAATTTTGAAAATTATTTATTTTTCACAATTAAATTGAATTTACGTGAGATTTAGTTGTAATTATATTTTAATAATTGATTCTAAAAAGATAATAAAAAATAAGAAAATGTTAAAAATCAAAATAAAAACAAAATGTTGAAATATGTGACTTGACTTGTTGACTGTTGAGTAATAGGTGTAGAAAAAAGATATGTTAATTGTTATCATCGTAATCACGACTCATAAGCTGATAAATAAACTTTTATGCTTTTTATGATTTTGTAATAAATTTTATGTTTCAACAAATCGAAACTCATGAAAAATCAACTGAAAATCAGTCTTTTTTCAGTCAATTTTTAGTGAAAACGAAATTAATTATATAGTAAACTTTATACAGTGTTGCAAAACTAATTTCGTTATGTAACGAAATAATATATTTTTTCCGTTTCGTTATTCAAATATGTATAAATAAACGAAATAATTTCTGATATTATATTATAACGTTATAATTATAATAGTGTTACAATTTATAAGTTATTTATATTAATTAAACCTTGATTTTGTATGTACATACTTATCTAGGAAAATCAATATGTAATAACATGCAATTCTGGTAACGTCTTTCCACATCAATTTTCATGATTATAAGTTTGACATTTACAAGTAAAATTTAGAATATTGTTACTGCAAGGTACTACATTTCTATAAATGCTATAGATTTTTCAAAATTGTTTTGTGTTTTCATTACGTTGTGTGTTATCCTTACGTAATTTTGATAAATAACGCTAATTTATTTCATTTCGTTATTTCGTTTTAGTATATTACATTGTTACTTTTTGAATGACGTTTTGTAACTCTGATTTAAATATTTTGAAATGAAGCATAGCGTTATAGTTGGTGGAACAAAATTTAATTTTTTTATGAACAACATTATCCTTTTTTCTGGACAAAATTTCCCTTTTAAGATGTATTAAAGACCGTACATAAAAAATGGGAAACTTTTGATAATTTCGAGTTATCAAATTATTCATATAAATAAAGCTATTTAAATATGTAGATAACTTCTTGTAACCGAAAAGTATAGTTTTAACTTGTATCCGTTACATAACTTTCCAAAGTAAAAAATTTTTAAAAGAAATAAATATTTTTACTAAATAGTTTCATTAATTCTGGGTAATTAAAAAAATATTACTAGTTCTCTTCTTTTTTTTTTATTTTTATTAAAATATACATTCTTACAATTTATTTTTACTTGTTTTCATTTTATTAAGGACACACAACAAACATTTTTCAACAAATATTTTTCATCTGATTATCCTTGAGTTGTCCTGAGAATCCGAAAATCATTTCATATAAATATGAGGGTTTATTTTGTACTTTTTTTATTTTTAATATTATATATATACATACGTAAACGTAACGTATACATAGACGATAGACATACAGTTTTTTGGTATAATATCTTGAAAATAAGCTACATATTTTCTACAAAATTTAGTTTTTCTTTATATATATTAGGCTTTTAGGTTTTGTAAAATCTTTTCTATATACTTTTTGATAAGGTTTTGCTTCTAGAAATGTAAAAACAGTAATTCTGTAATAATAATATTTTGTATCACTACGAATACCTAATCCAAAAATGTAAGATTACCAATAATAAATAAAAATCTGGGCAATATAATTTTACGCCACTGTTGCTAATTTTAGCTAAATTAAATTTTAATACAGTTCGATAGTTGAAATAAATGGGTTTTTCCTAAACACCAAAGAATTAGCACAGCAAGAACTTATACCCATATTTATTCGACCACTTAGATTATCTAATCATGAATCGTGATTGAGATTTTCTTCAACTTCTTCAGGTTATAAAACTGATGGTAACTTAATATCCTAAATTTTCTTCTTCCTAATCATTAGCAGTCAATTATTCCTATTAGAAATAACCGCATATCTTTGTACGTTCTTACGTGGCCAAAGTGCTTTACTAACCTGACAGGAGCCAGTTATGTGGCCTACATTTATAGCATCAGTCTTTCTTTTGGTTTCCAAAACAAAAATTTTTGATAGTTCATATTATATGGTGGAATATGCAGAATACAGCAAAAACTCAATTTTAGCGTATTAAAAATTCTCGAAATGGCTATAGAGTATAGTTAGTGAATTAATTTTCCACAAAATTCTATAGCACCAATAAAAAAATATTTTCGGTCTTTTTAAATTCGAAATAATATAAAAAACATTTGATAATTCCTATAAGCTAACATATATGCTGTCAACATTGTGAACATTTTCACTAACTACCCTTAATAAATTTTTACAAAGTAACAAAATATCTTATATCCTTATCTATGATGTTCATTTTTTGTTCTTTTTTGTTATTGGTCAAATTCAGTATCAATTGAAATTCCCTTGTTTAAATAACATCAGGATTTATTTGAAGTATTAAAATGTCTGCGTAAAAAAGTCACATTTTGTTTTTTATTTAAAATTGAATTTTATTAAATATAATTTAATATATTTTTCGTTTTAACATTTTATTAAAAAAATATTTATGGAAAATTGTCAAAAACCAAATAAATAAAAAATAAAGCGATTCAGTTAATGCCCAGGGTTTGAAAAATTGAAATGTAAATATTATATATACATAAATTTTGTTACTTTATAAAGACAATTGTGTTACTATGTGCATAATTCCGGCCTGGCCATGAATCCTTTTTATATTCCATTCTTTTCTATCCACTTAAGATAATAAATTAAAATCCAGATTTTTTTTCACAGAAATGTTATTTGATTTTTCAATGATTTTAATATTTTTGTTATATACAGAGAAGAGTGTTTCTAGAGTTAGAGAATTAGAAACATGTAAGGGTTGGGAAAAGTGTTCCAAATACTATTACGGCCAATGATAGGGCTATTTCAGTACCCTTAAATCTTAGAGCTCACTAGAAAAGGTCAAACTGTTTATAAATTTGAGAATATTCTTAAGTGGGTTGGATGAGATATCCAAAAGTGTGAGAAACCAGTAACCAAGAGAATGAAATCTCTTTAAATGCAGTCCTACACATTCGCAAAGGAAATGGGAAGTTGTCTCCTCATCATCATTGCATATTATGCAAGTAGATGATATGGACCTACTGTAATTTATTGTAGTTGACAATCTCCTGTCAGAAAGTTTGTTAGAGTACAACTTGATTTCTATTGAAAGACAGAAGCTCAATAGTTTTTTCCCTAGAAGTGTCATGATTTTATCTATAAATAAAGCTATTTGATATAAATTGGTATCAGTCAGGGCCAAGATGGATGTAGAGCTCAATATCATGAACTTCAGCCTGAAAGATGCTAGAGTCTTTAGTCAGGGTGAGAGAGATCTTCACTTTAGATTGCTTACCGTACACATCAGCACCAAGCCCCAGACATAATATTTTTTGAATTTTTTGTAGCTTCAACTGAGTGGTTTTTTGTGTATAGAATTTCCAAGTTAAATAAGTTTTTTTTCCCCCAAAGACAAATTAGTCGTTATCCAAATCAAATTGTTCGTTGTAATTGGTCGAAAATATTATCAGAATTATAATCATTATAAGAATATTATTTATGATTACAGTGCAAAATCAATTTACCTTGGAAATGCTATTACAAAGAAAAATAAAATATCTTAAGTATTTTTCTAAGAAATAATTTTCCAAATTTTCAAGTATAAATATTGAAATTTAAATTATGCAGATCAGATTTTAATTAATAAATTTACGAAAAATATATTTAAATTATTGGAATTTTAGATACTTATTAAATTTCTTTATGTTAAATTTTCTGTGGGTTTTTATTATGATGGTTCTAAAAGAAATGTAATATGAAAGCAGTAATGATTACGTTATCAACTAACCAAACATAAATTGCTCCATAATAGAACATTCTTTAAAGTCTTTATCTACGATTGCCTTAAGGGCTCTATGGATAGTCGCTCTTGGAACTTAATCACATTATATATTTTCAATTGTAATCCCACAATTATAATCATATTTCTAAGGTTGGTACTACGTTGGCTTCAGTACGTGGAACCTTGTTTGATGATTCTCCTGTTTCAATCTATATTATCCTTAATCCATTTAGACTTTAATTTTAAAACACTAATTTTCATACTTAAACTATTACAAAATCAATTTTGGTTTATATATAATAGAAAATTAAGACTTGCTGTAAGTTTCTTCTACAGAAAATTAACCATTTTTCCTCTAAAATTCAAGTAATTAGTTAAATATTTACTTTTAATTTAAATTATTATTTACATATAACTAAATTTTAAATGTTATACAAAACAATTTTTTTTAAACAAATTTCTTCTGAATTTCGTCTTTTAATTAAATATTAGAAAAATAAACATTTTTATAATTTATGTTATAAATTCATCTGCTAACCATTAATTAATACGAAAATATTATTATAGTAGGTTTTTTGATGGTGATTGAATTTTAAATGGAAAATTTTCGAGTAAAGTAATAGTAGTAGAAATCGTGTGAAAATATTTCAATTCACCTTTTTGGATGAAAACGTTAATTATTATGAAAAATTCGAATTAATAAAAAATACAAAGTTATACTAATTTATATCGTGAATTATTTAAATAAATATTCGAAAATAAATATAAAATTAAAATAATAATTTTAATTAATTTTCATATTATTATATATATTTTTTTTATAAATTTCAGAATAAAAAGAATTAATGACAATAATAGCAAATATGGCAGCATCATTAAACGCTAAGCGTAATATTGATCAATTAGACAATAATCCATTTGACGAATTTGTAAGAAACAGGGGCAGGTAAAATAAAAATTTTTTTTATAATTTAATTATTAATTATTAAATATTTAATATAACATTTTTTTTTTAGATCTGGTCGAACTGGTAGTTTAGCATTACCAAATAATTCATTATTAGATTTTTATGATACACAACAAGAACAGTGCAATTCAGCTTCATTATTATTACCACCAGTAAATTCAAATGTAATTCGTCGTCATTCATCGCATTGTTGTCCAATGTTAGATGAAACACACCATCAACAACAACAACAACACTATCAACAACAATCAATAAAATCAAATAAAAATCATTTTGATACAAATGTAAGTTAAAAATTTATTTCATTTTTAATACCCAGATTTTATAAAAAATAAATAACAAAATATTTTCATAATGATTTACAAAAATTTTTTAATCTATATTTTTTTTTTGCAGACACATCACAAACAAATTAATAAACGTTCTACAGCTGGATTATCATCATCATCTACAATTGGAACAACAGCAGAAATTATTGTTGTACCACCACCGCCCCCAATACCAAAGAGAACATTTAAAGGCAAATTTTCAAATCGTAAATATTTTTATTATATCGAATTTTACTATTCTATAGAAATTAATTATTTTTGATTACATATAAATTTTTAGTTGATTATTTTTGATTACATAATAAATTTTTAGTAATTACATAAATAATTTTGAATAAAATAATATGTTTTTTTACTGACACATTACACAAATATATAATTTTAATATTTCCTAATTTCTCATAATTAACCATTTTCTAATAATATTAACATTAATTAAAAATTTATAATTTCCAAAAGTTTTAATTCATTATAATCTGATAGTAAGAAAACGTATAATTTTTAAATTCTATGAATTAGTTTCTACGCAATTAGTTTAGTTTTTGGTAGGTTGATATAAATTTAATCAACTTTCTTCGGTTAATACTTAAATATACGAGGGCTGTTCGAAATATCCGTGATATCGAAATATTTATTAATGGTATTTTTAGTCATTTATTTCTTCGATACTTTTCATATATCATTCACGTCAGCGATTTTTTAATGTTTGGAAAAATGAAAATGTCAGAATGCAAATATGATGAATTAAAAACCAGATAATACCAATTATTTTGGCTATTGCAAAGTCTGAACGACATATTGTGGTCATTTTGTCTTAATTTCATTATTCAAATGGTCCAATAATGAAGCATAATGTAAATTATTCTATTTTGGTTTTCGAATTCACCTGGATAACATTGAAATTGGTCGAAACCATACTGTGAAATCTTCATTCGTTGACGTTTATGAACAATCGTCAGAGCGGAAAGGTTTATCATATTTGCACTATTCGATTTTGTAGCAAAATATCATAAATTTTCTCAATGATTCTTGAATAATACTTCAATAATTTATATTTATACGCTCAGAACTCAGAAGTTCTATCTAATTTTGTTTTTAATTCTCTACCTGCTTTCAAAATATAATGTTAAATCAAAAAAAGAAACTATATACTTTTTCCCATATTTAAAAATTAAGCAAAATTTTCAATTTCACACTGTCATTTCAATTTTACACAATTTCGGTTTACCCATTTAATATTACACAGACTTCCAAACAACCCTCGTACATTTCATTTAAAGTCTATTTAATTATCACGAATTTAAAATAAAAACCATTATACAAAAAATACAATTTTCCATAAAGGTGAACAAATTGAACATCATCAACAAAATAAACAACAAAAACGTGAAAGGATTAGAGGTAGTAGTAATAGTGGTCGATATCGTATTGATGGTGACTGTTCACAAGAATCACAATATTGTAATATTGAACAAACAATCCAACATCAGCAACAACAACCAAAACCAATAAAACAATCATTTGATCAAACAAATTTTAATTATACAATAAATAATTCACCAGAAACATCGTCAATTGTTAATAAACCATTATTGTCAGCATTATTTTATAATAATAAAGATAAACAATCTGAAAATAAATTATTATCGTCGTCAATTAATAATCGAAATAATATAAATAAAAAACAAGACATAAATCCAACAACTAATATAATGTCAAAAAGACAATATCAATTATCCAACAAGAATCAACATAACAATTATGATACAATCAATAATTGTGAACAAAATTTCCATCATAATATTAATAATGATGATGATGACGATGATGATGAAATTGATGGTATAGTTGATGACTGTGATGATTGTGATGATGGTTTAGAAAATTCTGTATTTGATGAACCATCATCAACACCACGTACGGTTAATTGTTTTAATAATAGTGATAGAAATGTTATATCATCATCAAAAATAATAAATCATAATCAACAGAATCAGATACCAAATAATAATACAATAATAAATAATGATTTTGGTGGTTCAATGCCAGTAACAACAAAATTACCATCAACAACAACTATGAATAATTCAAGACATTCAAATCGATCATCAAGTGATTCAAATAAATCACAAATAACTATTGACACTGGTTATATATCATCAAATGGTAGTGAAAAAAATTTAACATCTGTTGAATCACGTGTATCAGGTAATATTGGAAATGGTGGTAGTGGTAATAGTGGTAATACAAATAATGATTTTCGTAGTCGTTTTTCATCTGTTGATACACAATCATCATTAGATAGTTGTTTAACAGAAAAAACAATTGATTCACCATTATCAAAAGAATCATTTCGTATTGATTCTGGTAGATCATCATCAGCAGCAATTACAACAAATAATTTTGAATATAATAATTATGATTTATCATCATCTGGTGGTTGTAATAATATTACAAATAATGTCAATTATAATAATAAAATTCAAGGTAATAATAAAAATTGTTCAACAATAATATTACCAGCTGTACCAATGCGTAAACAATTTAAAAATAATAATTCCAATAATATGAATAGTAACAGTAGTAATAATAGAAACCGTCCGATACCACCGACACCACCATTTCGATCACAACATTCAATTGATTCAATTAATTGTCAAATTATTAATCAAAATAATTCTATAGAAAATATTAATAAAAATAATGTGATTATGGATAATAATGATAATGGTAAGAAATTAACGAAATTTAATCAACAGCAACAACAACAACAACAGCAAGGATCAAATCCAATATCGTTTCGTAATAAATTTTCAACAAAAAATCGACCACCACCAATTGTATATCATCCGAAATTACATCAACGTCAAGATTCTAGTATATCAAGTGATAGTTTTTCAATGACCTCAAGTCCTGGTTATAATTCAAAAAGTATGGAAGTACCATTAATTCAACAACATACAACAACACGTATGACAAAAAATGATAAAAATCATTCTGAAAATGACAATAATATTATTGTGAATTATGATAATAGTAAATTTGGTTTACGTAATCAACAACAACAAAAACAATATCCATCAACACGTGCTACTTTACGACAAGATTCAACAATATCAAATGATAGTTTTAGTCAGACTTCTAGTCCCAGCTATAATACAAAAAGTATGGAATCACCTTTATTACCATCTATGAAGAAGTATATAAATAGTAAGTTTTAATTATATATAGAACTTATATATTAGTTGGTTTTTCTAGTTAGTTGGTTTTTCTAGTTGAAGATAGATAATGTCAAATTGTTTAAATATAATTTTATTACTCATTAACAGCAAAACAAAGTTTCAAAATACCTAATGATACAATTCAAGAACATCAAGATTCACAATCTATTCCCAGTTCACCAATAATAAAAAGTACTTCAACACCAGCTAGTTTACAAACAGTAGTTCGTTTCCAAAATGGTACATCGAATATGTCCCTACAGCACAGAGTGAGTATACTAAATTCGAAAATATGATATGGACCCCATCTAGTGGCCAGATATTAGTTACAAATTTAAAATTTTATGAAAATATTGAGTTTGTAAACTCGTTCAATTCATTTTTGACATTTGTGTTTATGAGAAATGTTATTAAATGGTTCGTTACTAGTAATAATTAGTTACATTTAGTTTTGCGAAATTAAAAATGATGTCGGTGGATGGGACTTTGTAAAGTTATTCATGGTTTTGCGTTCGTTATATACAAAAATAATATGTCCATTTTTTACGTACGAATTATGAGTTTCGTAATTAATTGTTGCGTAGAAAATATTATTAGTTGAAAAATTTAAATTTCAAAAAATCATGTTAACAATTATCTGGCCAGTACGATAATTATGTTGCAAAGTTGTAAAGTTCACACCAAGTTAAAATCATAGTTTCAGAAATATAATTTACTATAAATTCTGGGGCGGTTTTCATTTAATGGGTTCTGACTTCATTATTCCATATAATCATCGGTTAATCATTTTATCGTTATATAAATTCTAATATTAAAAATCAAATCAAATTGTTTTTTGTATTTTCTGAAAAAGGACGTTTATTAAATGATTATATGATTAACCGACTATAATTGAAATTTACCCATTTTCAAAAGTAGTAAATAAATGAAAATGCCTCTTTAATGGAAGTACATTATATACAACTTTTCTAATGACATAATAAGTTTTATTATAGATTTATTAATTTTCAATAATCTAATCTTTTAGATAATTAATAGACGAAAGAGTTCAGTACCATATGTTAAAGATGGACGATTAAAATTTCGTCTTTTACAAATTTTGATTAATGCACTAGCATTGTTAGCAATTGCAGGTAAATTTTCACCATATGCGAAATATATAGTTTTTATATAGAATTAAATATCAATTAATTTTGTTAATAAAGGTGGTCTAGTTGCATATTTTAATGCATATCCAACTATTAAATTTATAAATAAAACAATTATAACACCGATACAAATAGCTGATACGACAGACATATTAACAGGTATATATAAAATAAGTTAATAATGAAAAAATAAAATATATAAATAATTTTTATTTTATTTTAATTATATTATTATATTTAGATAAAAACCCAGCACCTGGCATATGTTTACCAATAATAGTGAAATTTTGTCAAACAGCACATGTACCATATAATTATACAGTTTTTCCAAATTATATAGGACATTTTGGGCAACTTGAAACACAAGTGGTAAGATTAAAGTATATTAAAGTAAACCAACAAAATTTATTTTATATTATGGATGTTTGTTTTTTGGATTGGGATAGATGTTATATGACCTTTTTTATATGGAATGTTGTATTAAAATTTTAATATTAAATACCTACACGAAAATGTAGGTATGAAAATGTAAATGGGCCCAATTAAATGATTACGAAATTCAATTTTCATTACATACATTAACCCTCGATTTACACGGTACTCGATTTGCACGGTTTCAGTTTAACGCGAATGAAGAGAATTTTTCGGTTTAACACGATTTCATATTGCACATTTCGATATCCACGATTGTGATTTACATGGTATTTAACTAACCTACCATGTAAATGGAGGGTTAGAGTTCTATGCTTTCTGATGATGTACTTGTACACTATTGTTGAAAGTTGAAATAATGCTGGCTAATATTTTGTTGAAATTGAGTCTAAAGCATTGACCAATTAGGACGTTAAATCATTTTATACTATAGGTTTCATTTTCTACACCTGTCTGTCCGTTCTCCTAGCTAGATAATTAAAACAGACACAATTCTTAAGCTAAAAAACTCTAAATTATTCCCCCTGATTTTGATCATCGAATAGTTGGTACTTTGAAAGACCAGAGTTCGTGGTACTTTGTTGGTCCACAAAAGAGTTACTTGTGAATTATTAAACCATTTTCAATTCCATTTTGATAAAATAAACAGTCGTGTGCTTGAAATATCTCAGGTCTCGATTAACATTAACTGCAAGATTCTGAATCTCGGCGTCCTTAGAAAAGTTATAGGCCTTCATGTTATAATTTATATATTTTATTAAGTGTGTTCATCTCATGCTGGAGTTAGTCTTATCAATTCATTATTATCAGTTATACTTATATTGATAATAATGAATTATTGATTTCTACTTTTACGGTATCGATGCGACATAGTCCTTGAGACTATCTCCAGTATTATACTTCAAAGAATTAAATTAATAATTGATTTTCAAAGGTTTAAAAAACGACTCCTTCAAATTTTAGAACCATTTAATAGAAAATTTAAAATAAGTTTAAAAGGTTTGCCCGTCAATATTTTCTCACATTACCAAAACTATTCGCAAATAAAAACGGTTGATCATAAAATCCAATAAACCCCCAACACTACTACACATATTCCAAGGATACAAAAATTAAAAAAAAAAAAAAAAAAAAATGACATAATATTTTAATACACATGAATAATATCTAATATAATATTTCCAAAAGCATAATTTTATGGTTAAAATAAAAGGACGACAAAAAAGGATATAATTTTTTTTATATATACTATTTATATTTATGTATACAACACTAACACATAAATATTATTTATATTAAATTCTTTAAAAAAAAAATATGTACTATAATCAATTTTATATTAAAAAAGGATTTAGAATCATATGATGCTCTTGTGGATGTGAGATGTTATGAATTAGTATCATTGTTTTTATGTACATTATTTGTACCAAAATGCGGTTCAACTGGTACAACTGTACCACCATGTAAATCATTATGTACAGAAACAATGCGTCGATGTGGATTCTTTTTTGATGTATTCAGTTTATCATTACCAGATTATTTAAATTGTAATTTATTTACGGATCATATGAATCCAGAAGAATGTGTTGGTAATCAACAGGTCAAAGAAGTCAGAGAGGAATCAATTAATCCAAGTAAAAATGAATAATGTACTAAAAAAGAAAATAAATAATATAATTTTTTTTTTTAAAAGCTTGTAATGGATTTTTATGTGATCAGACACGTTGTATACCAAATGATTGGCGTTGTGATGGTCATGTTGATTGTTTAGATCAAACTGATGAATCAAATTGTGAATTTTGTGATGAGAATTCAATTTATTGTGGTGAAAAACGTTGTATGAGTCAAAAACATATGTGCGATGGTACTATTGATTGTCCATATGGTCAGGATGAAAGAAGTTGTAGTAAGTATAGTAACGTTGAATAAATTGTGCCGGTTAAATATATCAAAGTTCTTTTAAATTTATTAAATTATTCTTTTCATTCAAATTTTAATGGAAAACAAAATAAATAACAACGATTTTATATAATTTTTAATATAAATTGTATACAAAGCAGTTCTGAAGTACCAGAAAAAAATAGTAACGTTATTCATTTCGTTACTTAAAAAATAATATTTCGTTTTTGTTACAAGTGTAGTTAAAAAGAAACTTAGCTACATCTCAACATAACGCATTATTTAATTTGTAACGAAATACTGATTTTTATAGTAATGGTTGGTTGGTTTGTTTGAAGGGAGGGTACGCACCTGGACTACGTGTGTGATGGCTTTTTTGAGGGTCACACAAAAAAGTGTTCCTACTCTTCCCTAAAACCTCTACATATTGAGGTTTCTGTTGAACCTAATCTTCTCGCTTACTGAGTATAAAATATGACCAGTGGCTATCCCGGTATATAATCGAGCGTTAATTTATTCATTAGTATGATGTTTCTAGGCGTTTCTACCAAAAGGTTTTCGTTCCGTAACAACCTTTATAGTTTGTTTGTCCAAATAAAATTATTGCAAATATTCAAAACTTTCTTGAACAAGAAACGTTACGCGGATAATTGTAGTAATTTCGTTGTTATAGCGATAACGATACAGTAACGTTACTGTAAAGCACTGACACCAAAATATTATATAGTATTTCGTCGGCACAATTTTTAAAATTTAATTATACAGATCTTTTTTATTAACAAATATTTTTATCCATAATTTAAACATTACAGTTCGGTTAAGTGAACGTAATGGTGATATTGGTAAAGGTTTCTTAGAAATATATAAAATACAAGATAATGATACACAATGGGTACCAGCATGTATAACAAATTGGGATACAACATTTTCACCACCAGCAATTTGTTCAATGTTAGGTTATAATTCTGTAACACAACATCAATTATTAAAATTAGGTACTGGTTCGAATATAACAACAACAACATTATTATCAGCACAACGTTATTCACCAGATATGTATCGTAAATATCAAAAGGGTGGTAAAACAAATTTAATTAAAGAATTTTCAAAGTGTCCAACAACTGGTAATTATCCAGTTGTTGAGTTAACATGTAATAATTATGGTAATTTATATAATAAACTTTTTTAAATTATCAATAAATTAATTTATTCAAAATTTATTAGAATGTGGAAAAATTAGAAATAAAAGATATAAACAATCAAAACGTATTGTTGGTGGACATGCATCAAATCCAGGTGATTGGCCATTTTTAGCAGCTATTTTAGGTGGACCTGAAGAAATATTTTATTGTGCTGGTGTTTTAATTGGTGATCAATGGGTATTAACAGCATCACATTGTATCGGAAAGTAAGATTTAATTGTTTTGTATAATACAAGGTGGGTTCACAGAAGTGGGAACAATTGAAAATTTAATATTATTTCATAAGTATCGAAGTACTGATTGTTATTTAATCATTAAGCAGTGGTGTTTGGTGAACACTTTGCTTTTGTTATTAAATCGTTACTATTATTCCGCAGAAATGTCAAAAGAATTCTTTACTTCTAACTATGAACATGGAACTCAAATTTTAAACGACCGGCTTCAATTGTCAATATTGCTTGTAGAGATGACGAGCTCATTTAACCGGCAGCATAAAAATGGCATATAACTTATACCATTGTGATAATTTCATCACAATTACGTCGCTTTCAAAAGTTCCCACTTCCGTAGAACTACATTTTTTGTTGTTATTTTAAATTTATATTCGGAAAATTTGTATATATTTTTATAGTCATACATTGAGAGATATTAACGATTGGACAATTCAATTGGGTGTAACTAGACGTAATTCACATACATATTATGGTCAAAAGGTTAAAGTTATTAATGTTATACCACATCCACAATATAATACAGAAATAGCACATGATAATGATATTGCACTGTTTCAGGTAATTGAAAATAACACAATTCCTTCAATTTTATGATTGATTCTTACACTCAATTTTGTTACAAATTATTAAAACAAATTTTTTATATATAGCTTGCAAAACGTGTTGCATTTCATGAACATTTATTACCAGTTTGTTTACCGCCACCAAATTTAACTGAACTTAAAGCTGGTACATATTGTACTGTAATTGGTTGGGGAAAACGTGAAGATAAAAATCGTAATTATAATTTATATTTTTTTTTTACTGAAATTAATTTAATATTTATATTTTCTCTAAAAACTTTTATTTTTCTTAAATATAATTCAGTTAATAAATATTATTCAAGTTCACCAACAAGTGCTTCGTATGAATTATCTGTAAATGAAGTTAAAGTACCAGTTGTTAAACGTGAAATATGTGATGAATGGTTAGAATCATCAAATATTACAGATGGTATGATATGTGCTGGTTATGCAGATGGTGGAAAAGATGCATGTCAGGTAAATATTATTATTATAAATTAAATATTATAAAATTATATTTATGCACTACTTCGAAACTGGGCTAATTAATTCACTGTATTTAGTTGTCACAAATTGACACAAATGAGAATTTTACGTGTCACATAATTTTATATCACTCAGATTCAGTTCCAATCAAATAAAACGTTGACCGCGTACATGATACAGCGAATTGTACACATGAGTTACTGGAACCACTGACACTGATGTCTGTCTAAACTATTATCAATGTTGGTAATTTACTGTAGGCAATTCGCTGTGTACTATTTACAGAGAGTAATGGAAATTCGAATTACGGACAACGAATTGTCACTAAATTAAATTGTAAGCACAATGAATTGTATACAGGTACAGTGGTGGAAGTGACGTAGTATTAGTGTGCAATGATTTGATGAATAAGGTCCCAGGTTCAATTACCGAGACCTCGAAGTCGCTCTGTCGAGATTGATACATCTTTTACATGAGTATCAGTAATAAAATTTACAATATCTAGTTGTAATTTTAAGACTTAACGATTAGCTTGTTCTAATTAAAATGTTTCTTCACTATAAAGAAACTTATGGTTCGGAATCCATATAAAATTAGGTAGTCGAAATTGCAATAACATCTTTGAGAAGGCCAAGGCTTGATTTAGGGTGTAACGCCATTACAAAAAAAGAATTGTACAGTGAATTAGCCTAGAACTATAAACTAACTATAACAATTTTTGAACTATAAATAAATAGCTACAATTTTCAAATATATAATATTAAAATAATAATAATTAGGGCGATTCTGGTGGTCCACTACTATGTCCATATCCTGGCGAACGTGATAAATGGTTTGTTGGTGGTATTGTATCATGGGGTATATTATGTGCTCATCCAAAATTACCAGGAGTTTATGCTAATGTACCAAAATATATACCATGGATTAAAAATGAAATTAGTAAATATAGTAAAATTAATAATAATAATAATAATAATCATAATAATAATAATGAATATACCAACAATAATAAGAAATTTATTGACAATAATTATTACAATAATAAACAATATAATTATAATAATATTAAGTATAATAATAATGTAGAAACCGATGACTATAATTAAACTTTAAGAATATAATTAAAATATTAATATGTTTTTGATAATAAAATATACATTACCAGGAGGACAATAAACCCAAACTAAATTATGTAATATCAATAAAATTATAAATTATGTAACTATTAAATAGAAATTTATCAAAAATATTTTTAAGAAAATTAAAATTACAAAAAGGATAAAAAAGAAAATGATATTTTTTGTTATTTAACACTAATATATTTTATGTCAATTTCTGCGAATTTAAAATTATACGTAATATCAAATTATATATTTTAAAATATAAATAATTTTAATTTAGGGGAAAACCCTAAAACCGAGAAATATCAGTCGATTATCATATCTATTTCAAAATGATAATATCAGTAAATAAAATATCATAAAAATAAAAAACAAAAAACTTATTTATAAATATTGTTGACAATGAGAAAAAAATTTAAATCTAAAACTTAATGTAATAATATTTATAATTTCTATCCTTTTTCCTGTCCATAATTTAAGTGGATATTTAATTAAATATCCTTCAAACTGGTCAAATTTTATAATTTTGCACAGTATTAAATTTTTCTTGGCAGTAGCGGTCCAAAATGTAAAATGCTGGATGGGCTGGTTAATTATTTAATAAAAAATATGTTTTGTATTTAATTTATAAATATTTTAAGTATACACGGATCCAAAAATTAATCTTGAAATAGTTTGGCAAAATGCTACATTATATCAAAAAAGTATGCACAGAAAAAGAACAAAACTCATAAAAGAAGTTTTTATTGTAGGATTTAATATTAAAGAAAGAAAGACAAGAAAGAAAGTTTTTTTTTTTCAGATTCTGGGATTCAATCTTAAAATCAAACTTTCTTCTTGTGGTATTTAATAACCAATTTTTTTAATAAGCAAACTGAATAAGAATTTTCTTATATTTATCGTTCAGATATACATACATTTAAATTCATTTTATAGAATGAGCTTAGACCAACTAAACCTATATGTTATGAGCCGCCACTGCTTATTTATTAAATATAATTAAAAAAATTATTTAACTTTACAATTTTGATTCTTTTTTTTTTCATATTACATTTACAAATCATTTATATTATCGATCGAAATCTATTTTAATTCTTCATTTTTTAAAATATTAAATCAATTAAATAATTCAATTTTGCTGTATACACTCTGTGATTAATTTACATAAAAAATAAAGACCCTAAACAAATCCAAAACTTAAAAAAAAAACAAATGTATAAGTTAAAATTAATATTTTAAATATATTATATATAAAAAAAAAATTAATTTATGAAAATATTGACAATAATAAATAAAATATTTTTAAAATAATTATTATTAATTACATAATAAAAAAATATTTGAGAAATAAAAATTTTGACAATAAAAAATGACAAATAAAAAATATATTTACAAATTAAAAATTTTTACAAAACTAGAACATAAAAACTTCTGTATCTGTAATAATTATATGAAATATAATAATTTAAAAAAAAAGATATGAATTTAAAAATTAAATATAAATATTTAAAATCTAGTGTTCAAAAAATAAATAATAATGAATATTATAAAATTATACATATAATTATTAAACTCTATACATATAAATATATATTAATAATTATACATAAAAATTATCATTACAATTAAATAAAAAGCTGGTATCAAAGTGCCACTGTCACCGTCCTGTTAACAGCTGATTTGATTCAACGTTGACCGGTGACAGTGACGGTGTAGTAGAAAAAATTCTACTATCACCGCTGAAATACGACTTTGACACAAATGCGTATTTGGCTGCGTTGCTAAAAATGTAATGGAACACTTTTATTTTTAATTAAGAAATAGCTTTAAGTATCATTAATTTCACACAAAATTAAAGAAACAGTATAACTTTGAAATTTCCTTTCAACACGTACAATACATAATTTAAAATTTAAGATCACCATCAACGAACGTTGACAGTGGCACAATGATTCCAGCTTAATTATTTATATCATTTAAGGATATTATCAATAATATAAAAAATTAGATTTAGAACATTCTAGAAATTTTCAATTAAATTTTGAAAAATTAGCCATTAATTAATTATACAACAACAACAAAAGAAAGAAAAGATTTTCGAAACTTTGAAGAAAATTTATAATCTACAATGATGAAAAGTATATTTTAAATGCATGTAATTTAATCCCTATAAAAAATTAATAATAGTAAAAGGTATTTGTAAAATTCAATTAAAATAAATTAAAAATTATTAATTTTAAGGATTTAGTTAAAAATTTTATTTTTATACCAAATAAATACAAAAAATACAAAAAAAAAATTGATATTTCTTTTATAATTTTATAAATATTTAAACCAAAAAAACCAAGTGATTATTAAAAAAAAAATCGACTATTAAAATGTGTGTTTTTTGCATTAATAAAAAATATAATTTTTAATTTTTGTAAAAGAAAACTATATTTAAATAAATATTAAAAAAATAATAATGCGTGGGTTTCAGCTTTAACTAAAACTTATATAGGAAAAAAAAAAGAAAACTTTAAATAAACTTATAAAAAAAAAAATTTAAATAAACCAAAGTGAAAATTTAATCATCATTACATAAATATAAATAAATACATAAATAAATATACATAAAAATTTAATGCCATGGTAATTAATTCTGCGATCACTGCACAAACACATAATAGCTTAAAACCTTATAAAGCTTGTTCTACATTTCCACCGATTTTTGTCTTCGTCATGCAATATTTGTCCGCCGAAAACAAATGTTGGCCTTGGTCATTGTGTGTCGACCGTGCCGAAAAAGTTGAAGTTGACTTTGACTTATCTGTTGGCTGCGGAAATGTAAAACAATAAACAAGCATATAAATGAAATGTTTTCTGATCTCTCAGAGTTATATTACGTGAATGGTAATTGCGATTGTAGTAAACTTTTGATAATTTTCAAGCGGTAGCTAAATGTATTAGCGTACTGTCAAATATAGAATAAATATTATTATTAAAAATGATTTAATTACATTAAAATAGTTTATAATATTATATTCTTAGTTGAATGTATAGCTGGAGGATTACGAAAATATATTAAAGTAACGCCTAAATTCCTCAATACATGCTAGTTTAGCGATAAATGCGCGCTACTTTATCGCAATTATATCACATAGTAAGCAGTTGGTAGTTGTGTTTGTTGTACTCACTGAATTATAACCAAGGCATTAATCTTGAATATGTTTTTTTTTTTTTAAATAAAATGTCAAAAATAATTGAAAGTTTCACATATGGCCTAATAGAGATTTTCAATTAATTTTTTTCCAGAAATTTTTATGAAAATCATATAAAACAAAGAAAAAAACCTTAATCAAAATAAAAATACAACTTTAATATATAAAATAACTAAGAACAAACAAAAAAAAAAGAAAAGTTAAAAATCAATAAATATTATATAAATTAATTATGCAAAAATAAAGGACAATAATTGAAGCTTTTAATGATTAATAAAAATAGTTTGTATTAAGTAAATATTCTCAATATTTATGCAACTTCAAAATATTATAACCATTTTTTATGTTTTATTGGTTGACCAGAAATTGATGATTTTTTGATATTCAGAATCAACAAAAATTTAAACAGCTTTTAAACACGTTTAAATAAGTAATTTACACTATACAGACTACACGAAACAGATATAATTTGACATACGTAAAGAATATTTTAGAAGATTCTAAAATCAAGTCTAATGGTCGAAAGAAAAGGAATCCTATTTTCCGATTCCATTCGGGAATACTTTCGTGTTCCTAAATTAGATAAAAAAACTGAATTCTGATTCGGAAATTAGTAACAAAAAATTGTATTTAAAAAATTATAGAATATAAATTTGTTATTGCCATATTATAAACCAATTTTAATGACATTCAATTTGAGTAGACCATCAACTTTTAAAATATGAAAGATCTGTTGTGCAATCTATTTTTAAATTATTTTACAACAAAATATATTTTTAGACTAAAACCATAAATTTAACCCAAATCTTAAAATATCAATACTACATAAAAGAATCTATAATTTTTAATAAGTTAGGATAAGGACTATTAAATTCCTTTTTCAAGAAACAAAATATTTCAATATTAATCCCTAAAACAAATAATTTTATATAGTCAGAGATTAATATCATTTCATTTTAGAGATCCATCAGGAAAAATAGAAACTAAAAGTAATGTCGTTTTATGTAGTTTGTGCTAAAATAAATTTTCAAAGATTAACTTTGTTAAACTGATTTGTATTTTTTTTTTTGTTAGAAAATAGGTCAAATTCAAATTGTGCTTCAGGCTTTTATGGTCTTATTAATACTATACAATTGGAAAAAAACAGAATTTACTATAGTAAATAATAATCAGGTTAAGGACTATTTGATTGCCCATATCGATGAGCTAAAAAAATTATTAATCAATTGTTAATAATATTTAGACCATTTTTATAGTTTCAATGAATTTGAAACAACACATAAAAGTAAATCTTTGTTGAAATTGGTCTTTGAAAAAAAAATTGATTATATTTTATAAGTATATATAGACTAATGAAAAATTGGTTTTTATAATTAGAGAGTAGACTAATAAGTATTTCAACGATTTGAATTCAATATTATACCTAATTATTACAAATAATTAGGTATAATATTTTCGGTAAGAAACTATATATTATATTTTTAATAATTATTATGTTTCTATATCTGCCATCTTTTTAGTAGATATATTTTTTTTTTTTGTAAAATATGAAATTGAATTTAAATTATTTTTACTGTACCGCACTATATGGAATTTGTTTAGAAATTAAAAAAAAATAAAAAATTGTATAACTAAAAAAAACTGACTTGACATTTCAACGTCATTTAAATAAAAAAAACAAACTTTAATGTAATTATAATAATTAAAAATAGTAGCAGCTCTATTACCGGTTAATGCTTTAGCACCGGTTAACCAAATTATAGAAGCTCTAGCTCACTTTTACAAAAAACATTAATAATTTAGATTTTAATATACAAAAGAGTTTCAGTTTACATAGAATTGATAGAGTTTTGTTGAAATCTGACACAAATTGATTCAATATCTGTATTTCTGTATGCGCAACATAAATATTGGCATAGTGTATAAAATCGTTCTTATTTTGCTAATGAATAGACCAATAAATTCATATTTTTAGAGGATAGTAGTTCAATTACACAATAAATATTGTGTTTAAATACTTTTTAAACATATATTTATCAATATGACCTAAATCAGTGACGTTAGAGTAAAGATCAGCAATAAATAGTTTTTCCATCATAAAATAGTTTTGTTTATACATACAAATGTGTAAAGTTTCAATAAGTAAATATTTCGCCCTTAGCTAACAAAAGTTTTAACCGGAAGTTAGTCCCAACGCAAGTTACGTAAACGCAACAATTAGAACGTGCGTTAACACCATGGTAGGCATCAGTTTGACACATGTGTTTGATATATTAATTTATAGCTTTATTTTCTTTCATCATTTCAATTAAGTTTATACTTCAAACAAAATTACTATATGATAAAAATTTATAAATTCGTCTGTCAAATTTAGTACATATTGTCAAATTTCGTGCTCAACGTTCGTTGGAAATTAAAATTATCAAATTTCTACGTTGCGTTGTGAATGTTCGCTTTGAGTTTAACTATGCTCCGATACATTTTATATTGGTTGAATTTTAATTTTTGATGCACATTGAACCACGTCTTCGTTGTTGCTTACATTGAAACTAACATTGGCAATTAGTTACACGCCACTGTCTATTATTTTTCATTATTAAAACAAAATCAGTGTAAGAAATTTAAATATAATAATCAATTTACAAAAAAAAAAAAAAAACACATAAATTAAAATAATAAAACTTAAGTGATGAATTTGTCAATAATTTAATTTGTATTTTATATAGTGCAAAATAAAACTCAAAGTATTTTACACAAAAAAAAAAACTTACTGTGGTTAGAAAGTATTAAAATTTAAATATCCTATTTAAACAATTAATTAATATTTATGTAATTATATATATAAATATATGGTGTATTATATAAATTAAATAAATAATAGAAAATAAGCATAAAATTGTGCATAAAAAATATAGATGACTAATTTGCCTATAACAATTTTTTAGATATAAATATTTCTATATATAAATTATATATATATATTTTTTTGGTTTTAATATTATATTTTTATTTTTATATAAATATATATATATATATATATATACCGTATATATATAATGCGCTTTATGCTTTGCTTATGTATATCTGATAGATAATCAAATTAATTTCATAATAACATAATTAAATTTAGTTAGAATTAAAAATGCAAAATATAAAATGAAATGTAAATTAGAAATTTAGACAATAAAAAATTATATATAAATATAAATATAAAAAAAATAATAATTAATTGTTAATTTTTCTAAATGAAACGCACATAGATATCTTTCCTAAAATGATTATATAAAAAATAATAATTAATTGAATAGATATCATATAATTTAAATATATGTTTACATAATATACTATATTAAAAAAAAAAATTGTTGTACCTATTACATATAGCTATATATAATTTCTATATACAAAATGCATAAAATCATAAAAAAAATAATAATTTAAAAACATAAATAATGAAAAAACGCTTAGCTTTAAAAAAAAATATATTTAAATTTTACGAATTTGTAATAAGCATTTTAATTATTATGTAAATTTTAATTGTTTTCTAATAAATCAATGAAGTTATCTTCAAATCAAAAAGGTGGGCCAAACCACCTACAATCAATCTACAATAATTATAATAATTTAAAAATCTTTTGCGAGCCTAAGTGGGATCATTTCTAAAAATGGCTGTAGTGATTTAGGACTAAATGTCGCCCTTCTTTATTTCAAATCAAACTCTACGAAATTTAATCTATGGAACGTAACCTAACCTAGACTTTTATGTTGACAAGCTCCGCAAACTGGATTGATGATTAGTGGGTGTTAATGCTTTAATTATACTTTAATTTTAAAAAAAAATTATTGTGTTAAATTTTTATATACTTAATCTAACACTTTAGGTTAGAGCAGTATTTAGCTGGAATAGAACCGTGTTTTTTTTTAAAAAAAACACGGTATGTATTTAATTGCCTGTAGTTTTATACCAATTTTTTATTTTTGCAACCTATTTCATTCTGATCAAGGTTTTTTATTAGACTCTTATTTTTCAATACTAAAAAAATAATTTCTTCATAATTATTTTACGTTAAATTTAGTACGTGCTACTAATTAATATTATATATTATAAAATAAAATCAACGTCCTTTTTAAGAGGAAACAAAAATTGGTAAAATCATAAAAAAACTTAATTTACCTGATCATTACAAAAAAACCTGATTCAAAATGGCTGAATATATAAAAAAATCTAGTCATTTTATTTTCATATCCGCACTAAAAAACCATTTACTATTATTTTTATTTTTCAAATTATTTATCGTTTTTTTAATAGAAACATTTGTTTTATAATTTAATGATCGTTTAGGTTAGGTAAAAACTTAATTATTAAAATTTAAATGTAATTTTTCACTACCCTTCAAGTACCGAAACGCCTTTTCACAGCGGCCATTAAAACTTAACTTAGAAAAAGTGGGCGTGACTAATTAAATGGATAAAAAAAAATTGTGCGAAAAATGACATTTTAATTTAGGGCGCGAAATTTGAATTTAAAAATATTTAAATGAGTGGAAAAAGAATATTAATTTAAATAATTTTGGTTTGCTTGAGTGGCAAAAGTCAGACTGTATAGGATCTAAGAATCCAAGTAACTCTTTAAAATCGTTTTACTGCCACACATTTTCCTGAACCCTATAACATAGATGAAATTTTTTTTAGATCCAAATTAGGGAAATATATTATTATGGAAAATGTATGGTTTTCGTAGACCGTTTACTGGCTAGATCGTTTAATTCGTCAATATCGTATAGTAATCGAAAGAGCAATGCAGGGCCATGTCTAGCTTAAATGATATATATTTTAAATTAAACACAATTTGATAATTTGCATTTATAATTTATTAAATATATTTTAAAATTCTTTCATAAATAAAAAAATCCATACAGATCTAAAATTACACTTACAATAAAATTTAATTTTCTAAGAGGAGTTATATCTATAAAATGTTGTGGTGGAATAAAATGAAAAAAAAAAAATTCTGATTTTGCGGTTGGTATATTTCAAAAATATTGATAATGCGTTCGTTATGAATTCGCGATTACATCAATTTTAATTTATAAAAATAATAACAAACTTGATTTGTAGAATTCTTTAATTATTTATTTAGTGTATTTAGTAAGTTTTGACAAGGTTTGACAGATAATCGCCATTTTTTTAAAATTAATTTAAATTAACTATATTTTAATTTTTAATAAACCAAAACCACTGTCAATTGTAGAGTTTTAAATTATTCAACATAGGCGCTATGGCCGCCTTAAAACGTTGTATGTTTCAGGTGATCGATCACTCATGCCATTACACTACGCAGCACGTGAACAAGATATAATAAAATCCATTTTCATAGTTTTAGTTCTATTTTAGTATACCAGTTTTATAAATTAAATCAGTTTAGACTTCAGCTTTAACCGAAAAATGACTTCGCTCGCTCTCTATCTAAAGTAAAAATTAAAATAGTAAAATAACAAGAAATTATATAAATCGTTTTTTTTTTTAAATCAACAAAATTCTTATTACTTGAGACAATAAAAATAAAATAAATAAATAAATTTATATAGCTATATAAATAATTAAATTTAATCCTGTATGTGAAATTGTTGCTTAAAAAAAAATACAATAAATATTATATACAAAAATATATATACATAGAATATGTAATTTCAAAATGAAACATAAATGGAACATAATCATATTTTAAAAATGAGCTATCAAAAAAAAAATATAAATATATATTTTTTAAAGAAAATTATAAAATTAATTTAAAGTGACAATAATATTTAAAAAAAAAAAAATTAAAAATATTTAAAAAAAAAAAAACAATATTAGAAACAAAATATTATATACTGTGAAAATTAAAAATAATTATATATTTATTATATATAAATTAGCTATTTAGAATTTTAGATGAATTTTTCCCCCCACAAAAAAACCATACCTAATTTGTGTATATACAAATGATAAAAAAAAAAACTATATAAAAAAAATGCTGTTAAATATATCAAAATAAAAATAAATATATATTATTATATATACATATATTAAACATAAATTATATCTATATACTATATACAAAAAAAAAAAATAATTATATACAAAAAAATAATAATTAATTATAATAAAAAAATGAAAAATGTTTGATGTTTTACTGTTGTTTAGATAATGTTCATTTTATATACAAAAAGAAAAAATATACTATTAATATATTTTACAAATCATTGTGTAATTATACTTTAAGAGGACACTGTATTTATCAGTTTTTATTATTTACTAATCAATCATCGTCGTTCAGAATGAACATAATAATTAATTTAAATTATTGCATACTTTTAGGTGGGCTATTAAAATATAAATATTCGTATTTTTTGCTATTTTTATTTTACTTTTTTTTTTGGGAACCGGATAATTATTTCCATAAAACAGTTTTACTGAAATTATTTTCCGTAAAAATATATCCTTAGTTTAGTTTCAAACCGCCTCAACTCACATTTACGAAACTTGTACATGAACAGGAGCAGGAGAGACAACTCACATTTAGGACTATTTGTGCAACTGAAAAAATAGAGCCAATAACAAAAATTGTGTATTACAGTGAAGAATAAGACAAATTTGAAAAATTGAGGCTTGAAACCGTTTGAAACTAAGCAAATGATATTCAACTTATTTAATACCTAAGCGGATTAAAATTAAAAATATTATCCAATAGAAATAGATCATCAATTAAAATTTCGATGTTTTGGAAGTTAGTTTCGTAAAAAAAATACATTGAGTGTTACACAGCTAGCCGATTCGAACAAATTTACTATAACACTATCTAGTTTTTCAAGTTTCCTACAAATTAATTTTAAATATTTGTAAGCTGCCACCAACTTTTTATGGTTGAAGCTTAACATTATAATCGAGACTTTTGATTGAAATTATACAAACAATTTTACATAAGCTAAAATACCGAAATTTAATTGTATTTTAAAATTATATACACCTAATCGGAATTCTGGTGAATTTTGGTAAACTCTGGTATTGCAATTATTATTTGTGAAAAAAAGACAATAAATTATGCTCATTTAAAGATTTTTTTTTTAAAACAGACTCTTAAAAATTGAAAATATAATTATACAACTTATATAATATAAAATAAATATAAATATAATAACTATTTTTAATTTGTAATGTCAGACAATAAAGCGGGTAATAAAAAACCCTAAAATTTTTAAAATGAGCCGCTGCACTTGTTAAAAATTTGCACAAACAGTAAAAAACTATATATGAAAATCATTCTAAAAATTAATCTATATATTTCTGTATATTTTGTTTTAAAAAGCAAATTAATAATTAATTATTTTAGATAGATTTTAATTTTTAAAATAGAACTAGTTTTTAAAAAAATTTATAATTTTATGAAATTCCTTAAAATAACATTTAATTTTTATTTTGCTTCTTTTTCTAATATAACAACAATTTATTCAGGCGACAATAAAGTAATAAATAAATTTCTAAAAAATAAAAAATAAAAAAAGTTTGGTAAAAAAAAAAGGAATTAGGATTTTAAAAATAAAACAAAATCAAAAATTTATATATATCAGAAAATAATTATGTACGCCCACATATAAAGTGATAAAAAATATATAATTTTTTATTAGATTGGATTAAAAGAATATGTAATAATGTATTATTAAATGTAATGAATAAATGGTGTGTGAAATAGAAAAACGAAGTTTTTATATTTAAAAAAAAAAAATCATTTAATAAAATAATAAGTAAATAGTAGTTACTTTATAGGCTTATGGAATTCTTCAATGTTCAAATTATCTTCACGGTTGTACTATTTTTAAAAAAATAAATTAATCCATAATTTTTTATTGAAAGCCCTCTACCCAAGTTAAGCTTTTAATTTATTTATGATTCAAACAAAGAAGATATTATTGCTATTGGATGAATAAAAATCTTTTACTGGCCGTAGAGCAAACTTATAAAACTTAACTTCTTGAATTTAATGTTAATTGTTAATGTCTTGGGTTGATTAAAATTATTCAATATGCTGGTCGTACATGCACATTTCCATGAATCATGAATTCCTTAATTTTGACTTATTGAAAATAGTAAAGTTTAATCACTTTGAAGAGTTGATTATTTAGTTTTATAATTTAAAATTGAACAATCCTGATATAATAACATCGATATAATTAGTATTGATAGCCATAAATCCCTCTAAATATATGAACCAATTATCCTTCTGCATCTATTGTTGATAGATTAGATTAATTAATCTAGTGATTCTGATCTTAAATTTGAATATTTCTTTCAATTAATTCTATAAAATTTGGTATTCATCAAATTCTATGAACATTTTGTCTACCATCAATTTAAGAAAATGTCAATATCTTTATGTATTCGTATATTTGTAATTATTACAATTCTTAATTCAGAGTCAATTAACTGCAAACATTTCAAGCAAATTTTTAATAAGTACTTGCTTTAAATATTAAAAAGAAACTAGGTACATTTTTTAATATAACTATTCAATTTTTACGAATACAAGTAGTTTACATATTATTCAAACTATAGTTGCGGACGATATTATTTTTCCATAAAAATATGGTACTACTACTATTGCTCGTCATAAGGGAGTTGTTATTTTTTAACTATATTTTATTGAAGTAGAAACTTTGCAGTGGACTTATATTTTATATGAAGTAAGTTCCTTGTAATTAAATTGTACATATTTATTTTATGGAAATGATATACATAAATTACTATTCTTAAAAGCATTCCTTGATTCCTTCTTATTTTATTATATGAATGAAATTGTCTCTAATCTAATTCACATGTTTCTTTTTTATTTTTCTAATTAAATATTCACAACGGCAAATTATATTTTACCATAAAAAAAATTAATATTTATTCAATTATTTATCTATTGTGTTGCTTCTTCTTTTGGTATTGCATCTAAACCCTACAAATTAAAAATAAATGTCATTAATGACAGAAATAAATTAATTTCCAAGTTATAATTGTAATTATTGCTTACGTTTTGTATGTAAGGACTTGTATTCAATCTAGCGTCTCTTTGGTACATTACACGATCAAAACGTTGGTCCATATTCCTTCGGTAAGGCTTTTTTTAAAATAAAAAATATAAATAAATAATTTTAGTATTAATTATTAAAAGGTAGTGGAAAACAATTAGATTGTTTCTTTTTTTTTTAAAGTTCAGTTTTAGTTATATAAGTAGTCTCACAAAAGTTACTTACATTTCCAAGAGCCAATTTATTAAGACCATATATACCAAAATATGGTATGGCTAAAGCTACAGTAATAATACCAAAAGATGGTAAGATTTCGAACCACATTATTATAAAATTTAATTCAATCTAATAATTTAATTCGATTTAAAATAAATAACTCTCGATCCAAATTGGATATGTCAAATCGTAAAAAAATATATGATTTGCAGGGTTGAATTTAAACAAGTGTCAAAATTAAAAAAAAAAAAATAGTACTGTGACAGGACTGCGTTTAGAAGTACTATTGCATCTTTACATTTTGTGTCAATTTTTTATTTTAATAATATAATTTATTTAACGTTTTAAACCAAAAGACTCCACCAAACTGAAAATCCAATGTAAATTGCCAAAACATCGTAGATTGATATAATTTCTTCAATATTATTTTTCTTATTTTTACTAATATTTTAATAATTTAATTTTTTATTTCAGTGCAGTTACAATACATTGATTTTTTAAAACTTAAGATGAGTCCATTTTAATTGATTTAATATCATAAACTCTAAAATTTATTTACAAAACTCTCAAGAGTAACAGTATCGAATAATTATAATTAATTTTAATAATTTTTCCTATTGAAATAAAGGTGGCGCTTTTCTAATGTTGTCGTCGGTATGTTGTATTAAATATCGACAAATTTTAGTAAAATATCCACCCTGTTCGATAAGTAATTTGACATTTTTGTTGACGTTTCAACAATCTTCATCAGCAGCAGCAGCTAAATCAAAATCAAATTACAAGAATTTGTTAAACAAAGCACAAGTATTAAACAATAATATGAGTCGAGCTATTGAAAATACTTTCCCGATCGGTTCGTTAGTACCAAAAGCAGAAACTGGTGTTTTAAATTTTCTACAAAAATATCCAGATTTTAATGGACGTGATGTTACAATAGCAATATTAGATTCTGGTGTAGATCCAAGAGCAACCGGCTTACAAGTAAGTTTTTTAATTAAATACTACAAAATTGCATGTATAAACGATATATTAACAACATAAAATTTATATATATGTATATATAATATATAATAAAAATGTTTAGCATTGTCATTCAATTTGACAATCATTAATTTTGGATATGTTATTAGTTTTTATTTTTATATAAAATATTTTTTTTTATTTACCATATATAGAAATTACCTGATGGCTCAGTTAAAGTAATTGAACGTTTCGATTGTTCTGGTTGTGGAGATATTGATGTTTCGAAAAAAGTCACTTCTACGGATGGTACAATTACTGGTCTTTCAGGGCGAACTCTTAAGGTAATTATATAAATTTAATTTACCAAATATTAGAAAAGAATTCTTCGAATATTTTTAATTGATTACATTTTTTAATAATATTTTATTACTCTTTTTTTTAGCTTACTCCTCATATGATCAATTCAAATAAAGATTCTAAAGAATATCATATTGGATTAAAAAGTTTACATGATTTATATCCATCAAAAATACGTGAAAAAGTATCAAGCGATATAAAATTGAAAAAATGGGATGAACCACATAAAACTGCTATTGCTGATATTGCAAGACAAATAAATAAATTCGAGTCACAAAATTCTGGTAAATCAATAAATATTATATAATTAAGTTTGTAAAAATATATATAAATATTTTTAATATTTCGTAGATTTACAAAATTTATCACTAAAAGATAAATTGAAAAAAGACGATTTAGATAATTCTATGGAATTTTTAAATTGTTATGAAAAGAGATTTTTAGATATTAGAACAACATATGATTGTGTTCTATTTCAAACTGATAAAGGCTGGAATGCTGTTATTGATATATCAGAAGTGGTAAGCAAAAAACTCACAAATTATTTTTCAGAATTATATATATAATTAAATTATTTAATTTTTTTTTTTAGGGTGATTTAGAAAAAGGATTACTTATTGGTGAATATTCAAAGACTTATGAAATTAAAAATGTTGATGATTATCTATCCATATCGATAAATGTTCATGACGAGGGTAATACTTTGGAAATTGTTGGAATGTGCTGTAAGTTGATATTTATTTTTATTGATTGTTTATAATTACAAACCACAATTTGACGGTCTATAAAATTCTTTATTTACAAAATAAGATACAATATTTTGATAGAAAAAAATAGAAGTTTATTTTAATTATCTTTGTTAACCACAATTATTTGTGAAGATAAGAAAATGTGATTAATGTTAAATACAAAATTTAAACCACAAGATTAATAAATACTGTTCTGTAGTGGACATTGATTTTTTTTTTTTGATAAAGACAAAAACTACTGAAAATTTGATGATAATTTTCATTTGCGGTGAAATTGTGTAAATTACAATTATTACTGAAAAAGACTAATTCTTAATTTCTTGCGTATTGTATTCTGTTATCGTATATGTGAAATTTTTAAAATATTTTTAATTCAGCAATTATACATAGAATTTAAGACCACAATTAAAATCATGTCCTAATTTCTAAAATGATGATTAGAATATTTTTGATTAGTTCCCAGTTTAATCAATTATAAACATTCCACGAACCATTCATGAAATTCCATTATCTATATTTCGCGGAGGATTATAAGTCTCTTTTTAATTAAATATTGAAAACTATTTGGTCAAATGAAATCGCTGCATGTCGTCATATATTTTTTCAATTTAGTTATTCAAATTTATAAACTCCGAACTTTTATAGATGCTTTGATGTTTATACGTTGGCGGATAATCCCGATTTGTATAAATGAAATGATTCGAGTCATTTTTAATTTTTTTTTGATAATATTTCTATTTTATTGATGTTATGAAATATTGGTAAATATTATAAAGTATTCTAAAAAATTAATAAAACTAATCGTAAAGTTGCTTTTACAGCGTATAATTGGTATTTTTAACAGTACCAGCATAAATAATAAAAAAACTACTTAATTAGAACCATTATTACTAATTCAATTTATAAGTAAGAAATTTAAATTACATTTAAAATACATTTTAAATTTGAAATGACTAATTAGTAAAAACAAAAGTAATTTCTGAAATTTGTTACCGAATATTTTGTTATTCAACTTATTAGAGTGTGTAATCATAATCTTTAATATTAATATTTATGTATGACGTACCCAGTTAACAATTTTTTACCTTTTGTCTTTTTTCATTCTTCAAATTATGACTAATAATATTATTGATCTGTGGATTTTTTGTTAATTTTATTATTAGTCATTATTTTGATTAAAATTGGTAAACATTTATATTAAATTTAATACAATTTTTGGAATAGTAATTTTAATTTTGGTTCTGTTCCTGTTCGGTTTTTGGTGGGATTGAGCCTTAACTTTTAACAGAAACAAATTAAAATGTTGTTAATATTTTAAACAATTATAGTAAAATGTTGTTTAAATGTTGCGTTTTAAACTATCCACGATTTTTTATTTATTTATTAGACTCAATAATGTCGTACAACATTTAAAATAATACCCACAAAAAATTTGTAAATATAAAATAACGAAGTTTTATTCAATAAAGAGGAAATAAATATAATTTAAATTAATATTTTTATTGAAATTTATTTGTTTGAATTTATTAATTATATTAAAAACAATTTTGTATTTATTGTTTATCGAATATTAATTAATAATAAATATTAAGTATTATTTATATTAATTAATAGATTGCTATTATTACTAATTTATTTTCAAAAATAATATATTATAAGTATTCAATTAATAAAATGTCATTTTTAAAACAAATTATAAAAATGAAATATCAATTCAATTTAATCGCGACTAATAAATAATTCAACCGAAATAATTTTAAAATATCATTTATAAAATTAAAATGTTTCAATCAAATAATAATTTTTGGATTATTACAAATTAATTGTATAAATAAATTCAATTAAAAAAGGATTGATATTATTTTATATGAATTATGTGCTTTTATATGCGAAAAAATATTAAAATTGATTAAAACTATTCTATAATATTTTAAGTTTCCTTGCGCCAGCTATTTTTTTCAACCGTTCTATTAATAAACTTATCGCTTTCAACGCTACGAATCAACTATTCGATTTATTTATTAATTAAATTCAAATTCCAGTAGACCCAGCTATGTTGGCAAACCGTAACGTTATTTTTAATGTCTGTATATAAATTTTGACTTTGCTTAAGTTACGCTAATAAAGCAAGTCGGTTTCAGCTGCAGTTATTTAACTATAATAATTAAATGATGTTTTAAATTTAATTTGTGTATTTAATTGAACTACAAGGTGACTCGAATTTTATATAACAATAATATCTTTGGAATCGTTTAAGTTTCAGCTAATATGTAATGGAGTAAAGGAGTAAAATATATTCTCCTTCAGAAAATCCGTTTAATATCTAAAAAATTAATAAGATTTTCACACATGAATAGTTGCACCGTTTATCAGCTTACTGAACTTATCTGTTCTGGACTGGGAAGAATTCAAATTAATAGAAATACTATTAATAGTTTAGGATTTTTTTGGTCACAGACGAAATTATACAAGTGCTTGTATTATTAATCCTGGCATAATAAACGACAACTTATTAAACGAATTGTTCGGTAATTAAAATCTTCTCTTCCATCACTAATCATCACACTAATCTAAATTAAAATTTGTATAACATTTTTCTTACCTCATATATCTAAATAATGGAATTAATTACAACTGAATTAAATCCGTAATAGTGAATGCAAATACACATTTCAAGTTGATGAATAATACGCTTCTTATCTGATTTTCTATTCCTTACCTAAACAGTATTTTACAACTCTGATTATATATAAAATTCCTCGAATTTCCTTAAGGAAATTATCTGAAATCACTCTCGAAAATTGAGAAAATATTAATATAAGTTTGAGAAGGAAGATATTGTATGTTTATTAAATATTGACTGTCATCGATCCCTTGATAATTATGAAATAATTACGATATATCGAAAATAAAGCTTAGATTGATGAATAGACAACGTGGTAAATGATGAAAACAATACTGAAAAACCATTGCACGATACTTTTAAAGTAAAAGAATTAAGTAAAAGATCTCAAATTTAAACCCGAGCTGTAGCTGAAGCAATTATTGCATTTATAAAGCTTCTTTATCCATTAAATTTTTTTATTGCCACGTAAATTTAAATTGGAAAATAAACAAAGCAACTGTCAAATTATATATCCAGGAATTGTAACGAGACATGCGATTCTTAGAAAGTATTCAATCATTATGACTTACTTCTTCCTTCAGTCAAACACAAAAGATTAAGAAAATTTGATTGTTTTTTTATTTGAAAAACCTTGCATACACGGGTAAACTGAAGCCGGCTAAAGTGATCTGTTAATCTGTCATATAAGAAGTGCGAAGAGTCACCACACTATGTCATACTGATGCATATCGACTTTAGGATATACTCTCTACGTGCGAGGGAGTCTCGAAGTTCCCAATCCTTTTAAACAAACCCAACCAATCAAATTTAAATTGGCGTAAATTTATCTTCAATTTTCAGCTTATCATAAAATTTACGAGATTTAAAAAAAAATATTGAAATCAGAAATCAAATTTAAAAAAAAAATATTTTTCTCATAAATTTTTGTCCTAATTTTATCTTAAAAAACATTTTTTTTATGTAGCAATGCAAGTGTACCTTGTGTAACTTGTAACCCAGAAAATTTTATAAATGTAAATTTCATAAAAATGTAAAATATTAAATTCTTGTATATATGGAAAAACACACAAAATTTAATTTGAGGAGGTAACTTTGGTTTGTTTGTCAGTGGTATTTAAATATGCAGAATCCGATATTCATGAAAAAAGTACACACATATATTAAAAAAAAAAGATATAGTTCACGGAAAATGTCACAGAAAAGCCAAAAAATGTTAATTTGATTATCAGTTTTCCATTCATATTTACATATAATATGCTTAGTGCATATGTACAAGGAATAATTAAAAATCGTGCAGGTTAAAATTTATGAAATTTTTTATGTTGTGGGGTGTTGTTTTAAGGGATGTTAACTTTTTTTTTTATTTAATGGTCGTATAGATATATTCAATCTGTGTAAAATATGATAAATATTTAAATTTTGATTTTTGGTTATATTTTTTAAGGTTTTGCAGATTAAAAATAAATCAATAAAGTATACAAGATTTTGTAGACAAGACGAGGAAATTTTTGTAGTTAGGACGAGAATTTTTTATTAAATTTAAGTTATTTAAGTTATTTAGTTATTAAATTTAGTCAAGGTAACCAAAAAAAAAAAATAATTAAATATTGAAAATTTATATATAGATTTTCAAATTTTTTTTTGCAATATTTCTCTTAAGCCAGTAATTCTTTACCTTTTCGGAATCGCGTAACACTTACAATAACTATTCGAATTATTTATTAAAAATTGAATAATTAATTAAGAAAGGAACTTAATTTCATAAATTAGGGTCTAAATTATTTATTTGAAGCATGAATATTGTATTACAATTTTTCTTCTCGTTTATAAGAGCGTCTATTTTTAGTGTCATACTGTGATGGCAACAAGTGGTCTTTGAGGATATTGATGTATTTTTCTGTGTTCAAAATACAATCAACAAATAGCTTAAAACTCTGAAGTTTCTTTTTTTGAAAAATTGAAAAAACAAAGACGTAATTCTAGTTTAATTAGGAAATATTTATGAAAAAAAAACTTGGTCCTAACTTATGACCTCCTAACTTATGAATCAGGGCCCGAATATACAATATTTCAACATAAGTACAAGAAAAGACGATAAAGAATGTTCGTCTTAATAACCATTTTAATTTTTCGCTGATTTTCAGATTTTGGTGAAACACTAGTTAAGAACCACTGCTCTAAGCCCTTATTTACAAGTATGTAATTCTATTACAAATATTTGACTAATTGAATAGAAATTACATTTATATCTACCCAAATTCAACTTATAATTTGTAAGGTTTTTTTGAATTTTTGTTCGTATGTTCATTCGTCTGTTATCGCTTATTCTTCGTAGGGTTTTAAACCAATGGCATTCAAAAGATTGAGGTTTTGATTCTTGGTACTTTATAAAGCACACATAAATCATCAAATTTTGTGAATAATTAAACCATTTCGAATCCGATTTTTATCAAATAATGTCTCTAAAAAATTGGAAATAAGTAGTTACGTTAGTTTATGTTAAAATCCTGAAGTTTAATGTTCTACCTACATCATCATACTGTACAGCATGTCATTATTATCTATTTCAATGACATTTAGCTCACATGTTGGGTTCGAGATTATGCACGTGTCTACTCTACACCTAAGGTAGAGGTCAATAGCTTTAGAGGGTCCATGCTACCAGTTCCGATTAATGTTTCATCTGTTCTAGATCATATAGTAATTATTATCCAAATTCAATCAAATTTGGTACACATATTAGTTTTGTAATCAAGTTAGTGCATATAAAATTTAGAGTCGGCAGTTGCAGTAGGTTAGTATCAAAATTTAGAATTTTATAAAATACATTATGAGTGTCTTAATAGACATTTTGAATGTATTATGAATTACAAAGCTTTCTTGAACATCATTCACTGTTCAACCTAACTACGGAGTTATCTGCTCCCATTAGTTAGCAACTTTTCGTAAGCCTTTGATTTTGAACTCTCATACACTTTGTAAAAGAGATAGTTTGTTCGCTTGCTGTTTTACTAATATTACATAGTTCAATCGTTTATTTATAATGAAAACAAACACAAACGTGAAAAAATGAAAATGACTAAAATGTATAAAATTATACAATAAATTAAGTTATACATAAAAATTATATTAATCTTTTAGAAATCGTAAAAAATATAATTACATTAGCAAAAAAAATAATTATATTTAATTTCTTCATTAAAATTACTTGAATAATTGAGTATTAAAAACTTTTTAATTACTATTTTTGCATCGCAGTTATTTTATTTTCACATGATGCATTCAAATAAAATTATTTTTTAATCAGACAATTATATTCTATGCCAAAAAAAAAAATGATTATTTTAATGGTTGCCTTCATTTTCTATTAATTTCCCTCGAAACCGCACTACACCATGATTTCCATAGTTGGTGAGATTTTCGTGGAATAATAATATAATTTATTTCCAAATTTTTTTCATCTTTGATTATTAAAAGTTCGGTTTGAGTTTGCAATACGACAATTCCCATTTTTTTTTATTATATTACTTGGTAAAATGCACAAAATTATAGTTCAAAATTAATTGAAAAATAAATTTTCTTATAATTTAAGTATAGATATAAAAAAAAATGTCATTGTTTCTAAGAGTTATTATCGTACCAGAGAGAATAATACAATTAAAAAACTGTCTTTTTATTGTTTGAATGAAAATGGAAAATTTCTGTTTATAATGGACCATTTAGAAATTTTCCTCCATAAAAAAAAAACACGAACAAAGAATTAGAATAAAGAAAACTGCTAACCATTGTAGTGTGCTTCATATTCCCTTTGTGATCCATTTAGGATTGTCGATATATTTTCGTTTAGACAAAATTAGAAATTACTATCGAAGAAATACTTTTACAGTACGGTAACGATTTGACATGTAAAAGCACAATCTTACCATCCTATTTTGGTTTTATGTAATTACAGTGTATTTAAAATTATTAAAGCCTTCTTGATTGTAGGATTTAATCTTTAATATTCAAATTTCAAGATCCTTACCTCAAATAACTCGGATTTATGGAAACTATTAATTATGTATTAAAAATTCCAAATTTCTCACCCCTTAAAATATAAGGGGTTGAAGATGCAGGTTTGGTTCATTACAAAACAGCTTCATTTACAAAAGTTGCAACAAAAAATTGAGTTAAAATCCGACTTCATCTAATTGTATAGTTTTGTCGTATGGTCAAAACCGGAAATATTCTCTTATTCATTTGAATAGTTCATTTTCTAGACATAATCTTACGAAACTTTTTTTTTTTTGCGGTTTTACATTCACGTCGAGAACACGCGGTGGTCTAGTATTAGTGGAATAGTGCTGTGATGCATTAGGTCCTGGGTTCAACTCCAGACCGAGCATCGTATCGCTCTTAGTTCACTCAGCTTTAAAAGAGTATCAGTAATAAAATTTGCAATCTGTAATTGTGATTTTAAAACTGGGAAAAATCATAATGATTTACAGCATTTGCTGATAACAAATGGCTCACTATTAAAAGCCATTTCTTTCTTGCAGTTAAACGTTTCTTCACTATAAAGAAACTTATGGTTCGGAATCCATATAAAATTAGTACGTCTAAATTGTAATTACATGTAATGAAAGCTCTTTGAGGAGTTCAAAGCTTAATTTGGGCTGTAGCTTCATTGCAAAGAAGATAACTTGAATCTGATAGAAAATACAAAATCTCGTAAATTTACTTTTTCGAAATTTCAGTTCCATTATAAAGTTTTCGTATAGTAGTTTTAAGCAAAACAAATAATGAAAAAAAAAATGTTTTATAATATCTTAATTAAATTTATTACTATTACAATATTTTGTATATATATTTAATTATTCATTTAATATTAAATTTTTGGCATTAAAATATTTAATTTGTTTCTCTATTTCATATAAACCATTAAATTATCATTGAACTCACAATAGCAAGTCATGGAACTCATGTTGCTTCCATCGCTAGTGGTAATAATTCAAATAAAGAAGTGGATGGTATAGCACCAAATGCTAAAATTATATCATTAACAATTGGCGATGGCCGATTGGGATCAATGGAAACTGGTACAGCATTAGTACGGGCAATGATTAAAATTATGGAATTATGTAAAAATGGTAGAAAAATTGATGTTATTAATATGAGTTATGGTGAACATGCACATTGGTCAAATTCAGGGTAAGATTTTTTTTTTTTTGGTTGATTTCATATTTCAGTAGAATTTGTAAAGGATTTTTTTATTTTACTTAATTTATTTTGAATTTAAATTATTTTCCTTTCGTTAATTGCAAAATTATTTATATTTTTATATTGTAAAAATATAAATATTTTTGTTTTTGATAAATTTTAAAGAATTGAAGAAAATGTAATTGAAAAAAGAAAACCAAAAAGAAAAATTAATTATTACAGGTGAGAAAGTTAAGTCCAAAAAAAAAATGCAGACAAAAAAGTTTTGGTTTTTATAACAAAAAAAATGTATTTTAATATGTAAATGTTTTTTGTTTGTATGATTGATTTAACTTTAATCATTTTAATAATTAATTTTTCTAATGCGTTTTGTAAATGATTTACGATTGAATTTTTGAAATATGTACTAAATTTACGAAATTATTCCGAATTTTAATATAGTGTGATAATATTTAACATTAAAAATAGCATTTATTATGAATCACAGAATAAAGTAATTCTTTTATAAAATGATATAGTAATTCTTCATTTAATGCAGAACTGAATTATAATCTTAATAGTGCGTAGATTCATAAGCGTAAAGTGCTTAGTGTTGTTTGCTTATGAATCACTCTACACGCTTATAAATCATTTTAAACATCAAAATTAATATGATTACAATTTCGCGAAATTGTCCAAAACTGGACTAAGGTTAGTTTTCATTAATGTGACGAATTGTTACATTTTATGCAATCATTATTTTAAATTCACGAAAAATCTAATTTACGTCGCAGACTTACTATGTCAGGCTATGTTTCATGAAATTCAAAGTATAAATCTCAAATTCGGTGATTTATATTACCATTAGGCACAATCGTTTTTTTTTTATTTTACTGGTTATGTGCCTATTATCCCATACCTAGAACAATGCTTCTAGAAAAGGACTCGGTCCATTTCCATCCATTAAGTAACAATTCAATACGCACAATTGACATTGTCCCGGTGGAATTGCGTACTGGGACAATTCTAGTTGGTAGAACTACACTGCGTAATAATTCAGCTTGAACAATTTATCTTATTCAGAAATAATTTCCGACAACTTGCCACGAATAATTGAAAGTTTTTCGACTTTTCTGAAACAAAAATTCTAGCATTTTTTATTATAATGAATTAAATTGTGCTGGAATGGATGAGTGTAATTTATTACCCAAATGGAATTGTATCTGGCTGTAATTGTTCTAGTGGAATAAACACATAATTATATTTACTTTTAGTAATTATAGTCTGATTTCCGATCGTATTGGAATTTGTACATTCTTCAATTATGATTTAATTTTTTCCTCTGTTTTTCTATGGTAATTTGAGTGTAAAAAATTATGAATTTTCTGTTGGCATAATATCACTTCTAAAAGAAACGTATAAAAGAAATTTATGAAAAATAAAACGTAAATGTGAATTTGGTGATATTTCGTGAATTGAATGATTTTGTTAAAAACAGTGCAATTCTACTAATAAAATAATTTTATTTTTATATTTTATTAATACTTAACTGTAATGAATATTTATTATATTAAATTTAAAGTGAAATTATTTCAATGAAAATTGTAGCCACCTAAAATCAACAGAAAAATTGAATTATGTACGCTCTGCTATAATTTTTCAGTTCATAACGTTAATATGTATTATAGCACGAGGTTTTAATACCTTTTAGAAATAATTCATAATATTACGAAGAAAAAGGAATTTTTTGTATTTAAATTTGTTTCTGTTGGATGGAATCTAAAATATTGAAATAATTTTTATTTTTTTAAGATGAAATGAATTATTTATTAATTATATAATGTAATTTCTTTTGGATCTTAGTCGTCTCGGAGAACTGATGCATGAAGTTGTTAATAAATATGGTGTAGTTTGGGTTGCTTCAGCTGGCAATCATGGTCCAGCTTTATGTACAATTGGTACACCACCAGATTTAAGCCAACCAACATGTATAGGTAAATTATATATAAAAAATATTACTTTGTGATTTTAATAAAAAAAATTATAACTATATTGGTAATTTAGAGTTTAATTTATAAATAATAATTTTTTTAATATAACGAATCGAAAAGGAAATTCATAATTTACTGAATTCACAATTTCACCAAACATTGATCAAAACACAATTGACACAGAATTAATTGATGGTAAATTAATTTATGGAATTATTCAGATCAATTTATCTTTCGTCAATTTTGTTTATATTTAGTTAATTTACTGTCGATAAATTGTGTATTTAGTCAATAGTGTATTCAGTAAATTTACATTATTTGTGTAAATTTACTTTCTGGCAATACATAAGTGTATTTGATCAATTTACATTAGTTAAAATTGTGAAATAATTTAAATTGTAATTTCGACCTCTTGTTTTCGGCCAATTACCAGCAAAACTATAAAATAATAAATATTAAATTCAATTTTTATGATATATGTAATTTAAAAAAATAAATAAAATAAAAATTGATTGCCTATATTTAGGTGTGGGTGCATATGTATCACCACAAATGATGGAAGCTGAATATTCATTACGTGAAAAATTACCACATAATGTTTATACATGGACATCAAGAGATCCATGTATTGATGGTGGTCAAGGTGTTACTGTATGTGCACCAGGTGCTGCAATTGCTTCTGTACCAGAATTTACAATGAGTCGGGCACAATTAATGAATGGCACAAGTATGGCAGCACCACATGTTGCTGGTTCAATAGGTAAAAACGAAAAAAAGATTTATATTTTTTTTTAATAATATTTATGGTCGAATACATTTTAATTAAATTTTCATATTGGTTTTTTGTATTTGGTTTGATTATTTAGCTTTATTAATTTCTGGACTAAAGCAAAAAGGTATTCAGTATTCACCATTTAGTATAAAACGTGCTATAACAGCGACAGCAACAAAATTAGGACATGTTGATAAATTTGCTCAAGGTAGTGGTTTATTAAATGTTGAAAAAGCATTTGAACATTTAATGCAATATTCGAAAGAATCAGAAAATATGATTAGGTAAAATTTACAACGAAAAAAAAAAAATTATTATTATTTACATAATTTTTTAATTCTAGATTTTCTGTTAAAGTTGGTGCTCATTCTAAAGGTATTCATATTCGTCAAGGTGCTCTTAAAAAATCATCAGAACACAATGTCACAATTGAACCAATATTTTTCAATGAAAAAGAAACTGGTAAGTAAAAATTTTAGAAATTTTTGATAGATTTTTGAAAGAAATATCAAGAAAAATTATGGTGACAGAATTTAAATAACAATAAACATTTTTATGTTAATTTAATTACAGCACCAGCAGATAAAATAAATTTCAATGTTCGATTAAATTTAATATGCACAGAACCATGGATTAAATGTGGAGAATTTCTTGATTTATGTTATACAGCTCGTACAATTTGTGTTACAGTTGATCCAGTTGGTCTTTCACCTGGTGTTCATACTGGATGGTATGTTTAAATTAATAAAAATATATATTTTTTGTGGTTTTGTGATTTTATAGAAATAGTATTCATCAATTTATTTATAAATCTTTACTAGAATGAATATATAGATTATTGAAATTGTATTTTAATATCGCCTTAGTCGTGAATAGTTCTAATTCACTAAATCTAATTTTTGAGAACATTTAATTTTAATTATGTTGTTCTAATTAATAATTTTAAAAATATTCAAAAACAAATTGTTATTAAAATTCTACATAGATTGTAATCAAATTAATTGTGACTTCGAACTTATCATTAACAAAGATGAACATAAATTACCAATATGACAAATTGTTGTTTAGATTATTTGATAATTGTCGCTTAAGACTATTCACTTTGACAAATGGTTGCTAAGAATTATTAGCAAATTTTCATTGAAGACTATTCGTTTAGGATAGTTTAATGCTTTAGGATAATTTGTCCGATTGCACAGCTCGAACTTAACTAAATCGATTCTGTGGATGAAGCCTGCAACATAGTATATGTCTCAATCAAAATTTACCCTAAGCTTAGCTGAACTTCTAATGAGCAAAGAAATTAGTGCGTGCACATTTTTTTTTTGTTTTATAATAAAAATATAAATTTATGCAGTAAAATTTAGTTCTTATTCGTGTTTGTAAAATAGTGTTTGTTAACCCTGAGTTAATCCTCATTTTAAGGAAGACTTATCTTTAAGCTTGCACTGAGAGACCAGAAAATAAATGACACCGAAGTTTAAGCTTAACCTTTCACTGTGAAATCGAGCATTACTAAATATTTTATAATTGACCGAAAAAATGATCAGTAGCTTAAATTTATTCACAAATATTAAAATTGCATATAAACATTCATAACTGAAAAATGAAATTTTTAGGGATTAGAACCATTCACAATTATGCGACATAAATTTAAATTGTTGAATATTATTCATTTTTTTTTTAATTTCTTTGTAGTGTAAAAGCGTATGACACTAATAATATTGAAAAAGGAACATTATTTGAGTTACCAATAACAATTGTACAACCTTACGTTACCGATTCTGAAAAATCAAGAATATTTTATTCAAATGGTGCTATTGAATTTAAACCAAATACAATTCAAAGAGATTTTATTTTAGTACCTAATAATGCTACATGGGCTGGTAAATTTTGCCAAAAAAATTTTAGTTTTAAAAATTATAATATTTATACATATTTTTTTATTTTTAGTGCTTCGAATGTGTTCAGTTGATAAAAAAGAAAATCAAATTGGTAAATTCTTTATTCATACCATGCAAATACTGCCAATGACTTATTGTAAAGCATTAGAAACAATGAAAATGTTAGCAGTTAATAGTGATAGTGATTCGGTACATGCTTTTAAAGTTGAAGTAAGTATGAGTGAAAAACGTCATAAATTGTTCTACTAACATAAAATTTTATTGCTGATTAAATATAAATAATATTGATAGTGTTGAAAGTGGTCCATTTAATCAAAACTAGTAAATAATTTGATTTTTGAATTCCGTTTCAGTAAATTAAGGTTTTTTTTTAATTTTCCATCGATTATTTCTGCATCCGATCAATTGAACCTTCCGTAAATTGTGTATTCAGAAAATTATGTTTTCGTGAATTATGCATTCGGTTAAATTTCCATTCGGACAATTTCAATAACTTCTTGTTAACTTCTTTACCAATGCTTCTGCTATTTCCGAAATATAAATTGATTTTTATTATATAAATAATTGCTGACTTCATGAATCAAGTTATACAAAAAAGAAATTTAAATTGATTCTAGTTTTCTCGATTGTATGTAAAACAAATTTCATAATACTATAATTTTGTGAATGATCAAAAAACGAAAATTAAATAACAAATATAAAAATAACATTAAAATTTACAAACTTCTTGAACCCCAGAAATTAAACACAAAAATTATTTTTATAATTACAAAAATTTATTTCCAAATAACAAAATTATTTATTTTCATATTATATTTAGCAAAACAACATTTTGGAATTGTGTATTGCCAAATATTGGTCAAACTTTGGTGATACACATCTAAAGTACTCTTTGGAATTTCATGGTGTCTCATCAACTTCACCAAATGCAAGTAAGTTTTTTTTTCATTATTTTATGGTCAAAACTATAACGAAACATTATAATATAAATAAAAATATATGATTGGAACTTGTTTCTTATTTCGGTAACAGTAATAATGAGAAAAAATCTCTGAATTTTCTTTTAAAAACTTTTCTTTATATAATAAGAAATTTCTTTTTTTTATATTTATTATTATAAAAGAAAAGTTTAATATTTTCCGCTATAATAATAACAAGTAGGTACTTTATATGTTACTAGTAGTTTTTCTAAAAAAATATTGTTGAAAATCTGTGGTAAAAGTTTATCGTTACTTATGGTTTTTTCGTTGTATATAATAGTACAAGGAAACTTGAATTTTTTCGATTCAGTGTGAATTATATGAAATAAAAAAAAAACTACATAAAGAAAATTGTAATAACTTTCATCGAATAAACACCCAGATTTTTGGTATTTTTTTTTTTAATGTCAGTATCGTTTAAACTTTTTATAGTGTTTTTTTTTATGTAGGAAAAGGGGATGAAATATAAATTTTAAATTGTTAATTTAAATTGGTGCGAAGACAGATTTCTCGTCTTGTTATAACAAAATTATATTAAATATTTTAGAAAAATAAGGATTAAATTTGGATTAAGAATAATTATTTAAGAGATAGCTTTAGCAAAGTTTAGCTATCGAAATTAGTATTTTGTAATTAAAGAAAGAAAGTATAATATCAAGTGATTTATAAGAAATATTGCTCGATTATTATCCATTACAGCAATTCCACACTGAATATAGCCAAGTTGATGAATTTTTTTAAAAGTGAGAGGTCTTATTGAGCTAATCAAAAACACGAATTCAGGAAATCAACTTCTTGCAGGACTTTCTTATCATAACATAGATAGTTAAACCTAATTACAGTGGTTCTAAAGAGTATAATCGGATCAGTGACGGCTAACATACATGAGGGATGTATGGTAGTTTTAATAAATGGTCTTAGAATTCGTCACATTGTGAATCTTCATAGTATACTGCAATATATCTTTAATGTAGGTCAATAAATAGTCACAGTGTCGCGTAATAGAATATTAGAAAATTGTAAAATTTCAATTTTATTACATTCTATTTAACTACTACACACTAATTGCACCAAAGTCTTAAAATGGCAAATTAAAAGTGAACCTTAACCCTATGTCGCCATGAATTTATATTTAGTATTTAGATATACATTATCTGAAATAAAAATGCGTTCACTTAAAAATAATTTAATTTTGAAGATTAGCCAAAAAACATGACAGAGATTTTTACTTTGAACCAAAAATTAAATTTTAATATTCATTAAATATTCCTTTTTATGGTTTACTTGTAAACAAATTTTACCGCCTTTTTGCATTTTTAATAGCTCTATATGTAAAAACATAAGATGGCTATAATGTAGAGTAGAATGTGTATTGATAATAAATATTATCATTTATATTATTAATTTTACCATTCTATAATTATTAGAAAAATATGCTAATAATTTTAACATTTTGTCGTACTGTTAAATATTGTATATTAGCAATCGATGCTTTCCTCTGTATTGAATCGTCCTTAAGATTATATTGTTTGGATCCTATGACAAGTGTGAACTAGTTCATTTGTGTTGTATCGTAACCACCGTGTTATTGAATTTCAACATATCTCACTCCGACATAAATCATGATTTTGTCAAACTGATTCAACAAACAAACAAAATATATTAATACCTGACAATGGTAGGATTCCTTACAGTTACTTTAACCTCACAAAGCATGAATTGGTCTATCAGCGAACCAGATGTGTAGGTTCTGTGAACACGCGGCCGAAACTACGGAAGTAGTCGCTCCTTCAGAAACATAGCGGCTGTCACTATAGAAGCTGTATTACTTTATCAACAGTATACGAGCTTGATTAGTGACGAATAATTAGAAAGAATATGACAATAAGCCAAATGGTTATAGTGACTACTGTTTTGTCTTATTTATTTTTATTGTATAATATTTTAGAATTCGCATAATAAAATGGCGGATACAAATTAATTTTATATATTAAATAAAATGGTATTTTCTATGTTTTAAATATATTAACTTTAAAATTTAAAAATTTAATATTTTTATAATTTTACCACAATATAAAAATACAAATAATTTTTATGATAATATTATTTTCTTCATTATTCCTGTAAATATTTAATATTATTTGGTCATGTTTAAGGATTGGTTTTTTCTTGATTTTGTTATGTTGTTTCTATTTTTCTATTTTTAATATTTTCCAAGAAAATCAATTCTATATAAATATAATCTTTGTTAATAGTATGGTAGAAAATGACTAACAGTTTGGGTATGGATAGGAGTTGGAGTGGATTATATAGTTTTGTTGAACCACAGGTGCTGAATTTTAAATCTTGTTAGTTTTATTTATCCGTGATGATGATTGTATATTGATAAAGGATGTATATACAAAATATCATCATATCATTTAAATTGATTTTTATTTTTGTTGCTGTTGTGATTTTCAATATTGTTGTCACACACTGTTGTGTATACGGAATTGGAATTTTTGCTTTATAGTAGGATAGGATATTATAAATATTTAATTTATACTTTGTGAGTATATGAAAATTTCTTATTTGCGCGTATCAAAATGCATCCAGTGAATTTTAATTGAATATTGAAAAGAGTATTGAATTTTGTAGTCATCACATAACAACTAAACATTTTTAAATTTTGGATGTTGAATTTTAGCAGACTTATATACAGTATCTAATCTATAATATTACATTTTTATATTTTAATAGTGTAATATAACTTTAATAATCGTAGTTTTCAGATTCACGATTTCGTGGTGGTTATTGAATAAAAATATGTGTAATGAGAGTTTGTTCTTTAGTATACTTTGTTAAAGATTCAGACAAGGAAGAATTTAAATAATCAAAGAAAAGTCTTCCACAAATGTAATATAGTTTGCAGGATTATGGAACATTTTGATACTTGAAAATAATTTGTAATTTTCAGATGTTTATTATAAGCTTTCTAAAAACAGTGTTCATAGTTCATTTCCATTTTTAACTCCGAAACAGAAAAACAAATTTTAACTACGAGGCAAAGGTAATGGAGCGAAGAAAAAACGGATTATATTATTTTGAGTTACATCATTTTTTTACAGGGATTCATGTGTGCTAAAATATATTTGTAAATTAATATGTTGTAAAATATTTGTTATACTTTTTTCATGAAGCTACACTACTTATCAATATTCTTAAAAAATACATTGCAAAACATTTAGAATTTCAGTTGGGTTACAAAAAAGCTTTACAATTATAAACTGACAGTTTTGAGATAAAAATATCCAAAGATATTAATATTTTTTATCTTGGGAGAAACACTAATGTAATCATTAAGTTAATATTAGACTCCGCTAGTAAAAAGTAGAATAAAATATTCGTCGTTTCATATGTGCAGGAGGTTAAAATATATTGAAAAATAGCTTTTCATAAATTTTATAATTGTTTACTATGCAACTATATCCTAGGGACAGCCTTTTTTCGGAAAACATAAAACAGTTTCAAACATTAAAGTATTAACAGTCTTTGAATAGCATCTGATTTTGTCCTGGACCTGGCAATAGGATATTTCTAATATTGAAACATTTTTTAAAAAACTTTGACGTAATATCAGTGAAACAAATGAATTATTATGTTGCCCTGTGTGATATGTCTTAGTCACCTTCAATCAGAGCCAAATTCTTTTCAATATAGTAAAATTACACTAGCTTACACTAATTGCAGTTGAAGTTATCAAGTAAATGAATGACTTTTACATCATGTATAAATATGTGATTTAAATTTCAGATATGCAAGGGAATGTTTTTATGATTTTGGACTGTACGGGGACGGGCTATAAAATTTTATATGTAAGCGATGCCTTACTCAAACTAGAGACTGTCCCTTGAAGAAATGGACGAATGGTCACTGTAATTTTGTTGTGCAACCATTTTTAATATTTATTTATGTTTAATAACTTGGCATTGGTGGTGATTAGTGATAATTCCTAAAATTCTAAGTTTTCAGTTTTTTCTGTTTATATACATAAAAATGTTTAAACGACAAAGAATCCTAAGTAAAAATTTGTCTGCAATTTGCTAACATACTTCCAAGCTACAATTTGTCATAGTGAATACTTTTAAGTTATGTTAACTTTTATTAGTAAGGCACAGAATTTTGTTAATACTCGTATGAATAAAATTTAGAAATTGTTTTTGAATAAAAAAATTATTTGAAAATAATAAAAGTTATGAAAAATTTATTAAAAAGTTTATTGGATAAGAAACATTCATCACTAAAGCGAATATAAATATTTCGTAATTAAAATTGTTAAATTTTGTGAACATACATCAAATTTAAAACTACTTTAAATTTAAAGCTGTAACATTTAATCAACAAAATATTAATTTTAAATTATATAATTTTATTTTTAAGCAACAATGTTAGCTGCACATGGTATCCATCGTATTGATATTCATAGTTATGGTTTGGAAGAAATATCACCAAATATACAATTAAAAACCGGAACTGTTATATTAAAACCAATTGAAACAAAAATAACACCATTAAGTGCTGAACGTGATGTTATACCAGATGGTCGACAAATTTATCAAAATATTTTAACATATAATTTACATTTACAAAAATCACAAGAAATATCTATTTATGTACCATTATTATATACAACATTATATGAATCTGAATATGAATCACAATTATGGATGTTATTTGATTCAAATAAAATGTTAATTAAATGCGGTGATGCATATTCAGATACAACATTTATGAAATTAGATAAAGGTGATTATAATATACGTTTACAAGTACGTCATGAAAAAAAAGATTTATTAGAAAAATTACAAGATATTAATGTATTGACAATATTTAAATTACAAACAATCAATATTGATATATATGATCATTATAATCAAGCAATAATTGGTGGTCGGAAATTTACAAATGGTCAAATTAATAATAATATGAAAAAACCATTATATTTATTACCAATAACAAATGAACGTTTAATAAAAGCAAATTTACCAGCACAATGTTCATGGTTAAATGGTACAATAACATATGTTAAAGATGAATTTGGTCGGAAAATTGATGCATCATCATTTCAATATATATTAGCTGATGGACCACCACAAAATAAAAAAAATAATGGTAATAGTATTGGTACGACAACAACAGTTGGTAGTAGTACAAGTACAATAAATAATTCAACTACTACTACGACTACAACTACTACAACAACAGCTGGTACTAGTAGTGGAAGTGGTGGTGATATTGTAAGTCCAAAAAAAAATAACAAGAAAAAATCAGATGAATATAAAGAAAGTTTAAGAGATTTTCAATGTGGTCAAATTTCAAAATTAGGTAAATAGAAAAAATTAATTACATAATATTAACCATTTTTTATGTGAAATATCGGATTAATATCGGAAATTATAAATGTCGACTTAGAAAATGTTGGCTGGATAAAATGTTGGTTATTAAAATATCGACAATTTTAAAATATCTGAAGTAAAAGAATCATGAAAACAATGTTGCCATAAAATGCTGTTGGCTCTTTTCAATCTTAATTTCTAAACCAACATTTTATCAGACCACATTTTCTTATTATCAGTCAAGATTTGCTCAGTCGATATTTTACACTCCACCTGAAATATCACTTGTAATAATAATAATAATTGAAATATTTGACGTTGAAAAATGGATAAATTTCACATATTTTTATAACATAAATCAATATTTTAACACAAAATAATTCTTTTAATTACATTTAATATTATTATTTTTCATAGATTTCGAATTGGCTGAAGAAATTTATAAAGAATTAATTAAAAATCATCCAAAATATCTTCCTGTACATTTGATGTTTATACAACAATTAGAAAATGTTGATAATAAAATTCAATTTCCGTTTGCATTTAGTAAATTACTTAAAACTGAAAGTGATGATCAGAAACAAGATTTGGAAAAATTAACCGTAAATTTGAAACGTATTTTAGAATTAAGTAATATTATTATAAATGAAACTGATAAAGATGCATTATTAATGTATTATGGTATTAAAAATGATACTAGAGCAGATGCAAGTAAAATTAAAACGTAAGTAAAAAGAAAAACTAAATAAAAACGTTAATAAAATGTATTACCGAAAGAAAATTAAACGAATTGACAAAATGCACAAATGATCAAATGTAAAAATACAGGATATTCAATTGTCCGAGAACATAATCGATCGAATACAGATTTAATTGACATACATTTTATGACCCTTTTTTCGGTATATGACATTTTTTTCGCTCAATTTTGTTTATATTCGGAAAGATTTGCTTTCTGTCAATTATGCATTCGGTATGAAAACGATTTGATTCTATCAATTGTGACAAATCGAATGCCACAAATTGAACTTTACATCTGAAAAATTATGGGATCCGGTTTAAAATTCCCAAAGAATTTGATAAACTTTTTACAAAATTTTGAAAACTACATTGAAACTTCGTTATTATTACTGTCGAAATTTTCATACAGACCTGAAAGATTTAATCTTTCAATAATAATTTCCGAACTTTTAAAATTTCTTTTTTAATAGCAACATGGATAAACAGAAATCGACTTTAGTAGAAGCCTTGGTTAAAAAAGGTATTGCCTTATCAAAACTGATTACAGTTGAAAATAATAAAAATAATGAATTAAATGGACCAACAATTGCTCAACTTGAAGAAATCGATTTGATTTATTCAGAAATTGGTAAATATATTGATACCAATGATGCAAAGGTAATTAATATAATTTAATTTAATTGTATTTAATAAATTTACATTTACTTTTTTTGTTGCTGTTGTTTTATAGGTTGTAAGTTTTTCGATTTGGCATGCATATCTTAATAAACATTACGGACGTATGGCAAAATACTTACAAAAAATGTATGAAGAAAAAAATAGTCGAGATATATTGGAAGAGCTGATATGTGTTGTCGAAGCAAAGAAATGGCTACACATTATGAATGTAATTAAAAAAATTACAATTACAGCAAATCCGATAAGTTATCGTCCATTTTAATGGAAATTTTTTCTTTTTTATATATAATAATCAAAAATAACAAAAATTAAGTAAAGTAAAAATTAATTAATATTAGAAATATAAGTTTTTTTTTTAAAAATAGAATCAATTATTCTTTTTTTTTTTATATATTTTTTGTAGTTATTTTCCTTAAATATTGACAACATTTTTATATACAGCGCTGTAAAATAAAAATCGAAATTATCGTAAATTTCAAGTTTTTAATAATTCATCGAATAAATAATCAATATGTACTAAATAATATGACTTTTATTACAACAAGAAAGATGTATAACTCTCAAAACTCTATCCATACGAAAATCAAATTAAAATTTTGGAATTTATACTTTATTAATTTTATTTGTCAAGGCAAAATATTGATTGCAAATTTTGTATATCAGAAATTGTAGAATTTGGAAATAAGTAAAGAAGAATTTGTGAAAGAGAATATATAATAATTTTTTTGAACTATTAAAATAAATTAGGTAAATCTTCTTCAATATCAAATTCTTTGTATAGTAATACTGAAAATTGTAATCAATTTTTTCTGATTTTTTTCGTTATATACTGTTTTTAATATTAAAAATGCATATCGAAATTCAGTTTATATAAAGTTTACGACAATATTGTACGAATGTGCATAAGAACACCCTGTAATATTTTTCGAAGAATCTTAAAAATTTACAATAATAACCAATATTTTTGTACAGATATAGTAAAAAATTCCATTTTCTAGTTAATATTGTAGGAAATTTCGTATATATTGGAAATTTAATTTTGTTTCTATATTTTTTGTTTTTTTGAAATGCTTCTTCGTAGCTTCGTACTGTACAAACAGAAACAATGTTTGTAGATCTTTTAACAAAATTTTGAATAAATTGGAAGATATTTTTTTGTTGAAATATTTTACATTTCTGATTTCGAGAAAATCCTTATAGTTTGGATACATCCAACTATAGAGAAAATATATTTTTTTAGTTAACTGTCAGTCACATAAAATATCCTTGTTAAAAAGATGGAATTTTTTAATATTAAACATTGCAAATATAATATAATTTTAATTTAGTTTAAATATAATTTTATTATTTAAGCATATAATTTACATTTAACATTTTGTATGGTTCATTTCTGTCTTTTCTGAGTGTTTTACAAAATCAGGTTGAATCTGGGTTCTAATTTTTACAATGAAACTTCAGTTATTAGCTAATTTATAAAGTATAAGTTAAGTACATTTTGGCGCGTCCACGATCTCAAACTGTAGAGGTTGCGAATAGTTTGAATAATCATGGAACTATGTTAATGTACCAGAAGATTTAAATACATGGAATATTACTCGTTTATTAGGAAACTACAGAAGTGTTGCAGAGATAATGGGCTTGACTGGCTACTGACTGATTGTACAAATAACAAATATTTTAGGTCTAAGTTCGTGGGAGATCACAAATCCCTACAGAAAGAACTTACAACAATTAAACTTTGTATTTTAACATTCTATATTTCAACTTTCAAATCTACAATTTTTTTTTTACAATATAGTAAAAAAGTTTAAACATGTTTTTTGTGTTGAACAGATTTTTGTTATGTTTCTAAAGTTAACAACAAAATTATATAAAAATTGTATATTTTTCAATATAAATTTTGGGTATGAATTTAGTTTTGGGAAATCGGAACTAAATAACAACAAATTATGTATTCGAAAATATTTTTTTTTTGTTATCTCTTTAAAATTTTTTATAAATTTCTACAAAAAATGTTTGACTATTTGTGTTTTTTTTTGAATATCGAATTCTAAGAGGAAAAAATATGCAAATCCCGGGAATTTAATATTTTAAAATGTTAGAATTTTTTAATAAAAACTGAGTAATCAGAAAATTTTAAAATAAGTATTTATATAAATATAAACAGGAATTAGAACTTGTATAGTAAATATCGTATAATACAAGGAAACTTACCCAAAGGGACCAAAGGAATGAATTTCAAATATTTTTTTTTTTTTACTGGAATGATGATAAAAATGACAATAACAGACGGATAAGTTTCTAAAAAAAAGAACTGAATCAACAAAAGGGAAAATTATCTGTATGATGATGTATAGGTAAATTGGTAACTACAAAAATAAGGTTTTACATAATGACAGGTTGTCAAAAATTGTAATAGATCATAATTCGGAACAAAAATGTGTGGGATTGGGACAATCAAGAAAATTAACATTTCTTTTTATTTTTTCATTGCAATTAACACAACTTTTATGATCATCATAAGTAGAAATAAAATACAACAAATTATGCAACAATATCAATCAATAATGATAATTGATAAAATATAAGTGAATAACATTAAATATTTGGGTTATTTGGTTTTATGAAGAGTGGAGTTGTGAAAGAGAAATAAAATGTAGAATTGAAATGGCCTACAGTGCTTTTTATAAATTTAAAAAAATTCTATGTAAAAGCGACTTGAAACTTAACATTCATATGCGATTCGTTAAAAGCTATGTTTGGTCAGTACTGTTGTATGGTGAGACTTAAACATTAAAGAAAGCTATACTGCGTTTTAAGGTGAACTTATTCAAGCCTTATTTAAAGAAGAAAAAAACTACATTTTTGCCATCTGATGAGAAACCCCAAATTATTAAAAATTATCATACAAGGACGATTAAAAGGAAGAAGAACTGCTGGAAGATCGCAAATATCCCAGATTACGAAAATCAAAATCTGTACAGAAATAAACTCTTTGGTCGATCTGGTAAGGTAAGTCTAACTGAAGATTTCAGCTTGTTCAATGATGTGGTTAATAATTTCGATAGTATAATTTAAAGTGACTAAAAGATCTTCCAATCCAACACATAAAGTCGCGTACATCCAATATTAGATTGCATCACAAAAAGAAGAAGTTAAAATTACGAAAAATATAATTTTCAATCAAAAACCTAAACCCTGAATTTCATTTTCTTGGACAATCTGTACATTTCTCAAAAAGAAAAATATTATACATCTGATCATTTCATCAAATATAATTATATCGTTCGGACAGCATGTGTTTAACTATAATAGTTGACATAATAAAGAACAAATGGAATTACACTATTTTAGTTACGTTGTTACAACATCTGTATTAGTAGATACAGATTTATATATATAGAAGATGGATACGCTTAGTTTACTTTACTATAATATGCCAGCGTCGTAATTTATTTGTTATTTTGGGCTTAGGCTCATGGGCTTATTCACTCATCAACTTTTATTTAATTATAAGAAAAATTATAGGAATTCAACAAAAAGTTTGACAAAAAGGAAGTAAGGTCGACAAAAATATTAAATTTAATCATTTCGAACATAAACTTCTTTCACTTGAATAAGCTATAATGTTGAAATATTTGTTCACGTGATCATGGAGATGTATAACTTCATGAACGAGCTCAATTTTGCCGGTTTGATATTGTGTCTGTCATCGTAGTCTTCCAGATATTTAAATTTAGTGCAGGACACTGACAAAGAAAGAATATCATTAAATTATCAATAAATCTGGTTTGCGAAACTGTTTCTATTACAATTTTTTTTGATACGAAGCATATAAGGTTAAGTCTTAGGCTTAAGCCTATCTACAGCCTAAGGGTAAATCCGGTTTTGTAAATATTGCGTATACATATGTATATACATTCTTTCCAAAAAATTAAGATAAAGAATCAATAAAATATCCTAATATAAAAGAACAACAATAATAATTTTCCATTTTCCTATTTTCACTTCCTTTTTTTCCCTGTATTTTCTTTTTTGTTTATTTTTATTTTTGTGTATTATATTTTTCTGTTGTTGTTGAAAAATCTTCAAAATAAAAATAAAAAAATATTATCGAAATATATCATGTAACATCTTTTGTTGCCAACACAAAAATAAGTTCAGCTTATTTGAAATATTACATAAAAAAAAATGAAAATTTATCGAAAATCTCTTAAATAAAATAAACTTAAAAATTTATAAATATCAAAGACAAATAAAATATCGAAAACAAAAGTATTTCATTTTTGATTACCTATGTAATATTTATGATGAAACATGAAAACATAATATTATGTGTTGTTGATAACAAAACTGCAAATTTAGCATAGATTTTGGAGAAAATCAATCAAAAATGTTATTATTACTATAAATATTTGATAATATATAATAATTATAGTCAATGAAAGTTTACAAGATAATATTAAGGAGGAAAAAGAGCGTAACAATATCTTGGATCTAGCTCATTTAGCGTTTAAAAGAAAGGAAGAATCAACCGGACAAAGGCGAAGCAAGATGCTGGTGAGACCAGAATCGTTCTGGGGAGTTTCGCGATGATACATCAAGTCGGGAATATCGCGCTGATACATCAATTATAGAAAAAGATAATTGCGATTTTAAGGGCTACTAGTGGACCTCCTTGCAAAATCAAATCTAATTCTAATTATATCTTATAAAAAATAAACTTATAAAAATTATTTTATGTCGTCTGAAGGGTCAAGCGTAGCAAGGCATTTCTTGTAGAAGAAGTAAAGTTATATATGTTTTTTGACGTCCAAGTCTTATCAGAATAAGATGAAGATTATCATTGGTTTGACAGTTTGAATGAGGTTTCCGAAACTCGTAAAGAAAACGAACTGGATTCAAGAAAATCTAATTAAATAGTTCTTTTTAATATGGAGAAGGGAAAAGGTAATCTAGTGTAGTTTGATACCTTTATGACTACAAACGATATAAGTATCCTTGGTGACTACTTCATCAATTAGAATCCTTGGTGTCTATGGTCTATCTAATTGAATAGAGTTAACTAAAATAAAAATTGGATACCAAGAATAACAGATTTTTAAATACCAATACTTTAAAAAAAGTGAAGTCCTTGAACATTAAATATTATAATTTTTCTTCATAAATTTAATATTTTAACTAAATAGCTAGCATCTAATGATCTCTAAATTATATGTATAGGCTTTAACTGAAAATATAATTTCATAAAAAAAAAAAGATTTTATTATAACTTTTCTTTTTTTTTTTCTGTTAATTTTATTAATAATCTCTTTTCATAACAACCAGCAAAAAAAAAAAAAAAAAAATATTAGGAAATATTAAAAGAAAATTCTTGTTTAACTCAAAGCAAAAACTTAAGAAAATAAACAAACTTTTTATCGATATACATATACCGATCCGATATATAAATAAGTTAGTATAGTTGAGAAAAACTTTAAGACTTTTCCACAAAAAGATTTAAGGTCGACACAAAAATTTTTAACGAATAGATTTTTCCTTGTTGTTTTGCATTTTTTTTTTGTATATAAAAATTATATTTTCAAGCTTGAAATTGTATTTGAGTTTTTCGGTTATTTTGTGGTATATAAAATATCCTTGTTGTGTATATTATAAAAAAAGGAAACCCCAAAATGTTACCACTGTGGAATAAATTATTTCTATATTATTAGTTTCCATATTAAATAATTTTCTTAACAAATTTTTATATTTGAGTTCATTAATTTTTTCTATGGAAAATCAAATAATTATTATAAATATATATAAAGTACATAGCTAGAACAGAGATTTTAGATTATAGCAATATAGATAATTTGACAAGGTTATAATTAATTAGTTTACTCTTCGTAATTCAGTTAGTTTAGTTGATTTATATTTGTACTTTAATAAAATTCAAAAAATAGTAAAAGAAAATCTGTAAGATTCTGGAAAACTTAATAATTACATAAGCCTTCACCATATCAGCGACATTGTACGTATTCTACTTTAGAGCAGATTGATATATTGGGTTCTGTGAAAGCCTATAGTATTTTCCAGGCAGCTGTTTCGCTGACATTTTCAGAAGTTAAAAATCCCAGTACTCAAATATCTTCATTGACCCGGAAAAGGTTGCGTCAATTTTTCGTTCAACCGATCCGAATAGAGTCAGCATTTTTCTATTTTCCACTTTGATTCATATATCAAGTGGCGTACGCAGAATATATCCATGTCACTAACTTAAATTGTTAATAAATAATCATACTTATCTAAATCATGGAGAATGGTTATACCTCCAGTAACCCCACCTCCTTACGCCACTGATGATATCTTAAACAGAACATTAATTTGTGAATAGATCAAGTTTTGCTGTATGTGTTACTCTTTCCGCTTTTCTATTGATGTAAATAGGTCATAAAATGCTCCTGGTGCAAACTAAAATTGACCATATTAAAAATGATGAAAATGTCATAATGCATGACTTGCTTGCAATTTAGCTTAATCTATCATTTAAATATAGAATCTAAAGTGACTAATTATTTAACCACCTTTATTACTTACCTCATAGTTAGTTATATTCTTCCATCTTCTATACTTACAAACAAACTTTAAATTTGTATTCATGTAATGTCTAATACTCTTCAACAATATAACTATATAGTTTTCCCAGATATAAAATGAACATTATCGTTACGTAATATGACTATATTTTTGGTTAACAAAATTACGTATAGTAGCTATATAGTAAGAAAATAAATGGAAAATTAGAAAAACAAAAATACTGAAAAACATAACACAGTACAATTTTATTGTCCACGTGTGTATAAAATTATATCAACACAGGGCCGTCTTCACAAGTTTTAAGTTCTGGCTCATGCTGTGGCCTCAATAATAAATTTGTCAATAATAAATTTTCTTTGTGTTGTTTTTCTTTCGCTAATTTTCAGTTTTCATCACATGACAATTTTATACTTAAATATGTTCAACACAAAAAACGAAATTAAATACATTGCAATTGCAAAGTTGGAAAACTAGCCTACTTATCCAGTTCAAAATTTAAAATAATTAATCAATAATTTTAATTCCAAATAAGAAAAACCTAATTTTTAAGTTTTAGGCGTTCTCGGATCGAGCTGAAGCCCATTTAACCTAATGGATAATGAGGGCCTGTACACATCTGAACTTCTTCTATACTCGTATATTTTCAGTCCTTTATTTATTTTGTTAAAAAATCGTGAACATAACACATAACAAGGTTCTAGTTTTTTGTAAATTTTCACTTGTTACTATGAAAATGTATGGATTTAACTTAAATTGGATGTCGTCCTATTAGAGCTGTCAAAACTTAAACGGAATACTAATAAGAAGTAAAATATTTTGTTATTGCCATATGTGATATGACAGGATACGGAATCATGTTTGTAATAATATTTTTTTTTTTTAAAAAAAAAAAGCAAAAAGAAAGACGCGACTGATAACTTTCTAGTTTCGTATAGAATTAATCTTTTTAAATTATTAATATATTAAATTAATGACAACGCATTTGTAATTGTTTAAAAATATTTTGATAAAACTAAATAATAATTTTAAAATATTAAAATGGTAATTTTTATTCGATATAAATATAAACGCTGCAGCGCAAGCCTCCTTTTAAATACCATAACTATTCACACTTCAGTACAGTTGGCTATAAACTGAGTTACTTTTGCTGTGGGTGATAAGCAGATGTAAAACTACCTTTCTTGAATATTTTTATTGAATCCATTTAAATGGAGGAATCTGGGAATTAGAAAACATTTTGAAATCTGTATGATGGATAAAGTTAATGCATACGTTAGTTAGGGAAACAGTTCGTAAAATTCGAAAAATTGATAATCACGACAGAGGTGGTCGCAATTTGAAAAACTAAGTTACGTTTTATAATAACAATGGTCTTTTACATAATGAGTATCAGGTTGTATACTAATTAGAATACCAGCAGAAGAAAATTATAAGTTAGAAATTAACGACTTCAGATGCTGCTCGGGAAAGAAATAAACCGCGCCGAGCATATCCTTTATGAATGGAAAGCTATTTGGCCGGGAAAAGAAATTTAGTTTAAATTTAGTTCGTATTGAACTTAAACATATTTGTATATATAAAAAATTAGATTTATGAGGATTATATTTATTCAGTCAATTATTTTCTATATATTTTTTATCCATATGAAAATTTTTCTTACTTAAATATAATTTTCAAACTTGATTTTTTTACATTTTCAATCAATTTTAAAAGTTTACTTGAAAACTTTTTTTACTTTTATATACACTATCTTCTAGCTCTAGTCGAATAATGATTGTAAACTTTTCTAGTAAAAAAAAAAACACTAACATTTTAATGCTTAATGTAAACTATAATTTTTGCATATTTGAATATCAACATAAAAAAATTTTGTTTTTAAGTAAATTTTCATACAAATATTTGTATTCAAATTCAAAGAGTTACTTATATTATTCTTAGTGCATTTACAATATTACAATTTAGTAACTTATATAGTCAGGAATTTACTTAATATTAAAAAAATTTACTTTGATATACCATAGTAGAAAAATGTAGATAAAAAAAATATTCTTTTATAGACTTCTACATTTCAAAACTGTCTAGACATTGAAGAGTATATTAAATAAATAACTTCACAATATTTAAAGAAATTCTTTTAAATTATTTTTTTCATTATGATCTTTCTATTTTAATAATGTTATAATTGAATTGCACATAGAAAATAATAATAGATAAAAGAAATTTGGTCATGAAGTTATTTTTAATATAAATAAATTAATCATTTTTATCGTTAT